>OZ029915.1:42868462-43205962 GCA_964023275.1 Norana najaformis
CTTCTCAAAGGTTCTTGGAATGGTGACGTTTTCAAGATGTCTGAATAATTATTATATCTGAATTTATTAAGCGCCAATATCTAATGACTGAGCAGTTGTGAGTGAATGCATTGCTCAAGGTCCGTACACAGTAACTGCCTCAGGAGAGATTCGAACCCGTACTCTTCGCTTTACTAGCTGAGCGTTGTAACCAATCCGCTACCGCTTATAAGTGACTGCACCTGGTCATGGTAATCATTTTCTTAACCATAAATTTCATATTTCATCAACGCCAAAATAACTGCGTATAGAAAACCAGTTTATTTAGAGATGGTACTCCAACACTATGTCCCTCAATATATGTATATATGTGCATATACATGCCTATACTTATATGTGTTTATGTCTATATCGAGGAGTATAAAATCGGTATGTATATATATAGACCTAGTACTTGAGTATGCATAAGATAAGCCCCTATATAATAATTTAGGCGTGCCCAAGAAGACAGCTGAGCTTACTGTGATCCACGATTTCTCAGAGATCAAAATAAAAGTCGTGCTCCAACCTGATGCTTATTCGTGGGCAAAGGGTTGCCACTTCTGCTGCATCTTCGATTTTTGTCTGGACGTCTGAACGTATGTCTGGCTCTGCATCTGATGCTCATTAGTCTCTCTCTTTTTCACCGTCGCACTGGAATTTCATTTCCATACGAAGTGCGTTATTTTCTCAGCAACCGCGGATGATCAGAACGCCATAGCCTCATGTCACAAGTGGAGAGGAATCTCATTAGATCGTCTACGTAGCCTAGGAATCGCCGAACAGTTATTTGCATATGTAGGTAGCCGAAGTTCTATTGCATTTGACGTATATAATCGTTAAATATAATTGGGTTATGGAGAAGGGTGAATAGGCGCTATATGGGGGACAAGACCTCGTCAATTTATGCAGCGTTGTTTAGTTTGAGGCCAAAAGCTTTGTTTTCTGGGGCTTATCAACTGATTGGGGCTGCACGTCCTTCGATTCACACAGATGATGCGTCGCTGCTAAGGAAACAATGGCATCCTATAACTACAAGTGGCTAAACCAGTCGCTGGTCAAGACGAACATTCAAGAATTATCGAGCAAGTTCCGTATTCAGACGTGCAATTCAACGAAATGACAGGATCGGTGAAACATTGACCATTCTGGTCAATGCCGCAGACATGTTGGTCTATTTGCCAAGGTCTGCATCAGCTACACACACGCATCGGTGTAAGGTTATATCAATAGTGGGGCTCAAACAAACCTCCTACCCTTCGTGGACACCTACAAAAATACTGACAGGCATATCGCGAGACATTCATTTGGCTGAAGTGCACTGGGTTTTTCTGTTTTTACCAACAGCGTCTGTATATGCTTCGCTAAAATTTAATTTATTGTTAACAGTAAAAATATAGATGTTCATCGCTTCTCAAAAGTAATCTCCTCGAGAATTCTGTCTCTTCTGTTAGTCTCATAGGCTACGTGAAATTGAGGGGTCTAAAGATGAAACAGACGCAAGCAGGCCTATACATGTAGAAACCTAAACAAATCTTGAAATTTCTATTGCGAAATTACTTAAACAGCGATAGTTAGGTTTATGTAAAAACAATTAGCTTAAAAAGCAATGTAATAACTATATTCTGCGTCATCATGATGTTTTCAAGTTGTTATCCTGGCAAAGTTAGGAATGGTAACATTGCGAATAAAAGCAAAACTATGTTGCCTGCATTTCCAGCAGCTAAGTGTTTGCTCAACCGTCATATCGACAAATATTGCAATTCGATCAGTAGACACTATAACTCTTGTTGGCCCTTGTACCAGAACAGTGTTGGGCTCTAAAGTGTTCTCGGTTGCTAATCTACGGCTTTAGAATTAGCTGCTAAGTTCTGTTTTGTCATTCAGGTCTAAAGTTAAAACTCATCTGTTTCAACTTGCTTAACCACCGTAGCCTAGCTTCTGGTTTCTCTAACCTGTATGAATTCGACCTTGCTTCTCCAATGGCTTATGATTTGGATCGCGATTTCACTTGAAGCGACCATCGACTGGTGATGCATTTGGCATTACGATAACATTAGCTTAAATTAGATGAATTATTTTTAAACACTAATTAGTTTTCAAATACATAATAATTCTTCTGAGAGCCTACTCTGTTTTTCGTTAATCTTTGATGTCTTTGTGTAACAAAGTTGCCTAGTGGTCGAGCGTTCACTTGTTCAGGTTCGAGCCTTTCCTGATGCACTCACTGCTGAGATATATTTCTCAGCGCTTTGGTTTGGTCTCTTAACGTCTAATAGTGGCGCCACATGACAAAAAGCTATAATTTAAAAATCCGCAACAAAGGCTTATTGTGCCACAGTTGTGACAGTACGTTTTAAAGTGGGCCTATAGTCTGTGTGTCTGTTTCATTGGCCAAAGTGTTTACCTGATGCTTTGGCCGTTGTAGGGTCTACAAGGAGACACAGCAATGTGTCGCTTCTTCCATCGACGAATGTACGCCTTCGGAAAAGATCGTTGTTCAAGGATTTGATCTGGCCATTCGTTTCTTGTGTCACGATGGCTACCAGGGTTAGCATATCGGGCTCTAATACAGTTACGTCAATACATGAATATTGATAGCTGGCCTATAAACCACCTGTCGCATAATGCACTCCCTCCAGTACCCCGCCCTCCCCCGTCTCAGAATTATTAACAGACACCCCAGGAACTTCCAATTGTTGACATGCTTCTGCTGATTGTTTATTGTTTATTTATTAACAAATGCAATGCAAATAAACTTAAATCTGTATATATATATATATAACGGTACACTGGCAGACTCATTTAAATTAACACACGCTCATGAAGAAACATTGTCATAGGTAAAGGTAACAATGCAAAGGTAAAAAACTCCTCAGTAGTTCCTAAGGTAAAAAGATAAAATGTAAAAAGAAATTCCTCAGTAGTTCATCTGCATCCCTACATTTAGGGCTAATTACACATATGCACATAGACTCTTGACCATGCAAGTGATAGCTTTGGGTTTTCAAAATTTATTGCATACACATATACAGCCTACACTAGTCATGCCGCTTGGTGTCTTATAAGCACTGGTCATGTTTTGTAAGAAGCATAGTTTCTCTCATCAGCTTATCGTCGGCAGAGACAGTGCTTCACATCGAAACCGATCGTCCACATCGCCGAGAACTGCAACGCCACCTATGTAGCACAGCTGAATGACTTGAAGCGAGGAGGCAAAACAATTCTTCAAAAGAAGAGCCTGTTGTGCAGGTAAATCACCCGGTGGTGTCTTACGCCTCTGTCCGCTTCTGTGGTTCTTTACCTTGCATCTTTGTTACAGCCACTCGCGGTGCGATCGACTGTATTTGCTCGGGAAAAACAAACATTCACGTCCAAGCAGGTAACCGCCGCCACCTGAAATGTTTCATAATCTCCCAAGCTTCGAAATTGGTCGATATTTACACTTCGAAGCCCAGTGGGATGTTACAGAAACCGTAGACTCAATAGGCCTACGTCATGAGCTTAGGCCTACATCTCAGACTCTATATTTGGAAATGTATTCTGTATTGTATATTGTCTATTCTACTAATGAATACGTTATTCAATATCGTAATGGTAGAAGTTATAAGACGCTCGTGTTATATTATAACCTGATCATCAGCGGAGCTGAGACTCGGCGTTCTCATAAGATTAATATTCTCTATTAATAGATTTCAATTGCTATCAGCTCTTTCCTGATTCTTAATATGTGTTTCTCATTTTTGTATTTACTGATATACTAATTTCTGCTCGTGTAATAACTTTTCAACTGTAGTCACGTGGATGAGCTGGTCACGTGTGTGCGAGATGGCGTCACTGAGGTGTGCGGAAGTGAAGCCGGTCAGCTGATTTTCAGCCTTAAGACGAGCATTCAGAAACCGGTTAAAGAAGGCATGGGCTGCCTCAGCGTCACAGGTAAAGGTAAACAGGCAAAGGTAAAGGTAACACACGCATCAGGTAAAAATAAACAAGCAAGGACCTTTAATGTAGACTAACACACGCTTCCTTAGGAACTCTTCAGAAACGCCGGCATAGGGTTGAAGGATACTCAAGCCGTTATTTAGACCGATCTCGAGTTTAACCGCTTCAGATCTGCTATAAACAGCTGTACTGCTCCGCTCCTTGGAGTTTTTAAAAGGCGCTATGTAAATGTATGTAAATGCGCAGTGCATGCATGACTACGGACTTCCAACGACATACTACCTTTAAAATCTCCCAACATATGTTTCCAGTTTAGTTTGGATTAGGTGTCAACCTAAGCCTTCTTTGCAACATGTACGAGGCTTACAAGCCAGCTCACTCTTATTAACCGCATATAAAACTCTTCCTCACTTTACAGAAACTGAGTATACTTGTAAACTCGTGTGTTAGGCCTATCAGTGGACTAAGAGAGGTAATAAAATCTCACTTTTTAAGCAATGTTTGATTTGTTTTTAGATATTATCTTTTAAAAAACATCAATAGCCTAACCCCAGGATTCATATGCATATCTCTGACAAAGATCTTAGATTAAATGAAGTTATGACAATAAATGCATCCTAATGGCCAACGTCCTTACCTTATAAAATTCCAACCGCCTGGTGGCGCTGCAATCGACGAAATTGTGGGCTCAATCAGCGTGGTCGTATAACTTAAAGGGGCCCAATGAAAGTGGCTGTATCATCTGACCCTAACCTTTATGTGGCGCGAATGGTTTGCTTTGCTCACCACCACCCACGCGAATTATACAGCGAAGATTGGGGCTGACATCCTATGGTACTCAGATTTTTGCCTCTTACGTATCCAGCCGACATCGATGGACAGACATACTGTATGAATAAGTAGAATACAGCGGTCAGGATGCTAAGTTGAAGTAGCCTATATGAGTAAGTAGAACTACAGTTTTAAGCAGTGCTTTTTTCTACAAAAAAGGTTCCGGAACTGAACAATTATGGAATTTGTGCTAAAATTTCATTATTTTATCAATCCATAAACACAGAAGACAGTGTAAAGGTGTAAACACTGAAATTGAATTAAAATAAGTCACATTATATAATATAATTTAAAATAACTTAAAATAACACAATTCTCATTAAACACAAAATTATTTTTTATTAGCCGAAAAAAGGTGCCGGAACGCCTTTCCGGAGATTTCCGTCTGAAAAAAGCACTGATTTTAAGTAGGCATATGTAAAGTATGAGGTACATAAGCAAGTAGAAGATAACATTGTGGCTGTAAATATGTTTTGTAGATCAGATGAACCAGGAGCCTCCGGTGATATTCATCGTGATAGTTGGTTCTCTGGTGTTTGTTGCCCTCGTCCTGATGACAGCCATCGTTCATCGTCGACTCAAGTCCAGTCGCAGCAGCCTAGGGCCCTGTTCCTCGTCATCCTCATCTGACAGGTGCTACGGAGGCAGGCGAGTGTGCATCTTCGGACGCCACTTTCCCCGCCCCGGTCGACTGCAGCTGGTGGAATCAAAGACTTCGACAAGAGATACTGGCGTTGGCCGAATGATGAAGATATCAAGCGTCGAGTCTGAGTCGTCGGTCACGCTCCAGGGAGCAAGCGTCGTGGAACGCGAATCGACGGCTCTATCGAAGCCTCTGTTGAAGCTGGAGGTCCTTGGAGCTGTCAGCCAAACCGATAGCAAGATATGATGCCACGGATTTCCACGAAGCTAATGAAGAACCACTGATTCTAATAAGACGCATACATCAGCTGCCTCCTCCGTGCAACAGGCCATGCGGATATCGTGTTGACGGTTTCTTGTGTCGGCGAGCTTTGATCACCAACTGCAGCTCAATTAAATGGAGCGAATGCGTAGGCTGTATGAGCAGACTATTAAGGACGCGGCACCGCCGTTATTTTCATCGGCATTAATTTATGATGCTTGCACCAAGTTAAGAACATTTCCCACAACCCCGATCCACGTATAGTTCTGTCGCTAACACGGTCTTCTATGCGATGTTTTGGGGGCCTTAGAAGAAGTATGAGTGTAGGCTTATTGCTAGACGAAAAAGCTCGGTACCTTTAAACTAATCCCTGACACTGAAGGTGTCATTTCTTAACATCGGAATACGAGGGCGTGTGGAAAGTCCTATCATTTCCGTCCAGTCTTCCCATCAACAATGCGCAGTTAGTTTATTGCTGAGTTCCCTAGAGGACGGTAGTCCGTAGAAGAGAAATCGTGAATTAAGTTCCTGTACTAGCAGGGATTTGAATCCCCGGCCTCTGGATTGACAGTCCATTATGCTAGCCTCTAAACTTTCACGCTCCAGTCCTAAACTTAGCGAACTGTAGTGTTTATAATTGTTTTTCGTCATGAACCGGATACCTAATCACCTACCTCGCCGACAAACGTTAAATCTCTGATCAGCTCCTTTGTAGGTTTCTTACTCGCTGCTATTAGATTTATTTATCTCATCGATAACTATTTATCTGCATCGCAGTCCATTATGTAGTTTACTATCTTGTAATTAAGTTTAAATCTTTTATTAGCTACCAACTACTATAATACGATATAAAATCAACGAAGAGTCATGTCTATCTTGTAATCGAAATGCCCGCTCAGCGATGCCGAAACTCTGACGTCACATCAACGACTATATATTGACTAGAGTCATCCTAACTGCGAATGAGCCCAATATACGTAAAATCCATGGCATGTAGGCTACAAGCATTCTTTTCTTGAATTTATGAATGTTGTTTTATTTCAAGACTTGTGCTCACATGCAACGATTTATTAGCTGTTGTGTCTTTGTTTTTATCTATGTTTTTGTCAATGCGCACATTTTCATGAAGGTTTGGACGTCTAATTAATTATCAATAGGGCAAATGTGATATATACCGCTTAAGCGGGAAATCATCGTTTAAACGCTTAAGAGGTCGTCCTATAAGGACTTCCGCAGAGATGGGAGGAAGGGGTCGTCCAAATGCGAGAAATGGAAGGGGGTTGTGCCCAATGCGGACTTCCGAATCTAAATTTGTTAGTTATAGATATTTCAATGCAACCAGTGCATCAAACATAAGCTTCAGTCAGACTGCAGACAACATGTACTGCGTTGGATCATTATTTGTGGACTTCGCTGGGAGCTGTGCACCATGTCTTTATGTGTCACTGGCTACCGAGTTCAATAGGTGATGAGAATTGAAGACTGCAGTCAAAGTACTGGAGCTGGATACAAGCACCGGAGACCGATACATATTCTTATAATATGGTATATAGCGTTCCTTTGTTCGATACCGCAGTATCAAAGTACCCCACCCCGTAGCAGAGTAAACCCTGGTGCGCTGACGTCCGCAAAAGGGAGGGGAGGGTACTGCCAAATGGGGATAAATACGGACAAGGAGGAAGGAGGTATCCAGAGTAGGTCATATTTTGCGGACGTCCTTTATGGTCGACCCAAAATTATATAATTTATTGTAGGCTACTACATGCGATCACTTGTAGGCTTAACTGTTTGAGTAGAGCCGCTTCACAAAGACTTCCATCAGATAAAGCTTTATAAACAGCCTGTCATGGCCTCATCGCTGGAAACTGAAGTTATTTCTCCAACAAAATCATAATTTTCATCATTTCTGTCACATTCGTGATTGTCTGTGCAAAGCATTGTGCCACTATTTTTCCAGATATGGACTTTAGCGAGAGGTACTTAAAAGCGCTATATTAAGAGACTTCATACATACATACATACACACCTACATATATACACACACACATACATGCATGCATACATACATGCATATATACATACACACATACATACATACACACATACATTCAATCTCCCGAAACGCAGGATCGGACTACACGAAGATGTCCGAGCAAACGCCGTAAATTAACGATTTTTAAATTTCCAATCAGAGCTGAAAGAAAATAGCAGCGGATAAACAGACAGATCGACGGCACGATGAAAGCCTCGTGATCCTCACGTTGCAGTCATTTTCAGAATCAGAATAAAAATCCGTGCCCTTAGATCGAGATGCGGGTAGACTTTGACGTGGAAGTCGAGAGAGGACATGCGATTATATCATTTATCTAGCGTGCACTAGATAGTATCTAGTGCGCACTGGATAGTATTTACTGAGGTATCATGGTGAATGGGGCCGCCTGAAGCACCACACTGACAGTTTTCTGGTCAGATGAAGATGCACTCGAAAGAGATGTAGTGTGGCATTGAAGTGACTGACAATTTCCTGGTCAGACGATTAGGTGCTCGGAAGAGGTGGTGGTATTGACTGAGGCGGTAATGCAGTGACTAGTTCCTGCAGGATCCGGCGATATTAGGCTTATATTAGGCTTATATTAGGCTTATATCAGGCTTATATTAGGCTTATATAGGCTTATATTAGGCTTATATTAGGCTTATATTAGGCTTATATTCCAATGGTCATTTTGCTGACGGTACTTGCACCTCTGATTGCTAGAATTTTTCAGTGTTTGTGAACGTGTCGTAATCGTAATCGTAATTCCGAGAATTCTACAGCGCCCAACGAAAGCCGCGCCGCAGGGACCAGCTTATTCGCAGGCGCTCAGTCAAAACAAAATCGATAGGCAAAAGGGTTCGGTTCCAGGTCAAGATCCAAAGTCAGACGGAGAGAGAGCGTGGCAGCTACGGGAGGGTGGTGTTTGGGTTTGGATAGGGGAAAGAGATAAGAGGAAGAAGGGCAGTCAGTCGAAGCTAAGTGATGACTCAGACTCGTTGACTGCCGATTTCTTCAGCTTAGCTACGGGTGTCCTTTTATAAAATCATTCAACCAATCAACTCCCGCAGGTTTGATTTCATGTGGAACTGGATGGTTGACGGTCAGTCGAAAAGTTAACGATAAACTCTTTTTTTAAAAAAACTCCTGCCGTTTTTTGCCTCGTCAGTCCAAGAACGCTCTTTTCGTCACCTGGATATGCTGCACCAGCTTGCTTTCCTCTTGATCCGTGAAAACAGTTAATGAACGGCTTAATGGTACTGGTTTAACCTAACTGCCTCTGGAACATGTAGGGCCTACGCTTACTGTGGCATTACTGTGCCTACACTAGGCTGTTGAACCCTTTTGCCTATCGATTTGGTTTTGACTGAGCGCCTGTGAATAAGCTGGTCCCCGCGGCGCGGCTTTCGTTGGGCGCTGTAGAAATCTCGGGATTACGATTACGATTGCACAAGGCTGTTGATGATATTCCAAAACGACGCTATGCCTCTTTGACATTCACGCCGTTTCTCAAATCAGGGCCTCTACTGCATCGTTTTTTGCATGTAATAAACGAGCCATTTGCCCTGGCACACAGTAGGTATTTAGTCTCTGGTCACCATAGATACCAATTAACTTGAATATTCATATAGCACCGTAATATCGTTCAGTCACCTTGATAGAAAACAGTATTATTAGGCCTACCATTATTGAGTAATTAATATAGTATGCGAATGAAAAATGTAAAGGTTTCGGTTTTATATAGCGACCGTATGGCCTCGACCCCGCTCGTTTTGCAATGAGTTTATCGGGTGAGATCCTTCACCACCGCTGCCTGTTTGAATGGGCGCCACCCCATTTAAGGTCCCCGTGCACGGACCGTACTAGCCCGAGATTTAAATCTCTGAAATAAGCCACGACCGGGACGCGAATGATACTAACTGCTTAAAAACCTAGCTGCTAGTGCACATAGTATATACTTTATATAGGTGGAATGCATAGTGTACACGATTTTTCTTTATAGGAATTTTAGACCATGAGGTTAGTGACCCATGAGGTTTTGATTGCAAAATGTGACAGATCATTTTTTTATGATTTTGCACCAAGTCATTCGCTAGATGACACTCTTCGGGTCTTCGCTAAAAACTACCATAGATTAGAAAATTGTCAGGAGAATTTTCACTTTGAGGGGGCTTTTTGCCCCACCTCATCCTATACAGGTGTATCACTTGTCACACGTGTAAGCCAATAAATTAGAAACATAATATGGCTGTTTCCGTTGCAACTTCAGAGTGTAAAAAGCCTATAACAAAAATTGTGTACACTATGCATTCCACCTGTATACAATTTCACTTTTTTGCTACCCCGCCGTTAGGCAGGGCTGAAATAAATTAGTCTATAGACTCATTGTAATGTTCCTCTCCACGGAAATCTTTAGTAAAAGGCGAAAGATTTATTCGTGGATTGAAGAGAAACCAGAGTTACTTGGTTTTGTGATATCGGCTATTTGAAATTTCAGGTCTCCGCTACTTAAGGTGTGAAAGAAAATGTGAGCTACTTATTGTGCACAAACTAACGCAAAGCACTCTAGATTCTAGAAGTAGATGAAAATGAGAAAATAAACAAATTTTAAAGTTTAATTAATAAAAAATGGCTCTAAGTGTAGTATTTTAAAATGTGTTAGCCCATTCAATCGGGTTTCTTGAAGTGCTTGAAATGGCCATCTAGCGACTATATTAAAAAGTAAGTAAGTAAGTAAGTATATTCTTTATTAACCAATAGCTAATCGCACATCGGTTTACAATTATTTAAGAACACAAGAAAACTTAATATTCATACAACATCCTAACAATAAAACATTTACGCGGTAAATTGTCAGCAGGAGGAATTATACGATCATGGGTGTGGGGCCGTAGGGAATAACTGAGGGTTTTAATTAGTGGGAGTAGCTGATGTAAGACATGATTTTGGTTGTTCAAAATTGCTTTAAAGAGACGAGCATCAGCTGTGCCACAGAGTTCATCGAACGTTGGGAGTTCCCAGGAAGATAGCGGAGACGCACAAGTCTCCGCATCAAAGCCTGAAGCCGAGCTCTAGCCTGTCCCCCAGCATAGCCCCACCACACGGGAGAGGCGTACAGCATCCTGGCCAGTGTTGTGGCTCGGACAACGTCGTAGAGCAACCTTATGCGCTAACGCTTAATGGTAAATGGTAAATGTACACGGTTTTATAAAGCGACCGTATGGCCTCGACCCTGCTCATTTTTCTGCTTAAATCGGATGAACACCGGTAAGCCTATTTACTATTGCCTATGACCAGAAGAAGTACAGCGAAACCAAAAATGGCCACTACTTTCCATGAACTCACCTCCCATTGGTTAGTCAGCCTATAGTATGGTAAACTGAAGGAGGAGGCCCAGCAAAGTCAGGACGTTCGAACCTGCCTGGTGGCAGAGAACTTAAAGATGAGGTATGCTATGCCTAGTCGGAAATATTAATGGCCAACCAAATAGGTTAAGGATAGCCTGTACATAGGGGCCTATAATCTGAAGGAGTTGGCGAATAGACAGTAAATATACATGACAAACTATACATTCCCCACTGTATGGTTATTCCTTTGTGCAAGGCTCCTACAATACTTATCCAGTAAGCCTGTTGATGTAACTGAAAGCCATGGTTGTTAGGTAACTGAACAGTATTGCAAATCCAGTAGGCCGTCATCGAGGTCACAAATCACGAGTCAGAATCCGCCAAATATTACATCAAGGTAATCACTGTCGGGCTCTCTTAGTTTTTGTAACTAGTGTACTCAGATTGACTTGCTCTTGAAGGTCTCAGTTAATGAAGGAATAAATCCACAACTAGATGGCACTTACTGCAACGTTTCAGTTCAGATTGAGTGTTGCATCTATGTCTAGTGCGAACGATATGATCGCATTGATCTGGTTGGTGGTTTTCCCAAAAGATGCGAAACGTGAAATATGGAGGGAACTGTGGATCAAAACGTTGATGTTGACCACGCAGCAATAAATAAAATATCGCAAAAATTAGCAAGCAATGACGCTCAACTTCGAAATTATACACTGAAAAAGTTGCGGCGGTTGCTTGAGCGTAGTGCAGCTACTAATGATGGTGAGCATACTTTATTATCGCTCAACATGTGCTACGGATTGTAGTAAACGTAAACTCTAGATTTCTATAGCGTCCGACGAAAGGTGAGTCACGGGAACCAGCTTATTCACGGGCGCTCATTCAAAGCAAAATCGATAGGCAGGAAAAGTGAGATTCGGTTCCAGGTCCGGTGGTCAGGCAGACAGATGCATTTGGAATGGGTACGGCAAGACAGATAAAGGGAAGGGGGGGGGGGATCAGGATAGGATTTGTAAATAGTAGTGTTTTCAGTTTTGAGTGAAGGTCTGTGTTGTTGTGTCTGTAGGATGGGTCACATAATTTTCCTAATTGTGGCGGAAGTTTATTCCAGAAGGATGGAGCCGCTATGGCTATAAAATTTCCAAATTCGGTCGAAGACCATGCCTAAGTTGCAGACAGGAGAATTAGTACTAGTAAAAATATGGGTAGAGGTAGAATCCAGAATGAGAGAGATAGAGGGCTGGGAAATTTAGCATAATCACATGCTATGTGCCAATAGTATATTATAATCTGCAAAAATCAATAAATATAAGAGCATATGCTTTGTCAATGTATATTAGTAACTGTTGAATTTGGAACACTGAAGTCAAAGATTACAGTAATTATTTCAGAATAACAGTTTACTTCAATATTCTTAGGACTGGATCACCAAATAATATTGTAGGGCCCATTTTGCAGTTGTTTGATGACTCTTTTTCATAGCTTAAAGTTGTTCCTGTTGATTTGCACCTTATGAGTTTGCTGTTCAAAAGCACATAAAGACTATTAATTGAGTTATAACGTTTTGTTTCCTTTGATATTTTTGAAGGTTTAATATGTGAAATCAACCTGCTCCGGCTTTGGAAAGGTTTACACTATTGCATGTGGATGGCTGATAAACCTCTTTTTCAGGTCAGTCTGCTTTTAGTTTTTGTTCTGTGAATTGTGGCATCTAAGAGGTTTTCTAAGCAGAAAATTTCTGGATGTTATCTGCTGAATTTAGATCCTAGCCATGAAAAATCTTGCAGCTCAAAAGATACTCTAGATTAGCCATACTGTTAAACCAAATACTGCATCCATTGCAGTCTGGATAATCTTACTGTTAATTATTTGCTGACTGGCATTATGGATCAATTTTTGTGTAGAAATGTATCAAGTACTTATTGCGATATCTGACATTTATATCCTAGTATATCATCAAATAAGGCTTCTCTTTTGCTCTGAATTAAAGAAACTCATCCACTCTGTATGTATTTTTTAATACTTAATGTTTCTGTTTCCTGTTACTGCACTTCAGAATACATCTCTCAGCTGTTGTTAGCAAATGGTGTCAGTTCATTTCTGTTCAGATACTAATAACACAATTGTGGCTGTGTCTGAGAAAACCTTCACAAAGACAGCTGGAAACATGCTCAAAAAACAAGCAGCATAAAATGGGTCAAAATGAGTTCTTTGCATGTAGTCTGTTTATATTCCTAGCTGTGTTAGATTTAAAACTTTAATACTTTAACTTGTTTTATAGTCTTGCTGTATTTGTATTTTCAAATGTATTAATCTGTCTTATAGTTCACAAAGCACCACATTTAGCCAGCGTACCTCTGTTTCATTCTCACTATTCATTCAGGTCTAAACTTTAGACTTGTATACTTGATCCCTGCAACAAAAACTTAATTAAAAATGTCCCTTGGTACCCCAAGTTAAGTCGTGTACATCGATTATTATGCAAATGACCAAGTCATTTAAATATTCATCTTAACCAGTTTTTTATGAAGGTTTCAATGGTGGTAGCCTCAGATGTGTGTGCATACGTTCCAATTTCCTGTGCTCATATTTTATTCACAACCCCTGGGCATAGATCAGTGAATTACCATCGTGTTGTAGTTATGGTAGACTTGAACTTCCGACTTCTGAAAGGAGACATGAATACATCTTTAAAAGTTGTAAATTTTTTACTTTTTGTGGTAGAGCTGTATGCTTTTTGCCTAATCGTTCAACAATTCTGGCACAATCCAGTGCCGTATCAAACCGAGTTTTGCTCTTTCCTGATTTTATGAGGGTTTTCTCAGGCATTATCACAATTTCTTGGAGGAAAACTGGTGATGTTTGCCAATACATTTATAAATGTTCGTTTACAATTACAATTACAATACAACAGTTTTGCTCCATCTGTATGCATAAAACTTCAGTTTTCTTCTTAGCAGCAATCTTAGCATTGCTACATTTGACAACAAAAGTTTTGAGATGAGGTTGTGTTACTTGTAGCAGACCAACTTTTTACCCTGACAATTGTAAAATACATTTTTACACTATGTGAATATTAGATGCAGTACTTAATCTGTTTCAGGAAGAGCTGGCTGAAAGACTATCAGCTTTTGTTGGTGCATTTAAGAATCCCGAACAAGCTCTGCTATTTGTTTCTTCATTCCTAAAAATTGAGGCACAAGAATGGCATCTTCTGGACTTCTTTCGTGTAGACAAGTTCATGATGGTAGGTTAATACAAATTACAGATGTGCTGAGTAGCAGCAAATATATCAACTGTAAGTATACATCCCAAAATTAAACTGATTTGCTTGTTTTCTACTTTCTTCCTAACATGTCCCAATAAACTGTTGTCTGATTTTTGCTTATATTATAGTCTAAACATCTCAAGTCCTTAAATTATAGCTTGTTTCCTGGTAAGTGTTGGCACTGTTGATAAGTTTTTACCATTATGCTTCAGTTAATTTACAGTAAAAAATTAATTTCAATTGTTTAGCTTGTCAGAAAAGTGATCATTCAGAGTCTGAAACTTCTGCAAACGCACAACTGGGACTCATCTCTTATTCAGAAATTTGTGATGACTCTGGACAGTGCTTTGAAAATCGACTCAGCTCCTGGCTTTGCTACTCATTTGCTGAATGTTGTCAAAGATGAATTAAAACATATGCTCGGAGGACAGGCAAGATCTGTGTTTTTCTGTTTGTTTAATTTTAGAAACTAATTAAAACTGCTGTGATCAGTTGTAATTTTTCGGTATTAAGTTCATGCTTATTCTTAAAGTATTCAACAAAGACAAAATGTTCTGATGGGTTTAGACAGTATGAATGGCTGTCAGATCAGTTAAACTCAGATAAATCTTTTACTATATGCTTTCAAGGGTTAAAAGATAACAGTGTTTCACTAATTATTCCGTAGCTTTTCCAAACGTTAATTCCACCTGTACCTTTATTATTATAGAAAAATTTATGAAGCCAAAGTTACTGTAAATAAATGCACTGCAAGTGTGCTTGCAGTAGCTCAATGTTGTCAGTTTCTTCCTGATGCTTTTGATAAAAATTTCTGAAGTGTGGAGTGCAATGGGTAGTGCATTCCAGACTGTTGAGCCAGATATTTGAAATGGTTTTTGTATGGGTGCGTACTATACAGACCTGTTATATGTGTCACCCATTTGCACGCGAATCCACTTAACATGTAGTTGTGCCTTGTCTCCCGATGCTTCCTATTTAACACACAAGATGCTTTAAAACGTGGAACAGGAACTTGCTGTTTCGTACTGCTTATTCGCTCACCACCTTACTAGAAGTTTCAGCAAATTGCACTATAGGTTTGTTGTTAAGATGGTCAAATATTATGCTGGGATCCATGTGTGTGATTGAATTGCTCCATAATTTGCATTATGCTATTTCTAAGGTCTAAAATTAACATGCAGTCATGGTGAATTTGACTTCTGCACGATAACTGGTCTGTGATGTGCCAGGTCATAGATTTGTCCCAAATGCTAAAAATGTAAAGGAACAGAAGAAGCTGTCGTGCAGTCTGGCTGACCATAATGGACAGTTTCATGCAAACGCTAGTCTACTGCTGTTGTCATGGCCACCATGTACCTTGTTGAACCAAACTTTAACAAGTGAGATTTTAAAATTGATTTACTAGATTCTATTCAGCTGTTACAAAGTGTTAAGAGAGTTGTGACTTCATTACACTGTTTGCTAATTAATTGTCTTTCTGATTAAACAGTTTATGGAAGAAGATGAAAGAATCCAACAGTTCAGTCAAATCTTCACAGAAAGAAACCGAAAACTTATAGAGTATGTCTTCATTCTATAGTATTTTTATTTAAATTTCCTTGTTCTACAACTGGAGTATCAGGTCATTCAATCACACTGGTAGTAAATAGCACTGGTAATCATGATTTTTGTGTCGACTATTTGGTGCAGTTTGTGGATCACTGCAGCTAATTTTGGTGTACAGCTTGACCAAACCAGTTTGACCATTTTGCTTTTGTAAATAGCAGATGTCATTGTAGAAATATTTTGAAATGAAATAATTTTTTAACCTCCCAATGCACGTTTGCAGGTGAGAAAATTTGAAGGGCAGCATATTGATCTGATTGGTCCATGTGGTCCGCGTACTAAATGAGCTGCATATAGCTTAGCTTAACTTCAGTGTGGTTAACTTCAATATGGTTGCCAGTGCCATATCCACAGCATCTAGCCACTGATGTCTATGTTTATATTTTAGTATCCAACTTGATAAGAAGAAGAAGAAAATTATAAGTGCAGCAGAATGTAAAAAGGTCGCAAAAGAGACTCTTACTGCAAAAGACATTGAAGAAGCGGCTGACAGAATGCTGCAGTTTGAATATGAAAATGTTATCAACCAACAGAGAGGGAATAAAAAACGAGAAAGAAAGCGAAAAAGAGAGACCGATGAAGATTCAGATGCCCAGCTTGATGAAAACAGTGGTTTGCAAGGTGAGCCACCAACCATTAAAATTATAATTACATTATAATTAATTACAATTACATTTTAATGGTTTGTTTACAAATTTATAATCTCTGACTGTGTTTTTACATTAAGTTATATTCCCTTGTATTAAACTGTTTTTTTAATACAATGCATCATTTGTTTAATATTTTCTGTCTGATTTATGACTTCTTGTTGACGACTGGTATGCATAAAACATGACTTATCGGCTGTTATAAAAAATAATTTATGCATAATAGAAATGATTGAACCATGTGAAACTCGTGATATAGACTTTAACTCAGGTTGGTAAGTAATTTGGACTTAAGTGATGAAATATTCAATGCAGAATTTCATTTCTCACCGTGCTTTTGTCACTCCACATGAAGTATCATAGTTTCATACATATATCCTGCAATTGTGGGCACCTGTTGTTTATAGTTTCTTCCACATATAGCTGCATATCAACCTGCTTTAGAAAATACTTGATAAAATTTGAAACTGTTAAAAATCTTTATGCATCCCACACCTGTCATGTGAGCTTTGACTGTACAATGCAACCCCAAACATACACTTCTGAAGGCTTATCAATTTCTTGAATTTTTTTATTGCAGTAGAATTTAAAGGGACTTTCAAAAGGTGATTTAAAACTATTTTAGAAGTCTTGGTGAGATTTAAAAGTATTTTAGAAGTTTTGGTGACAGTTTAAGTGGTGATTTTTGCCATTTTCTCGGCTTAGTTATGATGGCTATTTGCATCCAAAGCTACAATTTGCTGGTTGACATAAAACAGTTTATAATTTAGAGACCCTGTTTTGCTGATTTTATTTCACTTTAAAATACCCATATTTTGTACAGCCCAATGTAGTGTTACCAAACTTCTGGTCAGTCATAATTCATTCAGTTAATTGTAAATGCTTAATTCTAAGAAGTGTGTGGCCTAGGGGACATGTGTTTGGGCAAACCAACTTAGGAATTTCTACTTTGGGTGCAGATTTATTTGCAGTGCTGGTTATTCAGAAACTTTACATGAATGCAAATTTTCCAGAGGTTGTTGGGTGTGATATGTACATGAAAATATGGTACCTTACTTTATCTTGCAGATGAATCAGTGGCAATAGGTGAAGGTGACTTAGATGAAAGTGATTCAGATGATGATTTGGATGAAGATGACTTAGATGAAGATGATATTGGTGGAGATGAGAGTTCATTGGATTCATTAAGTGATGTTGAACCAGCACCAAAGAAACCCAAGAATAAGTCTAATTCAAGTAAGTTATATTCTGTTTATAACTTTCAATATTTTAATGTATGTTGTCTTACTCTTTTTGCACCCATGTGAGGACTGTCTGTTCAGATACCTTTAATGCTTGATTCTTTTTTTACTTTGTCTAGACTGGCTTGGAGTTTACTTATAAATACCATAGTTTATGTTGCCTAGTTGTTAGTTATATGACAGAAATGGTCATATTAAATGCTATAGAATGAATTGCCTGGTGTACGTCTGACTTATTCCTTTGGTTGAACTGTTAACACATATACGGTAAAAGATTTGATATGTTGGATTGAAACAAACGATAATGCTATGCGGATGATATTAACTGTAAATTATGAAATACTGAGTTGCAGGTAATAATTTTCCGAATGGCTTAGTTTTTGTTTATATTTAATTTTTAGAAGGCAAAGCTAAATCAGGGAAAGCTTCAAAGCAGAAAAGGTTCGAAAAAAAGAAACAGTCGAAACCAGCGAAAGGCAGAAGTTCAGAGAAGAAAAAGCAGAACAAGAAATCTGGAAAACGACCAAAAGCTTCAGACTTTTTCTAAATGGTGTTTAGAAACTGTTTTCTGTTAACTTTTTCATCTACAAATATTATTACCGGTAAGAGCATTGTGCTGTGCCTGTTTATTAGTTCGTAATGTTAATATAACTACCATTAATAGATAACAAGAATATGACTACAGTGCAGTCCCACTTACACACAACCCGTTTAAGCGCAAATCCTCTTAATGTGCATTTGCTTCCTGGCTCTCACCTATACCTATTTAACACTCAAGACATGTAAGCACATCGTACAATCAATACACTTGCAGCACTGGCTCGCTGTCATTGTACTGGACAGGCTGTATCAGCTGTTTCAATGGGTTGCAATATTTGCTGACTCTTAGACCTGCCCTGTGGACTGTACAGTTCCAAAGTAGGTGAACTTCTTATAACTGCATATGTCTCTCCTAAAACCCAGCAGCCCAGCTCTGCCTGAGGCAGGAGCTTAAGCTGCTTCCATTCTTGGCCAGAGTTGCAACAGCTGTGTAACGGTTGACCTGTCCGTCCATCGGATGGGGCTTAATTTAAAATAATGTCTGGAAGCAGTTAATGTTTACCTATTAAACCACAAACAGTTGTCCATAACAAGATAGCCATGTGGCCTTTCAAAGTAATTGGACAAATTCATCTGGTAGTGGGCTACACTACAAGTTCCTAGCCCCACTGAGTCGTACATAAAACATACACTACTGTATTTCAGAGTGGCCCTCTTAACCCCCTAGGTTTATAGACCACACATAAACGGGACTGCACTGTAAACTGAGAAGGTTTAAAGCATTGATTTTTATAAAGCTATGAATTACAGGAAGGAATAATGTCAAGTTTTTTTCAAAAGATTTTCTAAATAGGTTTGGAAAAGTTATTGTTTTGTATGTATGTATGTATGTATGTATGTATGTATGCAGTCATTTTTCTGACACCTTCAGTTAATTCTAGCTGTGAGCATTAATAAATGCGAGGATGCCATTGATTACAAAAATTAAAAATAATTCTTCTTCAGTGTGAGAGATTACAGTTCCTGTTGTGCTGTGTGGAAATGCAGTGCAAAAACATATATCAGTATCATAATTATAAACTTGAGATTTCTGTAGCTGCAGAAACATATATCAATATCATAATTATAAACTTGAGATTTCTGTAGCTGCAGAAACATATATCAATATCATAATTATAAACTTGAGGTTTCTGTAGCTGCAGAAACATATATCAATATCATAATTATAAACTTGAGATTTCTGTAGCTGCAGAAACATATATCAATATCATAATTATAAACTTGAGGTTTCTGTAGCTGCAGAAACATATATCAATATCATAATTATAAACTTGAGATTTCTGTAGCTGCAGAAACATATATCAATATCATAATTATAAACTTGAGATTTCTGTAGCTGCAGAAACATATATCAATATCATAATTATAAACTTGAGGTTTCTGTAGCTGCAGAAACATATATCAATATCATAATTATAAACTTGAGGTTTCTGTAGCTGCAGAAACATATATCAATATCATAATTATAAACTTGAGATTTCTGTAGCTGCAGAAACATATATCAATATCATAATTATAAACTTGAGATTTCTGTAGCTGCAGAAACATATATCAATATCATAATTATAAACTTGAGGTTTCTGTAGCTGCAGAAACATATATCAATATCATAATTATAAACTTGAGATTTCTGTAGCTGCAGAAACATATATCAATATCATAATTATAAACTTGAGGTTTCTGTAGCTGCAGAAACATATATCAATATCATAATTATAAACTTGAGATTTCTGTAGCTGCAGAAACATATATCAATATCATAATTATAAACTTGAGATTTCTGTAGCTGCAGAAACATATATCAATATCATAATTATAAACTTGAGGTTTCTGTAGCTGCAGAAACATATATCAATATCATAATTATAAACTTGAGGTTTCTGTAGCTGCAGAAACATATATCAATATCATAATTATAAACTTGAGATTTCTGTAGCTGCAGAAACATATATCAATATCATAATTATAAACTTGAGGTTTCTGTAGCTGCAGAAACATATATCAATATCATAATTATAAACTTGAGATTTCTGTAGCTGCAGAAACATATATCAATATCATAATTATAAACTTGAGATTTCTGTAGCTGCAGAAACATATATCAATATCATAATTATAAACTTGAGATTTCTGTAGCTGCAGAAACATATATCAATATCATAATTATAAACTTGAGGTTTCTGTAGCTGCAGAAACATATATCAATATCATAATTATAAACTTGAGATTTCTGTAGCTGCAGAAACATATATCAATATCATAATTATAAACTTGAGGTTTCTGTAGCTGCAGAAACATATATCAATATCATAATTATAAACTTGAGATTTCTGTAGCTGCAGAAACATATATCAATATCATAATTATAAACTTGAGGTTTCTGTAGCTGCAGAAACATATATCAATATCATAATTATAAACTTGAGATTTCTGTAGCTGCAGAAACATATATCAATATCATAATTATAAACTTGAGATTTCTGTAGCTGCAGAAACATATATCAATATCATAATTATAAACTTGAGGTTTCTGTAGCTGCAAAAACATATATCAGTATCGTAATTAATAACTCAAGATTTCTGTAGCTGCTAAAGAGAGCTAAGTCATGGGCACTCAGTCAAAACAAAATCGATAGGGTTTGGCCCCAAGTCAGGATCTGAGAATCAGGCAGTCAGACGGCTACGGTGGATGGTGACCGATACATCTGAATATGCACCCATGGGCCTACATCTATAAACAGGCTTCTCTCGAGTAATCAAAGTGCAAGAACATGGTACGTGAGTAGCAGTTACAAAAAACCCAGATGTACGTGGAATAAATTGGCCATCATCAGCATCATTGCTATCTGCGCTTGGGCTAAATGCCCGTAGGTATTCACAGGAAATTTAATCATTTCCTTCCATACTTCTTTCATTTGATGCTGTGCCTCGATAATAAATTCATAGCAGGCCTACCACATTTTAAAATATAACACTCTCCCTGGTTATACGTCCCAGTCGTGGGCCTATAACATAAAAAGACATTTATATATTAAATTCTCTCAAGTCTGAACATGAAATTATTGTGCAATGATTAAGTCACTAATACTACTTGGTTGACAGTCTGCAGCAGTGGTTATACCAGCAGTTACGCGTTTAAGGGCTAGATTTTCACGTTAATTTGCCGAACTCTAGTGTGTACATATCACAATTGCACGTTCACTAGCGCTCAACACAATTTGTTTAATCAGTAGCGTAACTGTACCTGTAGGGGCTGCAACTGCGTGGGGCCGGACCCGATTCTGAAAGTAGGATAAAGCACGATAAGGGCCCATTTGGGACCCAACATTTTAAGTTTTTAGTATGGCGCTACATAGAAACCAATTTCGCGGCATGTGTTTCATGGTGGACTTCCGGTTTTTAAACTCTGTGCAATATGGCGGGTGTTCGGTTTGAAGATATTGAAGTTGATAAAAATGCCGCAAATAAACTGGCTCAAAAATTGACATCTAATGATGGTTGCCTTCGTAGGCGTACTATGAAAAAATTACGACGTCTCATTGAACACAGTGCCGGCGGGAATGACGGTTGGTGTAGTTTGATTAACCTAGGTCACTGATTTTCGCTCACAACGTTCTCATGTTCTTAACGCACACTTAGAGAAAATTAACAGTTCTGAAAACTTGTTAGTGTTGCTGTTTGATGTGTCTCTGCCGCCGACACACGGAAGCTCTCGGAGTTTGGTACTGTGTTAACAAAGCGGGATTTTGAAGGATTTACTGGGCCGATCGCACCACGTTTTCCTCGCACGGATGATAAAATAATTACATCGATGTTTATATGTACACATATGTGCATTTATGACGATAAATTATGAAGTCTTTGGCATACTTATAGTATCGGGGATCGCTCTGTTTTGGGCTATGAGTGTGCAATGCTCTACTTTCTCGCAACCTGGTTAGCGACTGCAGCGGCATGTTTAGCAACGTAGTGGTTCCGTTAACGCCCGGGAAGTTAGCGAAAACTCAGAGACTAGACTAGATTCACGCCCGTCGCGCTATTGGCTAAAGCATGTCACGTGAATGTAGCACTTCCGTTGTGATTTTGGTCACTTCCGGATGGATTACTAGATTTTGAAATGGCGGCCATCAGGCTGCATCAGTTTAGCTAGCTCTCCATCAATTTCTCTTATAAAGATAATGTCGTAATTCCACACTCTGATCGTTATTTCATGCATTGTAATTACAAATACCAAAGGTCAAGCTGTGCCAACAAAAAACGCATTAAAATGGGCTATGAAGCAATAAACTTCTATTTTCCCAAAAAGAAATGTCTTTGTGAGTTTGTTGGACTGAAATTGGTTTTAGAAAATCCCCGTTTCTTGTTTGTTTGCAATTGCCTGATAGGCATTTATGCAGGTTCTCATAACAACATCCAGTTATTAATATACAGATATTTTATAAGAAAGGGATCCAAATTAGATCCTTTCCTAACTTACAACACGTTTTACTATATTCGGGCGTGAGAGGATCTGCGACCAATTCGGTCACGCCCAGAGGACGCGAGCGCATCTTCGACAACTTCAGTCACGCCCGTCATCCCCGTTCACGTGCACAAAATCATGTGCTATGTATTGACCAATTGCGTAGCGGGCGTTATTCGAGCCCCGTGTATAGGCTAATGTCAGGCGTTACGGTATCCATGACCTTTTAGCAAAATTACCAACTGATTTTGATTCCAGATGTGAATTTGTAGTTGTTAGCTTCTAAGTTTTTAACAATTGAAGTGCTGTTGACTTATTTTAAGAACTAATTTGTTAGTTAGTCCACAGACTTACAGAATTTTATGAAGTTGATAGAATAACTATACTTTAATTGATTGGTTTTTGTTGATTTTCTTTATGGGAAATCACCACTACGCGTGTAACTGCACTTATAATACAATAATTAAATTTCTAGACCAGAGTTTCTCAGACTTTGTGCCACGGCATACCAATATGCCATGAGAGCACCAAAGGTGTGCCACAAAATTTTGATAGTAAAAAATATTTTCGTCTAAATTACAGCACACTTTCGCTTATTTATACAATTATATCATTTGTATAAAAACTTTCATCAGCCTAATATTTATGTAACATTGGTTATATTGTAACAGAATTTGAATATAGTCAGTGTAAAGTGTAAAATAGGCCTGCTATAAATTTGCGGTTAATTACATGAAAATCCAGCATTAACAACACAAGTGTGCTGCAAAAGAAATTTACATTGCAAAGTGTGCCACAGTCTGAAAAGTTTGAGAACAACTGTTCTGGACCAAAAGTAGATTGAGAAGTAGTCTCAAAATCAGGCTGGAGAAACTCAGCCCCTAATCTCTTGCAAGCCTTTAGTCTCTTTTTGGTGTCAGGGATAGACTTCTAATTAAGAAATGTTTGATTCCATTTTTATTCCCAGGTCTTTTAAATGAGATTAATTTGCTTCGTCTATGGAAAGGATTGCATTACTGTATGTGGATAGCTGATGACCCTCAGTTCCAGGTATATCTCAGTATTTTTACATCTTAATTAATGGTTTCAATTAATTTAAATTAGTTAATATATCTACATACTATAGGCCTTGAAAAGCAGTTGCTGCACTCTTTGTCATAGTACTATGATATGTTTGGCTAATTTCTTCTACAGTACTGATGCTTTAGCTGTTTTCACTCTGTTGCCAACCAGTAAAGCAGATAATTACCGCTGAAGTTGTTCAAAATACAGCTATCTTTTAAAAAAATTCCTATATATAGTAAAACTCAGAAATGTTGTTTAAAATGTCATTTGATGAGATAGTCTGTACATGGTTCAGAGATGAGTCGGTGTGGCTGAAAATCCAAAAATTAATTAGTGTGTGCTAATTTGGCAAGTGCTTCAGACAGCAAGAGTGACTGCCAAAGACCTCTTGCTGATTTAGGCATCTGCCATGGTATCTGAATTTGTATCCGTTTTTAGAGTCGCAGCAGTTGTTACAGTTTATAGAGTGAGAGAGGAATCCCCCAACTTTGAAATAGAACAAGAATCAGAAGGAAGTTTCAATCTGCTCTGCAGAGGCAGAAGAGAATACTCTATGTCTCTCCAGAGCTCTGCTTGCCTGTGTATGTACAAGTTTGTGGTTTTTGGACAGAGAAGAATGAGGCAACTCATTCTGCCTAAGTCTGCCATCTTGGAGACGAAGTTAGCAGTCAAATGAGATCAGAGTGTCTTCTGATTCTCTCAAATCTGATTGTATCAGCATCTTGTCTATCCTGAGCTATACTGCAGTAACAGAATTAGCAAACTTTTTGCTCTCATTGGAACTCAGAGAGATTGCCAAGTTTGCAACTGTCATCTGCTGACATGATGGCAAGAAAATTTACAGCAGGTTAGAAAACTGGCATTTCATCATTTATCACCCATGAAAGGAGGGTGAAGAGCTGCATCTGATCATATATCACCCTATGATAGGAAGGAGAAGACTTGAATTTGATTATTTATCAATTGTGACAGGAGGGTGATAGTTCTACCAGAGTCGCTGAAATCTAGTGGAGAAACGGCTATGACAATTTTCCAAAGGACGACAGTTTCCAGCTCAGAGTCAGAGCTAAGGCTATGACAATTTTCCAAAGGATGACAGTTTCCAGCTCAGAGTCAGAGCTAAGAAATGTCTGACAGTTGGGAAAAGCCACTCTTTTCTTTTCCATTGCTTACAAACAATCACACATAATATGACAGCTGAGTTTGAACACTTGTCTAGCAAAATCTTGTCAAATCTGAGTCACATGTAAGTCAAAGGAGGCATCTCAAAAGATGGACCATATTAACTCGTCACTTGGATAGAGTTGTTTATGGGAACAACATATTAACAGGATTTACAAATGATTACTGGATGTGATTCATGTGAATAAACACAGAAGAAATGGTAATGGGATGGATTTCGGAAACCATACCCTCCAGCCTCACTGTGATCCCATTATTGCTGAATTCTGAATATAACAGTAGGTTGTGGTTATTGGTTTATATTGGACCTTAATTACTGTTGTATCTGTAAGGAAGTTTTTGAATGAATACGTTTTATTCCTTACATATTTCTGTGACAAGTTTGGTCTTGTGTGTTCTGAGATCTGTCTGCTTACTACCCATTATGTTAACTTCTGCAAGAAGGAATATAACAGTTGGAATATTTATATTATTATTTTAAAAAGTGTTTATATGCATTAGTCAACTAGTAGTGTAAATTGGGAGCACAGGCTAGTCAGCCAAAAAGTGGTAATGCAGTTGGATGTCCAAACGTTTGAAAGCAAGTGAAGATTAGTGACTTTCGTGGTGTATTCTGAAGGATGAAAAAGAAATTGAGCTAGACATCTGATTCAATTTCCAGGAGTAGTGATGTAGAATGCATGTAAGTTCATGAAATATTTCTGATGAAATGAGAGTGACAGGAAAGAAACTGGGTTTTGGAATATTTAATTCAGAACACATGAATAAGATGAATTATGCCATTATAAACTTACACTTTTTGTTTATAATCATTGTTCATGCAGGAGGAACTGGCTGAGAATTTGGCTTCGCTTGTGTCATGTTTTACGGTCACAGAACATTCACTTCTGTTTGTTGATGCATTCCTAAAAGTTGAGACTCAAGAATGGCCTCTTCTTGATTTCCACAGATTGGACAAGTTTATGATGGTACAGTCAACGTATTGCTTTAGTTTTCAGTAATCTGAGAAGCAAGAAAATTAGTTTCAGATTTGATTTTGCCAAAATGCAGTTTGGTGTTCTTCCCCAATGGTACATCAGAGTTGCAACTACATTGATGGTGCATGTAATTTTAAAAAAACTTTTGAGTCGCAGTCTTGTTATAAGATGCAACTTGTAGTGCGGAAAATAGGGTAAATGTTTATCAGAGCTATTATCAGTCAGAATCAGGTTTTGTGTGACCTGCTGTAATTGCTGATTAACAGGGATAATGATGAATAATTTTTAATTTGGTTGCAGATCACCCCGCTGTTATCGGTTTTAACTGGACATCAGAATTGATCCATGTTGGTGTGAACAGCCTAAGAGTAATTAGTATTAATAGAGTAATTAGTATTGCAAACAGAATAAACAGTAGACTTGTTTGCTAATTGATAAACACATGAAGAATCAGTTGAGTGTTTGTACAAACTACTTGCATGCATTGTGCTTAAACAGAGACGCTTTGATTTTAATTCTTTTCAGCTTGCTACAAAAATGCTGAAAAGTGCTTTTCAGCATCTACAGAGTTATACAACTGAACATCTAAGCAAACAGTTTGTAAATATTCTTGAGAAATCAGTGTTTACTGGTGAAACAGCATCAACTAATAGTTTCATTACACATGTGAAGAGTATCGTAACAGAAGAACTGAAGAATATGGTGGATGGACAGGTTGGTTTTCTTTCATCTCTGAAGATAGTTCATTATTGCAGTGTCCACTTGCTCTACTGCTGGCCTTCGAAAATGAAGTACGGCATTAGGGTTTCTTTACAATGATCATTTGCAATGATCACTATTAAGACCATGTCTTTTATGCATGATGACTTGCTGCCTCATTTAATGCTTCACTGGTGAAGTAATTAGAAATTTACGCATTGCTGTTGCTCACCGATAGCTGTTTTTTCTTTTATAATTAGTGCTTGCTAGAAGGTATCTGTTGGATTTTGAATAACAAATGTTCAAGTGTTGATTAGCTGTTGGCAAAAATAGCAGAAATAGCTGTTGGTTAAATTGTATTTGCCTTGTTCTTTGCATGTGAGTGCAGGTTTGATCCTTTTCTAAGACAGTCACAGTAAAATAAATACTTTTAGCCATTCATGTGCAGTCGATTGCTTAAATTGCAATTGATTGACTCTGATTATCCCTTTTGTATGCCATTAGTCCCTAACAGGGACTAATTCCAGCCAGAAGGAAGAAGAAGAAGAAGAGTGGGTATCACAGTTCCTTAAGGCATTATGGGGCCAAACCCAGGCCCACTAGGCAGCCTTATACTCGATGCATTGACGAATTAGAGTAAAGGAAGAACAAGATGCATGTAATCAGACTTCCGTTTGGAATATTCCACAAACAAGCCTAACAACTGTCTACAATACTCACATCAACTGCACAGGCTGGATGATTTAAAGCCAAGATGGTCAGTGTGTTACAGTGAGGAGACAGCCCTATGCCATCATTAATTTAAACATCTGTAGAGAATGGACTAATATGGAGATGCTAAAATATGTTAGATGATTTGTCTGTTTGTGCTGGAATTATATAATATAACGCGTTTATCAAGCAGGCTGTTTTTTCTTGTTTTTAGGTTCCAAAACTTCATGTTAAAGAACTTGTAGAACTATTGCAAGCAAGCCACCAAAAGTAAATATTTGACAAGAAAGTTCCCTCGTCCAGCCACTCCCAGATCATTATATTGAGTAACAGAATGTCATAGAAATTTGTCTGGCTGTTTTCATGCCAGAAAACTGCTTCAGGGCCTTTCAGATATTTTTGGTACTGTAAGTATTGTGGGATTAATTTGCAATGAGATTTTCAGTGGGTTTTAAGTTTTGCTTTGTTTTAGTAAATTGTATCATGGTGCTGGTTTTCTTTATCGACCGAAGTATAGCAGTAAAATTACTAACTGATTGAAATTTGCTTGCAGGTAATAAGCAAATGACTGATAGTAGCAATTGTTGCCATTGGCTTAAGACAGTTCTATTCAGCTGAAATAGCTGTGGATTTCTACAAGTAGGCGAAAGTAAACTGGCAGTCTGACAGATTCAACTCTTGATTTAAAAGCATTCTTGTGTTTTATTTTAGCTCAGTAGCTGAAAATGTTTGCCAGAGAAAAAGATCAGGTGCTGTTTACAGTTGTTTATTTGCATTTGTTTATTCACACATGGCCCATGAAACTCAGTAATGGTTATGAATTTATATAAATCATGCAGATTGCTGTAGAATTTGAAAATACTTTAATTACTGTCAAGGATGCATTTATAAGAGCAACTGAATTCTGCTTGAAATTAATGTAGCGTGACATGGTAATCGATTGATTAAGAGCTTGCATTGCATTGAGGAATCTGCTGGCTTGAGCCTCCCTGTGAAGGTTAATGTAAAGTTCTTGCTGTGTGAATGTTTAGTGGCATAAAGTTCTGCTTATTGTCTTTTTCTTTAGGTCCATAGGCTCATTGCCTGCTGGTTTCGATCGCATGCTTCACTGTAGATTTCCAATGTCCTTTGTCCTGACTCAACCTCTGCGCATCCGTTCCATACCAGTCTCTGACATCATCCAGACATTCTTTGTTCAGTCTACCTCTGAGCCCTCTGCCATCCATCATTCCAAACACCACTTGTTTGACCATCATGATGGCTTATCATTATACGTATACAGAAGTACTAGTGTTCAAATTAATTGCCGGGCTTAAACTGATGGACAGTGTCCAACACATTCAAGTCACAACTCAAGACATCTTTTTAAGATAGCATATGAATGTTGTTGATTTTTGAACTCATACTATGGTGCTATATAAATTGTCATATTATTGTTATTATTATTATTATTAATTTTTTATTACTTTGATACCAATTGCTTGCTGTAGGTTTTTAGTGAGCCTGTTTTAAAAGCCTGTCATATGTCATTTTTGAGTTATTTATGTACAGTTTATCAGCTGGCTTCAGTGTGTGTTTACTAGTTTGTTCAACCTGTTTCTTGGAGTTTGCATTTGTATTTTGTTATCACTGTAATGTCCAGTTGTTGAACGGACGTTGCTTTCTTTGCGGTTGAGCTGAAAGGTCCTTCTGTTGGAACACATTTATTATATGAGACATGTGAGAAATGTGCCATACATTTGTGCTGCTGTTTCCAACAGCCACTGTTGTCTGTTTTGTAGATGATAGCTTGGAAAGCAGCAGTGTAAAGTCTTCACCTGACTCACCTTCGAAGAGAGTAAAACGAAAATTAGAATGCGGTAATTCTGTTTTCAAGAATGATAAACGCATGCACCTTTTTAGACATATAATAACATTGCTACTTCTGTGTGGGACTGTTCTGTAATTTTGTAGCTAATGACTTTCAAGCTTCACAAAATAAATATTGACACATATAACACTGGCCACTTCTTCAGTTGGGGTGAAACAGACTGCCGGTTTTGGGCAGTGGCAAAACCCAAAAGATTTTGGAATGTCTGAACCCCCCCAGCTTCTCGGAGTACACATACAAATTCAATTGGGAAATAGGCATGGATAGAGATTTATTGTTCAGTAGTTTGAAATATAATTTTTTAAATCATTGTGTACCAAATAAAGCAGATACGGTTTTTAATCTGATTAGAACGTAGTTCAAGTTTATTCTGTTTTTATTTGGAAAAAGAAATTTAATTTTTTTATTTAAACATTCTCCAGGAACTTGAGCTAAAAACATTGTCGTTTTACTGCTGTACTTAGGAGTTTTTGTCTTTTTGTTTAAAGATGACAACGATTTTTTTGGAAAGGCCAAAAAGGCAAAGATTTCAAACACAATGGGAGAGGGTTCAGGTCAAGAAAAATCTGAGGGAAGTGCAAATGAGGAAGTGGAGATTAACATTTGGATTCCCAATAAGAAATACAATGGTGCACTGAAGGCTGCCGCTGCAAAGCATTTTCAGACGGTGGACAGAAACTGTCGAACAGTGTCACCAAAGCGAACAAAGGCTGCAGGTCTTCTAGTGGTGAGTGAAGTGTCTGCAAATTTTGTTTCTGTATAATTGCAACAAGTAAAATCATTGTTATGAATTGGTTGTCATTCTCTAGGTAACTAAAATATTTTCTGGCTACTTGGGAGTGCGTGAAATACATGGTAGAAAAGGACTGTTGATAAGGTGTTCGTGCAGATTTAACTGCTTATCTTATCATAAGTTCAGTGCTTAGTTGTGCTATTTTAAGCTTATATAAATTCCAAGGGCAGTTATTCTTGTTGATTGTGGAGAAAGGTTTGTCTGTGAGTTTTTACTAATCTTCCTGTGAAAACTATTTCAGATTGGAAGTTTATATCCTGGGACAACGTAGACATTCAAACTTGTGCAGTGCTTCTGACAGCTCATTTAGAAGCACCATGAATCGTTTCGGCATAATACGTTGTTAGAATTGCTGGCTAGTACACTGCCCAGACCTGAACATTTTGTTATGTTTTCTTACATTTGTAGACCCCAAAGTCAGACCCAACAGATCGGGCGAAAAAGCGAGTGAGTTTTGCGCTGAGCCAAAATAAATCACAAAGTGAGTTTCCAACTGATTTTAGATGATTTTTATTTTCCAGCTTAAGTCCTTTGTTCCTGTTTCTGTATTTATTGGAACACAGACTTCTGGTAAGTTAGTTGGCAAATAGGAAAACATTATTGATTATCTAGGTATTAATAATTAATTGCTGTGTGTGCAAATATCCAGTTAGTAAGAACGATCCCCTGGGATTATGCAACCAGAAGTCATTTCAAATGCAGAGCAGATTTGTTATGACTCAAAAGCAGTGGGCAGTTTTCGTGTTGAGCAAGTTTTGCTGCAACAGTATTTTTTTTATCTTCTTCTAGTGGCTTACTGCTCTGAACCTAGCCTTGTCTATGACGCGATGCTATTCCGTTCTGTGGTGGGCTCTTCTCCATGCTGTATGGAGGCCAAAATTTCATGATGACAGGTCCTTCTGCACGAACCCCAGAGATGTTCTTTGACAACCACAAGGTCTTTTCCACTTGGAACATTAATCATAAATACCCACAAGGCTCTCCACTGGTCCTTTTTTGTTGCAGTATGTTCAGAGTAGCAAAGGTGTGATTGGTTTCCTTTCTGGTGGTATTGTAGTTCGAATACTGTGTATTGGTGGATGTCATACCTTTTGAACCACAAGCTATAATAGATCTAGGGTCTTGCAGCTGTGCAAAACATGTAAGCAGTACTTCTGTATCCTGTAATCACATGGTTTATAAGTATTACTTGCATGATATATAAGATTACAAGTGATTACATGATACATAAATATTACTTACGTGAAACATAAGTATTACATGATATATAAGTATTACTTACATGATATGTAAATTTTACTGTGGTAGATTTTGTGACCTTAAGTAATGATGATTGTATGTTCATTTGTGTTTATAGACTATGAGGATAGCTTAATTTTGACGCCAAAGTTGAGTTTTGATCCGAATCGAAAGCCTGCGAAAGGTGTGCTGAAATTGTCACCTGGTTTTCCTGAGCATCCACAGAAGTCAAAGTTTTTTAAAAAGAAAAAGAGCATCAAACTTTTTAAAGGAAAAAAGTTCTTTTAAACAATGTTATGGTTACGAACTGTTGTAGTTTTCGATGATTTTTTGGAAAAGAGGTAAAATGATATGGTCTAATTTTCTGAATAAAACCATGAAGTTAACTTGCAAGATTTTAAAATTAGTAAATTTTGTATTGCATTTTTATTTTTTAAAGTTGTATAAAATAGAAATGTAGAAATGTTTTCCAGTGGTCTGGTTTAAGAATTGGAGTTTGAGAAAGTGAAATACAGTATTTACTTAGTGGAAGTTAACTGTGGGTAGGGTGTAGATGGCCCATCTGGCAGTTTATCGTCTTAACCATTTCTGTTATATCAGCTGAAGTCCTGCATATTGTCATGATACCCCAAACCCTGTGCTTCGACGAAGCCATTGAAAACGATGGGTGTGTTTTTGAGCATGCTGTTTTTCTGGATTTATACCCGGGGCTCCTGACAGTTGTGGACAATATTTACGCCCTTGGTTGATAGGTGCTAACCATGCACTGGCACATTTACATTTGCTGCTTTCAATTTTTGGCAGAGCTTTGGCATTAGGTAGGTTTCCAAAATCAAATATGGGCAGGGGCAGAGTGCCTCACTGTCTGGAAATGGTTCGAGGCTCTGGGTGTCTCAGAAACTCTGCAAAAGGCTTGATAATATCAAGATCTGGTAATACCAATGCTCCATCGCCAAAGGCTGGATAATTCGAATTTTACCAGTAACACCAAATTCACATGATTCCAAGGCTTCATCGTACCAAAGCTTTAGTATACCAAAACATTATTACACCAAAGCTTCAATTTCAACCTTAATATAATTTCAAAGCTTGATATACCAAATCCTTTGGCTAGATGTTTTTGCCGATACTGAGAAGCCTCAAATGGTCCGATATATAATTTTTTCTGCCCTCCCTCTTCGTCGACTGACGCACAAGCGGTGACTGATCGACTGGCTGGCTGGCTAACTGGTGCTTATAAGCCTACAGGTGAAAACTGCCGATGAAGCACACGACCAAGCACCGTCTCGTCGGAATCGATAACACGCGCCAGAAGAGTCTATCGATGCATCCATCCGTCGCTCCTGTCGTTGTGTCTGTTCCTCTTTTTTCCTTCGTCTGTCTTTGTGATACAGATGGGCTACATGTGTGTGTGTGCGTGCGCGCGCATGGATTTGAGAGCCACCGTTGAAAAGCGATGCGCTCATTAGTGACGACTGAATGCATATGGGAGTGTTGGACTGCAATTATTGCATGCATTGTATTCTATGTAGGCTTATGTATGTATATATGTACTGTATGTATGTGTAAGTTAAGCCTATAGGCTGCATTGGGATTCCTGTTTCATCGGTCATCCGCTAGCTCTTGTTTAGTGTATAGGCCACGCGGCTTAGTATAATTGGGGTTCACATACAGAGGCAGTCAGAGAGACAGATAGACGTATTGATACATGCAGAGACAGAGAGACGAACAAAGGCAGTACCTGGCGTAATTATACACATAATCTGTCCTAGCGGCCAAACTAACGCATTACCAAAAGCGGCAACGCGGGAACACTGGAATGTTGTGAGCTCACAAGCCCTACCAAACAAGGTCACGTTGTTGTGCAAGCCTTAGCCAATAGCTTGGCCAACGGTCGGTCCTTGTGTATTATACAAGCAGTGGTTTAAAGCCTCTAAACAGAAGATGATGAAAATCGTATCTTTTTGCACTACACCGTGGTTATCGAATAAACGTTTGAACACCTACTCATCGTTGTCTTCAGTCTTTGGTACCGACCTTAAGTAGCATCCGATAGCCTACAGCAGCAAATGACCTGCTGTCAACAGCCGCAATGACAGCTGGCATGGGCGCTTCTCACTTCAAACGACCCATGTTGCATATGTACGTGTGTTTTCTTTTTATTTATATAGCGCATTATCAGAAACTCAGCGATGCAAGCCTTCTACATGCTCACTTACCATCGATCACAATCTTTATAATAAAAGGCTTAGACATGCATGTGCTCGATGGCGCCGCAGGCAAATGAATTATACTGTTTAGACGAATAACCAACACATGTAAGATTTTACGTAAAGATGCGCTAAGATGTAAAGAATTTCAAGTGCTATAACAAATATCGTTTCACAAATTTCAACATAAATGTGGTTTAAATACCACTATAATTCTTAATAACAGGTTAATTATATTTCCACAAGAAAAACACCGCTTTCTTCTAAAGCTTATTTGTAGGCCTGCATAATCAGCAGGAAATCTACAGTTAACCTACATAAATTAAATGAGGTAAATTAAGTCGAATAGCTGTAGGATATCGTTAAACGCAGGATACAGACAGTATCTCCTAACAGGAATCGCTCCATTGGATATAAGGTAAAATTTGGTTAACGTAGAAATTAACAGATTGAATATGAGAAAAAGTGACCTTAAAAGGCGTGGTGCCCATTCAAATGGCCAGCTGTGGTGAAAGATCTCGCCCGACAAATTCATTGCAAAATCAGCAGGGTCGAGGTCATACGATCGCTATAGAAAAATGTGTACATTTAAGGTCCCCGTAAAAGGACGTGCATGCTATCCAGATATTCGAAGTGTCATTTTCATTCAACAACCAAGAAGACCTTTGGACTGAACTCCCGAAAGACCTTTGTCATTTCACTAGCCCCCTTGTTAACATGCAAATGTGAGCTCTCCTCCACTTGCTCTCTGTCTTTGAACGATTCACTGCAAAGTCCAAACTGAACCAAACTTTTGAAACTGTCTTATCCTATCCGACCATCGTTGCTAGCAGAGTTTTTTTGTCACTTTCAGAATTCACTCGATATAGCGCTGGTGATTAAGCAAACAAGCTGGTCTACCTGACGCAGCTTTTATGTGACGCTGAGAAATTTCGGAGATTTACATTTGCGTTCAAAACATATTTTATTTATGTGGCAACAATTGTTTGTTGGACTTTTTGATTCGTGTTTGATAACACGACCACCGATGCCATTTGGAAGGAGAGAAATAAAATTAGGCCAACGGTTGATATTCTATATCATGCAGGCCTAACTGTCAGGCTTAAGACCTGATGCTATAGGTCTACTTTGTGACAGATTTGTATGGCAACTAGGCCTACATGTAAACGCAACCAGGCCTATTTTTCAGTGTTATAGGCCTACGATTTGGCATTAGCCAACAGTTCAGTCCTAAGGTCGCAAGAAGCGTTATTATACCAAGTTAAATGTATGATTAATATCAGTGGCGGTGCAAGATTTGCGTTTGGGGACGGCTAAGATATGGATGTGATCATACTATGTAAGCTTATGATTTCTGAGGTTAAGGGAAGCTCAGGAGGATGTATGTACATATAGGGTCAGCCCACTTAGCGGTCTGGACTTTCAAAGCATATCAGTTATTTTGCTAGATTCAGTCACTTGTATATTGCGATTAAAACGACTGGATTTCCGATCAGAAATTAAGCTCTGTAGCTCCTTATCCTCAACGCCTGTGCCGTCACTGGTTGCTAAATGGTAATGCCTGATTTATCAGATGAAATGCTTTTAGATACGATTTTTAACAAGATTCGGCCTGACACTACATTTTTACCAATGGATTACACACCTGCACACATAGGCCTACATGCATATATATATATATATATAAGCCTACTGGGTATAAACGCATACAAACTCGTACACAGTCACTGGTGGTCCTTGTCCCATTAAGCAAGGGAGGTGACCCGGCTAACCATGGCGGCCCTTGTGCCATTAAACAAGGGAGGTACCGATTTGAATGTATTAATAGGCCTATGCCATTCTTGCGTTATTTTAGCAGAACGCCACGGGCCTATAGAACTTTCTTAGTAAGTCACCAATTTTTGTTTCAGGCCTACTTCGTTGCGACCTTTCAGTGAGATAATTACAGAAATAGCTCGAAAAGAAGTCTATAGGTATAGTCTGTAGCTATAGTCTATAGGTATTGTCTATAGGTCTATAGTCTATAGGTCTATAGTCTATAGGTCTATAGTCTATAGGTCTATAGTCAATATGCCTCGTAAGGTGCATTTGCTGTAAATTTTGCAGTAGACGCAAAGTGTAGTGTGTAATCAATTTCATGGAAATCAATTGCATTGCTTATTATATATTTATAAATTAAATATAATAATAAATTTATAAATTTAAAAAGGCCTATGGGTTAATGTAATCCTGTAGCGCAACTTGTCAATTATTAAACAAAGCATCAAATATAATCATTGCAATAATTAAAATAACTCTGTAGAGCCGTAGTACATCGGCTATATAGGCCCTAATGTAATCAGAAAATTCTATAGCGCCATTTTCTGAAACTCATCCGATGTTACTGTCATCTGCTATTGTCAGTTGTGGCTCAGTGTTGGAACTGTGCTGTGCCTGACGTAATTGTGGTCTGTCCATAGAGGGCAGGTGAATACGGCCCAGTGTTATCGACGGACAATATTTATTAATCCAGATCGGAGTCATCAATAAACCAGCTGACAAGTGGTGGATGGGTGGGTTGGTGGTTGTGACGTTTGTGGCGCCGCTCCAGATCGCCAGGCGGCGCTTTGTCTTCGAGTAAATGACGAGCTTTGTTCTGCGTGCATTGTGGGCGGTGACCTTTAAGCGAGCGCCAGCCTTTTCGGCTGGTCGTGCGAAGGCACTTAATTTCAATGCGTGCAGCTCGATCAGTGCGTCTGCACAGGGTGAAGTGCATCCGTGCGGTAAGTCTATTCTTAGGTCCGGACCATGAATGGATAATTAGCAGTGTTCTCGTTCTTTTATGATGCTTGTCATGTCCGACAGTTTCTACTGCAATTAACTGACCCATCCAACGAACTCACCAACACTGCACCTTTTGGAATGTCTGAGCGGGTTTTTCACTCAAAGCTGAAAACACTCCTCTTCCACAAATCCTATCCTGAGTTCATCTTTCCCTTATATCTCTCGCAACTCCAATTCTTAACTTCGTCTGTACATGTAGCAGTCTGATTGACTACCTGCCTGACCCTTGGATCTTGACCTGGAACCGACCTGACCTTACCTGCCTATCGTTTTTGTTTTGAATGAGCGCCTGTGAATAAGCTGGTTCCCGCGACTTAGCCTTTTTGGCGCTGTAAAAAGCTCGAGATTACAATTACGATAACGAGTTGTAGACGAGAAACGGGAATAGACATATACACAAGTTTAGATCTAGATAGACCATAATACTCAGAACAGTGCCATAGCATAAATAATCGGTTTTAGTCAGTCTTTGTAAGTTTTGGGTTTAGTGTGTAGCAACGTTTAACTGTTGTGGAGATTTATAGGGCTTCAACTAGCATAGTTTTGACTGAGACAGTTACGGTTCTATAGGTTAGAGAGTAGACATAGGGCCTATGCATTTAAAGCCTTTTAACAGGTCGTAAGACTGGTGCAATATACACCATTGCCAAAAAGTTCATTAGTTTAAATCAAATTCATACAATGACACTGAAGTTCACGGATTTTTTCGTGGTTTTCACATTTGCGAGTCTAATATTGTTATAATTTGATCGCATTGAGAAACAGCTAGGTCCTATTAGAGGTAAAGGCGCCATCTGAAATCAATGCATTCTTCAACATTGCAACGGCCTAGAAAGCGGTTCAAAACTGACATTATTCTCTTAATTGGACAAAATTACGCATTGTTTTCGAATTGTGTTTCATGCTCTGTAAACAGGGAATCAGTCGACGAACGGCATGCTCAAGAATCGTACTTTTTGTTCTCCTCAGACGCACATAGTGGACACCCAAATTATACGATGCGGGAAGAACCTCAAAACATCATCGTATTACTACCTCCTTTAAATGATCCTTCGAGAAAACCTAACGAATCGATTTTAAAATCCTGTGGCACAGTTAATCGATCAATCCAGTGTTTTCAATCCAACCACATCGGGCAATCCATTCCTTCTTCAGCCTAACCCAACTTCTTCGTGCGGTCGCTTATTCCTTAGACCATAGGCCCAACAACCAACCACAGCTTGTCTTTCTGCTTGCATTGTTCAAGGGAGTTCTTTCGACTTTTTAAGGCCGTTGAAGAATACCACATGGTTTACGAATGCCACTACACTAATTTTCAAGCCCAAGTAGTGGATATATTTGGAAATGTAACTAAATGTGCAGTGTTAAAAGGTCACATAAAACTACAGTGGCAATAGTAGGTCTACACAACGACACTTCGAAAAGTAACTAAACTCTTCAGTGTCAAAATGTCACATAAAACTATAGTGGCAATAGCAGGTCTGCACAACGACCACATGCGAAGCTTTGTTTGCCTTTTTTCAATAAATTTTCAACAACCGCATGAAATGAAATTAAACAGATTTTCAGTCGAATATACTCTGTTGTCTATTATCTGGTTCCCATTAAAAATAACCTACTACGCCAATCATGCTCTGTAACAGGGAACAAGGAACCACTGATCTTTGGAAAATGCACATGTAGGCTACAAGAGTTGCACGACCAATAAGGATGATCGCCAGGTGCGTCGACATCTTTACCTGACAGTATTAAATGTCGTCTGTCTTTCACTCTAATGCCACCAGGTAAGATGACACCGCTGCCCAGTCTGCGAAATTATGAAGACGTATGATGTAATCCGGTTGTTGCAACTGAACGTCGAGTTAAGCATCTCGCTAGTGCAGACTATGACAAGTTGGAAGAAAATCGTTTTCCACACTCGTGTAGCTTACATTCGTCAAGATGCAGCGCCAAGTTAAGGCCTTACTGGCAGTGACGTTATGGAGGCCAAGACTTACGATGCCGATGTTGAGGCCAGAACTCACGAGGCCCAATCTTTCGGCAGATGCCAAAATCAAAAAAAAATATTGCAAAGCTCACGTCTATACACACTGGACACAATGATGATGATGATGATGATGATGATGATGATATCGATGAGAATGATGATGATGTTGATGATGATGATAATAATAATAATAATAATAATAATAATAATAATGATAATAATAGTAACCATAAAGTAATAGAAGTAACCAAAGGAATATTTGAAATGATGATTTAACCAAATTTTGATAGGCCGGTCTCGAGGCGATATACCAGAAACCAAGAAATCACCCCTTGAGCCTAGTATCACCATAGTCTTAAGCCTAGTACTTAGGCCCTTCTGATTCCATCCTGGTTCCTGACTGACTTGACCTAAATAAAAGCCTTTGTAGATAATGTCAAGAGTGTAGATGCAGACTAGCAATTGGTGAATACTGCACGTTTTCTTTTGGAAAAATTTACAGATTAGATCTGATAATGTTCCCCTTTTGAAAAGAACGCATATGAAATTCCAACAGTCAGGCAGATATTAAAAGCCGCAGTGTTTCCATTTATTGAATTTTGACGATAATAACACTGGACAACAAATTTTTACAAAAGTCATGTTACTGAAATGAAATTAGTCAGTTCTTATCAATTTGTATGTGCTGAACACGAATATGACAGTGAAAATGCCGAATTGGCTCTAGTTTTTTTGTAATCTGAAATGAAGTAATTTTATATCGCACAATGCATGCCAATAGTGATACACTTACAGTTAATATTTGTAAAAACCAGGTCATAGACTAGTTCTTAGATTTTTTTGCCTGTCTCTTGTACAGCTGTTCGGGAGCATCTCTGCGGAGTGTCCAGCAGTAGTCAGCCAACATTGTAGTGGACCATTTTCCCTGGTACCTTTGCTCCATTGTTGCGATATCTTGATGAAAACGTTCGCCATGTTCGTCACTAACCATACCACAGTTGTCAGGGAAGAAATCCAGATGGGAATGAAGGAAATGCATCTTCAGAGACATATTGCAGCGAAATTTCTGGTACTGCTTGAGCATGTCTTCTACTAGTTCCTTGTAGTTTTCTGCCCTAACATTCCCCAGAAAGTCTGTAGACACTAGACGAAAAGCATTCCATGCTTGTTTCGCATCACCCTCCAGCAAGTTGTTGAAGCGGTCATCTTTGAAGAGTTCTCTAATCTGAGGACCCACAAAAACTCCCTCTTTAATCTTTGCTTCGCTGAGTCGAGGGAATTTTTCATGCAGGTATCGGAAAGCTGGCGAAGTGCGGTCCATGGCTTTCACGAAGTTCTTCACCAAACCTAGTTTGATGTGAAGGGGTGGTAGTAGGATTTTGTGAGCCTCGACCAGAGCTGGGTGCTGGATATTCTTCTGTCCAACTGCCATGTTTTGTCTGGGAGTCCATTCCTTCCGCACGTAGTGCAACTCTCTTGCTCGGCTATCCCACTCACACAAGAAACACATATATTTTGTATATCCTTGCTGCAGTCCCATTAAAATGGCAACTACCTTCAAATCACCACACAGGTGGCATTTGTACCTGTTATAGTCAATGGAATGCAGTAGCTGTTTTAGGTTATCGTATATCTCTTTCATGTGGACAGCATGCGCTAATGGAATAGATGGAAGACGGTTTCCATTGTGCAAAAGCACAGCCTTAAGACTCAGTGTTGAAGAGTCTACAAAGAGTCTCCATTCTTGTGGGTCATGAGTGATCTGTAAGGCATTCATGAGGTCGTCAATATTGGAACAGAATACCAGATTACCTTCCTTCATAAAGAAAGGTTCCAACTGCTGATGGCGCTTTCTATATGAAGTAATTGTGACATCTTCTTCTAGAAGATTCCATTGTTGGAGTCTTGATCCTAGCAATTCTGCCTTGTTTTTGGATAAGTCCAAATCACGAACAAGGTCATTTAGTTCTTCCTGTGTTATTCTGTGTGGGGTTGATGATGCACCACAGTGAAAATCGGGATCACTGCACGCTGACGGACCAGGAGAAGAACATGTCGGCTCACCCTTGTCCTCATCAGATGAATCAAGAAAAATATATTCTGCTGGAGGTTCTGGAATAGGAAGTCCATCACCATGCGGGACTGGTCTCAATGCTGACGGAATGTTTGGGTAGACTATTGTCGACTTCTTTTGCTTCGTTATTCCACCGGAAAGAGGAGGAACCAAGCAGAAGTAACAGTCATCTACGTGGTTGCTTTGCTCTCTCCACACCATGGGAACTGCAAACGGCATTGATGGTCTTTTGCCATTCAACCACTGTGAAAGCTGTGTTGTACATGCAGCACAGCATATATGCGGGGCCCATGGCTTGTCTTGGTCACCAACCTTGCATTCGAAGTAAGCATGATATGCCTTCTTGACTTGATAAGTGATACTTTTCTTCTGGTTGGCAAATGTCACTTCCCCACAAATGTAACAAAAGTTGTCCACAGTATTTACGCACTTCCGAGGCATTACTGTTCTGTATTGTATCTAAATGGATAAAGTAATAATAGTTTTATAAAACAGTAACTTAAACTGTCTCGCACAAAGTCTGTAATATTGTAAATGCTCAACCGTTCCGACTCGCTTTATATAGTACACTGCTGACGTCATCTTACGTCAGCAGCCGACTGGCTGTAGTTTTACATTGCATAAAAAAAGACGTAATCAACTGTGCATGATGTGTCCATGATGGGATTATGCAATGAGGTGGAATATTACATCATTCTAGACTTATTTAGGATATTGTCGCAGTCCTACTGCATAAATTTACATGGTGAAACATAAAAAATGAACTATACGAAATATTTTCAAAACGAGAGCCAATAAAAAATTTTTATGGTTATATTCGTGTTCAGCACACCAAGATGCTACACATTAGGGCCTTTTCCAGTCAGTAACGATTTCTATGTTAATAACCTGCCTTCGTAAGACTATCGAAAGAGTTGTAAACTTTTCATAAGGCAGCTGCTTAGCCATGTGAAATTTCGAAATATTTCTCAAACGTAGGTCAGATAAGCTTAAAATAGTTTTGCGAATAGTTTTGTGAATATAATTTAGTTATATTTATTTGTGCATGCCTGCCTTATATGTGCCTGTATCATAATCTAGTTCACATATATTTTTAACTGATCTATACAATGTAATGCATGTGCGCTTGTCGGATGTTAATGAAGATTACTTACTTACTTATATTTTTGGGAAACCTGCGCTTACAAGAAACTCCACCGCCTCCATTTCGCTGTCATTTCACTAATGCCCTGGTTGAAGGTCTTTTGCCCCACCCACTGTTTCCCACTGCATATCAGTGTCGAGGCCTTACGGGCGCTATAGAAAAACGCATACATTAACAGTTTACACATCGCACCCTCCCACCGTCAGAAGACACAGCGCAACACTCTACAGAGGCAGCAGGCATCTCTTGTCTCACTGTACGATCGTAAAGAAACATACTCCAGATGTATGGGAGATTCAGTGGATAGTCGAAGTCCTTTCCCGGGAAAAAAGATTCAATATTCGCTTCTTCCGTGTCCTCGTAATCGAATATAAATCCCAGAGTGCATATCATTACACAGCGGTCGTCAGCAGGTGTCCGACAGCATATATTATGACACAGCCAAAGGTGTCGTTTAGGTCGTGTGGAGCTCGGCTTCGATTCGGTTGCTGTAGAGAAAGGAACGAATAACGGACGCAACGAACAGTTCGCTGTTGTGACAGAGCGTGGGATCCGTGACATCCGTAGCAGATGCTTCAGTGTTAGAATCTAATCACCTTTGGCGGCATCTTGTCTACAGGTAGATTGCTACTCCAGCAGGTAAGACGCCCCGGCGTCTGCAGCGCCTATCGTCTGCCGGCCGTTTACCTGTGTGTGCATTTGCCACAATAGCCCGCTGATTGGCCGGACGCGAGGCCGCCTTCTGCCCACCAGGTAAATACTCCATCCCACTCTTCCACTGCTGCTGCTGCTGCTGCTGGTAGGGCGAAGGCCGCTGTGACTGTTCGCGGCGTTTTGTGTCCGTGCATCGGCCCTACAATTGCAAAGGCGCCGCTCGATAGCGACAAAGGCGATCAGCGATGTCGATAGGACGGAGTACAGGACGTGGATTTCTGAATAATGGGGGAAGATGACATGAAGCTGAGGGGCGCAAATAGCGGCAGACTGAGAAACTGACAAATAAACGAACAGAGAGACAGATAGAAAAGGAGATAGACAGATGGACAGATGGACAGACAAAGAAACAAGGAAAAACCCGTAGTCGTCTGACGCTTTATAAGTAGGGTCTAAAGCTTATACGCCTAGCCTAGCTTGTAATTCAGCAACTTGTGCGAGTTTTTAAATTTATGGTTGACAGTGCTGACCTCTTTTAAACAGATTAGCATTCGCATAAATAGTAAGAATAGTAGTAATAAATAATAATAGTAGTAGCAGTAGTAGCAGCAGCAGTAGTAGTAGCAGTTGGTGGTAGTTGCAGTAGTGATGATGATGGTAGTAGTAGTGGTAGTAGTAGTTGTTGTTGTCGTTGTTGTTGTTGTTGTTGTAGAACCATCATGTTGATTGTGGTGATCATGAAAATAAGGACGCCGAAGACGATGAAAATTTACTGTCCAGTTAAACATGCAAGTCTGTGCGAGCAACATGGCTTCAAACTGCGCTGATAGAGAAAATAAAGCTTCCACAGAATAATGGTCCCCGACGATTGTTTATCCCTGTCTTTTGCAACTGATGTCTAGCCAAATTATCGTGCATGTGTTTGTGTGTTGTTTTCTCCTAAGCTACAGAGATTAAATATTATAAACCGTAAAATAAATCTGATTGCGTTTACGCTGTCAATGACAATGTAGGCCAGCTATCGCAACAAACAGTCAATCTCTATGGTCAGCCGTTTGGGCACTGGTCGTTTGTACACAGGCCGTTTGTAGACAGGCCGTTTGTACACTGGCCATTTGTACACAAGCCGTTTGGGAACTGGGCGTTTGTACACAGGCCGTTTGGTCACTGACCGTATGGGCACTGGCCGTTTGGGCACTTGTCGTTTGGGCACTTGTCGTTTGTACACAGGCCGTTTGTACACAGGCCGTTTGTACACTGGCCGTTTGTACACTGGCCATTTGGGCACTGGCCTTTTGTTTACAGGCTGTTTGGGCACTGGCCGTTTTAGCGCGGCTCTCCAACGTATTCTACAGTTTTACTAATAAACCCATATTTATACTTAATCTTATAAGCGCTATGAAGCTTAATGCAAAGCGCTTCAAAAGACATCCAGAAGAATATGTAGGCAATGACAACTGATTGAATAGAATGATAGAGTGAGTTTGAAGAAGAGAGATGTTTATGTTTTTTTAATGAAATGAACCTTGAAGTGTCCCCTTACCACCCCCGTAGCTGCCACGCTGTCTCTTCGTCTGACTTTTGGATCTTGACCTGGAACCGGACCCTTTTGCCTATCGATTTTGTTCTGACTGTGCGCTGGTGAATAAGCTGGTCCCCGCGGCTCGGCTTTCGTTGGGCGCTGTAGAAATCTCGGAATTACGATTACGATCACTGTAAGGAAGTACTTCCAACTGTAGCCGACCTTGAAGACAACTGCTGCGAAAACAGGCAACTTCCACTCAGGATGTCGTTCGATTGCGAAAGAGTGCATCGTATTCGACGAGATACTGAAGTCACGTTTTATGCATATAATCAGTATTTTGTCAAAAGCCTATATGCATATTGTTTTATGTATTTTCGTGGCTGCTAATGGTTTCTCATGTTATACTGTGCTATGTACGTACGTATGTATGTATGTGTGCATGTATGTATCTATGTATTTATGTATGTATCTATGTATGTATGTATGTATCTATGTATCTACGTATGTATGTATGTATGTATGTATGTATCTATGTATGTATCTATGTATCTATGTATCTATGTATGTATGTATGGTTGAGACACACGGAAGTATGCATGTTTATGAACATAAATTTAGGTGTAGGCCATTAAATTACTAGATACACAAAATAATGCACACATTCTTTAAAGCTAAATAATTTAGGATCCATTTTGCTTCCATGCAATGAAATTAATCTGATTGACATCGTTACCAACTTCATTCATCGAAACTGATCTAGTATTTTATCGGTCTACACGAATACGATGCTCGATCTGCCTGGCATAAATTCACCGAAGCGGAACGGCTAATGAAATCGATGTTAGTTCCTCCATAACGATAACCGCAACGATCGATCAGAGCAACGCTGATGGCGACCAAATAAGAGAAATTATCATTTTGGCGCTATATCAATTTTCGTTCATCGATTGGTTTGCATTTGCACCGGCGCAGATACAATACGGCGCAACGATTGACGTGCTATGTATGAAGGCTGTATTGCCCGATGATGTAGACGGGTGAGTGAGTCGAGCACAACACACGTCGGGCTCAATATGTCCCGGTCACACACACAGAGCTTGATGAATTTTCGCTGATTAGCCGTGCATGCAACTGCAGATTGATAGTAGACAGATTAGTATTGTAATACTCAGAGCTGACGTCATGCCTCCCTTGTTGACCGAACAAGAGCCCTCGAAATGGCATAGCTGATCCCGGTGCTTATGGTTCGGCGGTTAACAGTTTCAACACACTGGTGTGATTTTGCGTTGAAGGTGGAACGGCAACGAACAGAAGAAAGTTCAACTCAAAAGTTAAACTCCCGCAAGAATTACGACAATTGTTTGATCCATCATACGAACTCATCAACACCACCTCTTTCAGTTTCTGCGCTGGTCTTTCACTCAAAACTGAAAACATTACTTTTCCAAGTCTTATCCTAATTCTTCCTCTTCCCTTTATCTCTCTTCTCGCTTCAATTTCAAACGCCATCCACCGTAGCCGTCCAAGACCGTGAGCTTGGACTGTCTGACTGCCTGAATCCTGGATCTTGACCTGGAACCGACCTGACCTTATCTGCCTATCGTTTTTGTTTGGACTGAGCGCCTGTGAATAAGCTGGTTCCCGCGACTTAGCTTTCGTTGGAGAAATCTCGAGAATACGATTACGATTACTTCGGCAGTTGTAACCAGTCGAGTGTGAAATCTCCGTCCTTGTCGTCGGTTTGTCTTGCCACCGTCTTACCTGCGTAGGAATGTCTGAAACCTCAATCTGAAAGAGAAGAACCGGAAGAGAATGAATACCACAACGATTGCTTGCACCATTGCTACGTGCTAACTAAGTGCTGAAAAGAACAATGTGTGCGCTTCGGCGTGTGACTGCCGACTCGTTAGTTAGTGTGTTTTTCATTGGTTTCGTTCAGTTTTCGGGAGTTCTAAGTTCTCTGTTTGGATATTTACTTCGTCTGAATTCTCGTCGCCATCTCAGTTGACTTTTGCGTCGTCTGGACTGACTTTTTCGGGTTTAAAATTCAATTTTTTTGGCGATGTTTACGTCTCGGGCCACTCCTTCGATCGCTCCTCCGACGCTTGTGTGCACTCCTTCGGGTCGTAAGCACCTCTGTTGAGTTTATACTCTAAGAGGCGCTTTATAAATCTCAAATTACAATTACAGTTACAATTGACATGTGCCTAAGCCGACAACAAACCAAGACACGTCGACCACCAACTGCTTCTTTACTGCCAGAAATTTATCCAAATTCGATGGCTCCACGTAGAGTCACGTTAAGGTCTACATTTGCATTTAGTCACTGGCAATTTGGCCCACGATGAAAACAACAACAAATAAAGCACACGGTCTGTTTTGCCTTCTATTGAAAACAGAACAATAACTACATTTTAAAAATCAGCTCATTGTGATGTCACAAATAAAATACAGAGGTTCCAATTCAGCACGCTATCTAATTACGTCATTACAGGTCAGTGAATCTCCAAACCGAAACATTTTATAGGTACCATGAAAAATTAAAATGCAAATTGTCCGCGCTAATAACTAATAACAAATCACCAAGTAGGCCTATTCATTTACGAAATCAAGGTCACATTTTAAGTCCACTATATTCACGTTCAATGTTTAATACCTGTGGAAAACTGTCCAAGAATGTCGTTGATGAACTAATGGCTTTATAGACTTTTGTCTAAACATTTTGTCTCATGACATTCAGATAATAAAACTTTGTATGTCACTGAGGTAAAAATTGTTTCAGTTGTGTCCCAAGGATTCTTGAAGTTAATGTTTTCTAGCAGAAACATTCGACTTTATGCTATTAGTCTTAAAAATAGTGTACAGTATAATTACAAGATCTATATTGGATAGATGGGTTGTGTCGACTGATTTCCAATTGCCTATATCCGTTGTTTTCTTACATGTCTCAATATTCAAATCGCCTCTTAGACCTACATCAGCATCATATTCGTCTTCATTTACATCGTAATCAAATTTTGAATTGACCTCCAAACTGAAAGTGCAGCGCTGTACACGTACCAACAAGTAATTTCTTGATGTTTATTTTCCATTGTGGAACGACTGTAGTGTGTAGTGTTCATGCAAGGAATTTTGTAATAAATACAAGCAGAAATAGTACACACGCATTTAGCGCCAACGGATTTATTTGCTCAAATCTTAAAATCGCCCATTAAAAGTAAAAACGTAAAAATGTGTAAACGTTTACGCCATTTCTAGCAAGATAACAATCTACATTAATCTACACTACATTTTCAGCCATAAGCTATTAAATAATCATCGGCCATCATAGCCAGCAATTCACTTAACCGTGTCTTTCAGCAAAGCCAATGCATGTCGGCTTAAGTAATAATATAAGATAATACAGTACATAAAAAGACGGTGTGGCAGAAAACACATCTAGAGAGAGAGAGAGAGAGAGAGAGAGAGAGAGAGAGAGAGAGAGAGAGGAGAGAGAGAGAGAGAGAGAGAGAGAGAGAGAGAGAGAGAGAGAGAGAGAGAGAGAGAGAGAGAGAGAGAGAGATGCCTCCCTGAACTGGGAAATATTAGTTTAAATTAAACACTTCTGATTAGGGCGTAAGTCGTAAAGTGTAATTCTTGCAACCTCGCACATCTTCATGCGTTTATCGAAGTCAGCAGACCCATCCATACACAGCTGCTTCTTTTCCTGTTTCACTTTGAACTGGAAGTTGCATTGTCGGTCTAAGGGTGTAAGTGACTGATTACGGAAGATCGCTTCTGCTTTTTCACCGAGAGGAGGCACAGTAGGTGAAGATCGGTCTTCCAACTGTGGCCGGACTTGAGTGCCACTCTTGCGGATACAGGCGAATTCCACTCAAGGTATCGTTCGATTTCGGAAAAGAGTGCAAAGCATTCGACGAGAGATTGAAAAACTGCAACAAAGTCAATATCTATCTACATTATAAGCATATGCCTAGACCAATATGTATACATGCACTTATATGTATTTCGCATTTCTGTATGACCTTGCGCGCGTTAAAATATTTGTAATAATAAAAATTTTATGTCTGTCTGTATATATGTATATATGCACGTCTGTATTTGTGTATGAATATATGTGTATGTATATATACATATAGTAAGTAACGTTTTTGTTAACATGCCATATGATCATCAGCTGAACGAGGAATCGTGTGCGCATTGCAAATAGGTATGTACGTAGGATATATGCATGTAAGCATGTATGCATATATATATGTATGCACGGATGTATGTATGTATTCATGTATGTTTGTAACCTAATTTTAGACTTTTGGAGTATCCTTTGTGCCAACTGTGCATGTTCATAGCAAGATTTCATGCAAGATCAATACCTTGAAACTCAGTGTTCTTGCGATTTATGTATAAAGATTGGAATTTATTCTCCTATTAGAGATATTCCTTTTCTGCCCAAAAGATTTTTTGCTCATGGTATGACTCTCACTTAACAAACAACCAAGGATTGATGCTTGTGTATCGAGAAAGTTCCCATATCAAAGTAGAATTCCTGCAGGCAAATGCCTGAATGAACTTCAGCTCTCAAAGTTTTAACTTTCGTATTCAGCAATTGTTCCTGTTTAATGCATTGAAGAGATGATCTTGATTTCTAGATAAGTACCATAACTTTCTTTTTATCGTCGTTCAGAATTGGTAACCATATGTTTCTATCTCTCTCCTTCTCCAGGTAAATCGTTGCGAGTTTAACAACATCACGCCAACCAGTTTCCTGCACAATGCGCCAATTAAACATACGCTTTAATTGGCACTGAATCTGTTTATATTTATTTAATTATTTAATTGTAGACATAATTATTTCTTTAATTTTCTTTGTTTAACATGCCAGGAAAAACGGAGTCAGTGAACCTGACGAAGGAAGTCGATAGCAGTTGTAGATTTAGAGGAACATGTAGCAACCTTGTCGACTTCAAATACTACTATATGTGAGCTCCATGTCGTAACCACGCATACAACGATTGTACTCCGAGTAATCGTAATCGTAATCTCAAGATTTCTATAGCGCCCAACGAAAGCTAAGTCGCGGGAACCAGCTTATTCACAGGCGCTCAGTCAAAATAAAATCGATAGCCAAAAAGGATTCGGTTCCAGGTCAAGATCCAGAAGTCAGGCAGTGACTTAAGTGCCTTAAATTAACTCATCTCGTGTTTCCTAGTCGTTCGAAGAACACACGAAGTGTACGATGTAACATACTCATATACTAGGTAAGGAACACACCCCATTTTACAACCCGCCTCTACTCGACGATTTTAAACTGCCTGGCATTCATCACCGTAAGTTGTCAATGCTATTCTGCAACTACAGCGATACTCCAGTTTTATTTACCCCTTTCCGGCAAAACTTTGCGGCCGGAAGATCACGTCATTGTCTAAAACAGTACTTTAGGCCCCAATTGTACGAATGTGGATAGCGCTGTCGAGAAAAATACTTTGTAACGCGTAGGCGTTAGCCAAATATGTATTGAAGTAAAAGTGCTGAAAATAGGTATCTATTAACTTCTTATGCACACGTTTCGTGTCTTCCTATACGTACAGAATTGGACGTCGAGTTGAAGCGGATAGCTGACACCAGAAGAGGAGTTTTGAAAGAAAATTCTAAAGCCACAAATACGTTTTTGTTTTTGGCAACCTTGTCAAGGCCATCGAATAGGAATTCAGACGGGTTTTTGAGATTTCTCGGATACAATTTCTTAGTCGTAATTCCCTTTTGGATTTGGTAGACGTTGTATTCCGCAGGGGTAGCCACTCTCCGTTGTTTGCATCGAGCATCATCTTCGACGACTGCAAAGAAATAGTTCAAGTTGCTCAGTTGATGAAGAAAAAACACATAGCAAACAGAATTACAGAATTTTGGTTTGTTCGACTATCTGACTGGTGTACTTTCTTATTTATTTACTTACTACTTTCTTTCTTACATGTATTACATGCATACATACAAATATACATTCATGCATACATACGTACATCTACTCGTATATACATTCATAAATATGTGTGTATATATACTTACTGACGTAGTTACTTACATACTTGCTTGCATGCATGTTTGTCTACGTAGTTACTTACTTATTTATACATGTAGAGAGGGCATAGAGAGAAATTTGAATATCAATTTTAAGTGTAAGACGAGATAAGATCGAAAATTTCGTTAAACACTGGATAATACTACAAAGGAAGGCAAAGAGCAAGAGGCTTCACATGTGGACGGATTAATACAGTTGATGGTCAGATGGCGTGTTACAAATGTTGTTGATTATTGAGGACAATAGCAATTAATAGATGTTTACGTGTAGAAGGAAGTACTGTCGTGATTGGAAAGTTCATTTAGTTAATTATACTTTGGAAAATATGACAAAGACTGCGACTTTTCTCGACTTAGCGCTACCCTACAAATCGGTCGAATCTAGGATTCGAAGCTCGACTGTATAACAAATTTCTAATAAACCCATACACATTATAATCAACATTATAATTATATCATTAGCTTTTTCTCTCTTTAATTAAACACATTTATTATTACAATGATTGGTCAGTTATTAAATAATTCGCTATGCATACCTTTCTCAAATAGAGTATCATAAATCTTTGGCAGACTATGGGTTGATCCACCATTAACTTTGTCTTGTGTTGACAATGCGTTATTTTGCTGGTCGTTTCTTGTGTTTTGTACTAAATAACTCTTTGACAGATTACTAGTGGATCCGCTATTTACTTGGTCCTGTGCTAACGTTATGTTATTCTGCAGCTTCTTTCGAATATTTTGAATTATGCCGGAAACAAGAGCACTAAATTCAGCTGCTTTTATCGGGGCTTCCTGTTCGGACAGCTGATGGAAGGTTTGCACCTTTGGTAAAATATTGAAAAGTTTTCTCAAAACGCTGTACAACTCAATGTTTTTCCCTCTTTTCAAACGTTCCATGGAAAGTAGTCGCAAAATGGCTTGGAGTCTTTTTGCCTGAATGCGTATAACAGCGATGGACCTCATCGCTAAGACTTCTTTGTCGATAGACGATGAACTATTTAAGAACAATTTGGCGCTTGAAAACTTTTCGTGACTTGTTACTGGAAGTACTGAAGCTAAAATTTCCTGTAGCTGAAATACCTTAGAAACAATTTTGTTTATCATCTTGATTACAGCAGCATTAATTAATGTATCATAAAAGCGAGAATCAGTTAACGTAGGTTTGGCTGTCGTTGTAGTGCTAGCAATTGCTCTTTGTAACTGCGTTATTATGTCTTCAATTATAGTGGAAACGAAAACAATAGCTTTAGCCGCCTTCCTTGAGACATCTTGTTTACAGAGCTGTTGAAATTCACGAACTTTCTGTAAAATATCCAAAGCCTTGATTTTTTTATTTTTCAGTTGAACGCGCATCGATTCCATTTGCGTATTTCCTGACAAGCCTTTGATGACGCTCTCATACAACCTGATTGCGTGAATTATGAGTTTCCTCAAAGCGTCGTACAACTGAATGCTTACGCGTCTTTTCATCATTTCTTGAGATATTTGTCGAGAAATGTCATGGAGTTTCTTCGCCTCTATGCGTACAACAGCAATGGCCGTCATCGCCACAGTATTTTTGTCTTCAGATGTTAAGATATTATTTAAAAGCAATTTGTCGTTTGCATATTTTTTAATATCTGTTTGCTTACATGGTTTACTTATCAAGGCTAATGTTTTCTGAAGCGTGAATACTGAGGACATAAGCTTGCTGAGCATGTCAGCAACTATATTATTAATGAACGTTTGAGAATTGCGAATAATTGCCAATCTTCTAAAGTTAGAAGTGACATGTATAATTGTAGTTGTAACGGTGTTAGGCGTTGTAGTTGCTAAAGTTGTGGTGAAAGTGCTCGGGGTTGTTGTTGTTGTTGATGATGATGTAGTTGTGGTTGTCGTGGCAGTGTTAATTGCTCTTCTTAAGCGCTGTATTATAATTTGAATTATTTTGGAAATGCTACTAATGACCTTAGTTGCTTTCTTTGCGACTTCCTTCTTAGGTAGTTGTTGGAATTCACTGACCTTTTCTAAAATCTTAAAAGCTAATTCGTATTCAATGTTCTCTTGTTTACGCAATGAATTGCTCTCTAGATCTATGGGCAATGTCGAATCGATCTGAACGAAAAGGGTCCTTGTCTGTGTCAGAAGTATTTTCAAAGCTCGGTGCACTTGCAAGTTGATGCGTCTGCTAATTATTTCCATGAATAGATGTCGAAAAATCCATTGAAGTTTAATGGCACCAATGTGTATGACAGAGACTGCCATTTTAGCCACATCTTCTCTCTTTGATGCGTTTGCCATGACCTTTAATATTGCTTTTTCGGGATAAATGTCTGATTCGACTTTTCCTTGAAATTCCGAAACTATTATTTTATGTAAAGTTGACACATCGTCAACAAGGTGGTTCAGCATCTGAACAACTACAGCATTAATTAACGCATCAGGATTACTGCTGGTTGTTGCGAGTGTTGTGGTAGGGGTCGTTGTGGATGTAGTCGTTGTTGTTGTGGTAGTTTTAAGTGCAATCCGTAACCGTCTGATGATGTATTGAACTATTTTGGAAATGCTAATGAATGCCTTTGTTGCCTTCTTTAAGACTTCATCTCTGGATAGCTGTTGAAATTTATCTACGTCTTCCAGAACAGTGATAGCTATTCGAAACTCTTTTACCACTTGCGCACTTATTGACTTACTGTCGCGATCACTTGGCAGCACTGCGTCGATGAAAGCGTGTAGCTTTAATGTCACGTGCAAGAATTTTTTCAAAGTACTGCGCACCAGAGAGTTTATATACCTTTCAGTTAATTCCATAAGTAGTTTTTTAAAAACATTTTGAAGTTCAACCGCTTCGAAGATTGCCTTTTCGACAACTTCTCTCTTTGGTGCGATTTCAATGACGTCTAATAATGCTTTTTCGAAAGGAAAAGAAGCCAATTTAACTTCTTGAAATTCTGAATTTATTATGCTGAATAAAATTGACGCTTTTGAAGCAAACCTAATCATCTTAGCGACTGCACCACTAAATACTGTATCGGGAATATGACTCCCTGTGCCTATTAAGCTCGGGGTTGTTGCGTATGTAGTTTTGGTTGTGGTGTTAATTGCACTTCGTAATTGAGTGATGATGCTTTCAATTATTTTGTAAATGTTCTTGATAATATTAACTGTTTTCTTTGAGAATTTCTCTTCATGCAGACGTAAAGAGTGACGTACGTCATCTGAATTAACGAAATTCGTTCCTTTGTCTTCTTGTTGAGCGCTCATTAACGGATCCGACACTTTAGAATCGTTGAAACTTTCAAGAAGTTCATGGTAAGTGTAATTTTTATACAACTGAGGATCTAAAAGAGCTTGTCTGAGGCTGTTGTATAACTCCAGTCCTTTAGGAACCAATTTTCTCGACTCTGATGCAGATTCCGCAGCTAAAGCGGGTTCATCATCACTGTCGTTTAGCAGTTCTTGTCCCTTGTGTCTGACTTTAACGCCATTTTCATAAACAAAGTTTCTCCGAATAGTTTCATTCTTAGTCTTTGGAAGTGAGGGAAACTGCAGCATTGCTGTACTACGATAGAGATTGCGATCGCTACTATTTCCTGAGCTGTTCGTCTGGAAATGTAGTTCATTGCGCTCTGTGCTCTTCATTCGTTCTGGAGAGTCGGTTTTGTGTCCTCTTTCGGTTAGTGGCGACGCTGTTGTTGCCCAGTCTAACCGAAAGAATTCGGTCGATGACTTTATGTGTCTAAGCTCGCAAAAGTAGAATACAATGAATTCAATTAATGCAGTTTATAGCGACACAGAGGCCATGTGGTTATAACCAAAATTGGAAGTCATTTCGAATGCGTTTGTTTCAATTATTACTGTAGTAAATGTTTATATAAGCATAGCAGTGTTTTTGTATTGAGTCTATCTCTCAATAGTTTAACAATTATAATTCAAATAGTGAATGCCTTTCATATGCAAATTTAGTCTGACTGCTGCAAGTCTGCAGACTCAAAAAGTTTCTTCTATACATGTATGTTGCACCTATTCCTCTCATGCGTAGATCTACAAACATTCTTTCACTTCTATCAAAATTGTCTTTGGCTGATTCAGAATTATTACTCGTCCTAATGCAAACCTCTATAAATCCTCTAATTTATCTAGCGCCAGTATGCCATATAAATATTTATTTAAACAGGTACAATCTACAGAAACTATTGCTGTACAACACCACATCACAGCATAAACAGACACGAGAACTACTGTTCTCAACTACTGCTAAAATGAAGACGATTATTAAAAAACCAGTTTGGCTACTCATTTTTCTTGTGTAGCTTTGTATGTATAAACGCTGTTTCGGATTACAAGTGGGGCTCCTATAGGCCCATAGTCAAGCATACATACAATTAGTCTTGCCTTGGGATCGGTTAAGTGATTGTGGGGGCTTAATAATATAAATTTTTAACTTATAAAGGAATTGCATTCTTAAATATCATGCATTTTTTCACATTCGTTTAAAGTTCTACGGAAAAACAGCTCTCTTGAAAAGAGATCACGGCTATGTTACTTACTCGGGAAACTCTAACCAATCGAAGCCAAGAGAATTCGCCTTGACACTGACTTCGACTTGTCGGCGCCTTGTCTGTGCAGGAACATTAGAAATCTGGCTCAGAAGCAAGAAGAAGGTGATCGCGACCTCTTTCGCTCGAAACATCGCTAAAATTATCCCACTTGAAGATAAACCAAATCACATTTAATGATAACGGTCTTTTGCCGTTTGCCAAACGAGTCTTATCGCAACCTAATAAGAATTATTATTAGAAGAATTTGCGATTTTGTTCACAATAAATAGACTAACACATGAATTGCTAAGTTATATCTCGCCTTCGGTTGAGAATAAAATGATTACGTCAATGTATGAACAATTCACAGTGATGTCATAGACATCATAAACAGAATTACATATTATATGATACTCGTTACTGAATGGCGTCATTTTATATAACAAAATCGATTCAATGATAGCCAGGATGAGAAGAAATGATAGCCAGGATGAGAAGAAATGTTAGCCAGGATGAGAAGAAATGTTAGCCAGGATGAGAAGAAATGTTAGCCAGGATGAGAAGAAATGTTAGCCAGGATGAGAAGAAATGATAGCCAGGATGAGAAGAAATGTTAGCCAGGATGAGAAGAAATGATAGCCAGGATGAGAAGAAATGTTAGCCAGGATGAGAAGAAATGATAGCCAGGATGAGAAGAAATGATAGCCAGGATGAGAAGAAATGATAGCCAGGATGAGAAGAAATGATAGCCAGGATGAGAAGAAATGATAGCCAGGATGAGAAGAAATGATAGCCAGGATGAGAAGAAATGATAGCCAGGATGAGAAGAAATGATAGCCAGGATGAGAAGAAATGATAGCCAGGATGAGAAGAAATGATAGCCAGGATGAGAAGAAATGATAGCCAGGATGAGAAGAAAATGCCGCCTCTAACAACGACGACGACGACGATGATGATCACGACGACGACGACAGGACAATTCCAAACTGATTGCTAGTGTGCAACAAGGTCATCGGGAATTGCTGCGTTTGATGTTAGACGCCACTGGGCCTGGACCAATAGACGGATTTCCTTCCCCCAGCAACCTCGGAATCCGCCAAGATGGAGGCATGAGAGACGGTAACTGGGGCGAAAGACAAAAAGACACGGAGTGCCAGTGAGGGGCACATCGTGTGTCCATTTTTCCGTTCCTAATAGGAAGTAAAGCTTAAAGCCACTGGGTGTCTGATAGGACTAAGTTCAGGGAGTCTGTGAGACCTTTAAGAAGGTCTCCAGACTGTGCGGGTAGGCATACTCGCGCCGGGTTTGAATGAATGCATATTGGCTGTATATTGTTTGGATGTATATCATGGTGTATATCATTGAAAGACCTGCTTCTGACTTTTTAATGCCAAGATGAACCAATGGAAGACCTGCGTTGAAAGTGATACATGGTCCATTCGGCAGTGCGAATTATCTGTAATCTAACGAGTGCGGGTTTGAGCCGTGTGACTGGTCTCCATGTAACAACCCCGGGCAAGTTACGTGCCTACATTTGTCTGTGTCACCAAGCCGTAGAATTTGGTACAGGCATTAGCTAGGAAGTGAACTGTTATCATGCGATGCGCTGACCCGTGCCCATGACTTTGGAATTCGTACACTGCTGATTCAAGGACCAATAAGCAGGAAATGAGCGCTCCCCCTACGCTGCATGATAGGGCGAGGAGCTTTACTTATTAAATGCTTTGAGAAATCAATACGAAATGTGTTTTGCTCATGATTTTTATCCACCACAGACAAAGCCTACACGAATTTCTAGCCGAGCCAAACAGTGCAATAGGAGTTCGACTGAGTAGTTTTGCATGTCTGGTTGAATGCCGGAAAGTAGATGAGGTGTGACTAGGAGGTTAAGCTCTATAGAGTCCACTGCAAAGTCCGCTAAATGCTCTTAGTATGGGATGGAAGTAAGAGCGTGGGTTCTTTCAATGAATTGTTTTTTATTTATTTTATAGGCTGCCTTTGTTTCTGTTTTATCGTATCTTATGTGAATAGTAAATAAATCCTAAACTTTTTGGCACAATAATGTAGCAGACTATCAATTAAAATTTGGATCACTGCTTCCTCCCTGCCTCGGGGTTCGTGGTGCTGTCGGGAGGCCTCGGAGGCCGGAAAACCCCATTTTCATTTCTCTGGCGGTCATTCCAATCCCGTCTGCTGGCCTCTCAACCCGATCCCTGAAACCTTCCTCACCATAGTACACCGGGGCCTTCTTAATCAACATGGAGCGATGCCGTAAAAGGGGGGGGGGCCAATTGCAGCTTCATCAGGCGGCCGACCAGCTTCTATAGCGCTTGGGGTTCCCAAACAGGCAGCTGCCGCTCCTCTGAGCAGACCTGGATTCGCTTGTACCCCCACGACAGACCTTTCTTTTCCTCCTCTTTTCTGCATTCCACTTTGACTTACCCGCCGTGTCATTTCGGCTACGATCTCTTCTGATTTGGTTAGGCGTCCCAAAAGTTCACTTCGGCACCTCAAAGTTGCTCTTGCAAGGAAGATTGGCGCTGCATAATTTCCTCATTCTCGTTTTCCACGAAATTCCACTACTTACACCAATATCTGACTGACAACTACCAAATTCCACCTTTATCTAGCGCCAAATATTACCGTTGCGGAGTCCCGTTAAAAATATCGCACAATCATTATTATTTCATTTATTTATGATAGGCAAACAACCCATCGCTGAATTATAGAAAATATGAAAGTAATTTGAAACGTTTACGCTATTCGTTGCAAATTATTTGCGAAGTCAGTTGAATGTTACGCACAAACACACACACGCACACAATTATTTACAATAATAATTTAGAAAAATGATCATCTGTCATTTTATGACAGTACTTATTTGAGCTGAATTTCTTTCTGTAGGACAACAATATGTAGGCCTAAGTCACAGGCCAATAAAAATATTTTAAAAATTATTGGAAAACTTGAAACAGATCAGGAGATGAGAATGCAGGGCGAACTACTAAATGTCAAGTGCGCAAGTCTCATAAAGGTGTGCATTATAAAGTATCAGTTCTTGTAACGTCGTACAACGTCTGTATGTGACGTCATACAACGTCTGTATGTGACGTCATACAATGTCTTAGATCAGCCGATCCACTTGTAGGTGCATCTCTCAAGGTTTCAGTCGGAAAGGAAAGTTGCATTCTGAGGTCAGAGTAAAGGCGCACTTTATTGTGGAATTAACTGCGAAAGATTGCTTTGGATGGCTTAGTTGTTTCACGCATTTGAAACACAGTAGATAAAGATTGGTCTTCCAATAGTGGCCGGACTTGAGTACCATTTCTGAGGATACAGGCGAATTCCACTCAAGGTATCATTCAAGTGCGGGAGAAAGTGCAGCAGCTTCGAAGAGATTTTGAAAATCTGCAACAAAATCCATGTAATTCCAGACATTCGAGACTAAAAACATTGCGATGAGTGCTTATACATACACTGAGAAAGACTGGGTCAGCGATGGACAAAGAAACAGTGAAAGCAAGAGAAACTGAGCTTAGGACCCCAGGTAGTTAGGCAGAAGACAGACAGACAGATGAAAGCCAGGTCATAGGAATAAAGATCGAGGCAGACAGATATACAAATGATCGAGCATCTATGCAGAAGTAAACATATGGCAACCGGACACTGAAAAGTATAAAATAACTTCGTTCGTTTATTTTCAACCAGGCCAAATAAACCACATTTGTGTAGAATGCTATGAAACCTTGAACCTAAGCCCAATCATTCTCGTTTGAATCAAAAATCTGAGAGGGTGCTGTCTCTTATTGATTACGACAACCGTAATGGCGAAGAATGCTTACACATATATCAACTAGGATATTGTTCTCGTTCATGACAACTTTGTAATTTTCATCATCGTGCTCTTCTCACCACTGGTACATGTAAAGAAATGTATGTATTTATGTATAATGTATGAATTGAAGGCAAACTACCTTAACTTTCTTTGTATCTTCATTCAGAATAGGTGACCACGAGTTTTTCTCTCCGTGCTTTTCAATGTAAATCGTCGCCAGTTGGACGCTCAGGCCGTCGTTACGGCTGCCACTTTCCTGCATAATATTCAACAAAAATAAAAACTAATCCATAACAGCACTGCAAATCAAAATCATTCATAAAATAAAAATTGTAAAGGCACCTACATAGAAAAATACTAACAACACTACTAACAATACTATCTAGATGTAGACAGCCAAATAAGTAAGAATGTAATGCATTTGTTAACACGCTATCAGCTGTGCGAGGAAAGACATGTTGACAGTATTGACACTTTTCACTCCCTCAAGCATCTAAGTGCCCCATTTGCGAAATTAGCTGGATAATTTTCGTATGTATTTATATGTATGCACACATATATGTGTGCATGTAGGTATATAATTACGTATATATGTATCTCTTAATATAGATTATACCTTCACTGTCTATTTCAGCGAAGGATAAGGGTAACGTTGCAATGTGCAGAAGCGTGGCAACTGCATATCTCCATAAGCAGCAGAGCGCAACGATCGCGGACCCGGTTGACTGGAGACTGGAACACAGCTCTCTGATGCATGCTGGATACTGTGCCTACCAACGATCCCCGTCCCAGGAGGAGGAGGAGGATCTTCAACTTCGTTCTTTCCTCGGCGGAAAGTCAGTGGAGTGTGTCCCTCGGACATAATCTGATATACATGATAAGTTTAACAGATAGGCTAGTTGTCTTGCGGGGTAGATGAGGACGGCCAGAACCTGACGGATTTTGAACTTCGGCGGTCATCAGAATGAAACTATCACATGCCCAGCATCATTGACGGCGAAGATGTTCGAGATCAGTCCCATTCATAGCGTCTCCGTACACGTTCCCTTCCTGAAGTCCGACTGTAACACTGGCATAAGGTCACTTGCCTCTACCTATCGCGCCAAATGCCGAATGATTATATTCTCATTAACTTGCCATAAAAATGTTTGGTTTGAGATTGGACGATATTTAGTGTTGTTATCGGGATCTTGCTCAGGTTTTTTCAATGAAGGTAGAACAACTGCGAACTTGATCATCGGCGAAAAGCTACCCGCATCTTAGATCACGACTACTGGCTTTGCGTGTGTAGCAAGCATTTAAAATAGAATAGAAAGTAAACCGTGTGGTTCATATGCGTCATATATTCTTATACGTACATTGTTGGACGTGGCTGTGAAGCCAATGGCAGACACCAGAAGAGGACGTGTGAAGGAAAATTCTAATGCCACATCCGTATTTTTGTATCTGGCCACCTTGTCAAGACCTTCGATTGAGAATCCAAACGGGCTATCGAAGTCGCCCGGAGCCAATTTCTTAGTCGCAATTCCCTTTTGGATGTGGTATACGTTGTATTCGGCACTGGTAGCCACTTTCCGTTGTTGGCATTCAGAGCCGTATCCGACAACTGTGAAGAAATCGTACAATTTGTTTAGCGGCCGTGGTTTGAATACAAAACATGCGTGCAGACAGACAAACATATATAAGACTAAACCGTCTTATATATGTTTGTCTGTCTGCACGCATGTATGTATTCATATATCTATCTATATATCTGTCCGTCCGTCCGTCCGTCTGTCTGTCTGTCTATTTATTTATTTGTTTGACTGACTGTCTGTCTGTCTGTCTGTTTATCTATCTATCTATCTGTCTGTCTGTCTGTCTGTCTGTCTGTCTGTCTATCTGTCTATCTATCTATCTATCTATCTATCTATCTATCTATCTATCTATCTATCTATCTATCTATCTATCTATCTATCTATCTATCTGTCTGTCTGTCTATCTATCTATCTATCTATCTATCTATCAATCAATCAATCAATCCATTCATTAATCCATCCATCCATCCATCTATCCATCCATCCTTTTACATGTATCTCCGTTTCTTTCAGACGTCTAGAGCTACGGTGTCGATAAGTTTGATGATAGAAGTTAGCGACAAATTGCAAAATAGTCTATCGTAAATTTTAAACATGGTGACTTTGCAAATATGAACTTTATCTAATAAGGAACAAATATTAACCATTATAATTTTGTTTGTTTCTACTTTGAAGAGATCGATTGCGGAACAGAAAGATTTTTTTTATTCGTCCATGGCGCTTTTCATGCAACAATAAATGGAATTTCATTTGAGTCGGTGTATTTGAAGAATGCTTCAATACAACTCTGTTCAGACGTCGCTTTGGCTTTCGTCTTTCAGTAGCCCTACTGGTTTTCAATATCTACCTAACTTCACAAACAATTTCGAAGCCGAGAATTCACACATATTAATAAACTATATGAGCCTGTTTTATAGTCGATCGCAGAAGGACATGCTTCCAGTAATTACTCCGGCTGGCAGAATGATCATTCGAAACTATAGAATTTAGAATTATTGGCAACTGCACTTCGCGCTTCGCCAATCACAGCTTAAATATGGAATATCAGACGGGAAACCGCGCATAGCGGAAAAGTATTGGTATCGAGTAACGTTGATTTATGGGCTAGAACTATCGGCGATACACGAGCGATAACACCAAAATGAAACTAGCGCAATACTCGCTGCGATACTGACAAAAGTATAGGTGATACCAAGCGATAGCGATGCTGTATCGCTATTTGAACATCCCTTCATATACATACATACCTACACACATACATACAATCACACATACATACATTCATACATACATACATGCATGTATTGCATACATACATACATACATACATGCATGCATACATACATATATCCATGTATGCATGCGTATATGCATGCATACGTACACAAGTGTATATACATCTTCGATGTATGCTGTCGGATGAAAACGGGGCTGAGAAGTATAAATGCTGGAATTGTCGGATAACAGTAGGCCTACATTATACATACTTTATCAATGCGGTTGACATTTGTTTAAACAACTCGTTATTCATACCTTTTTGAAGTTGGTGATCAAAACCGTTGGACGCTCGCTTGTCTAAGTTGTCTTTCAAAATGTACGAAGTTATCGCTCTTTTCTTTTCATGAAAATCGTATTTTCTTTTCTTCTTCCTTGTGGGGCGAGGCGAAGTAGTCAGGGTTACACCTCTGATATTCGTATCATTATCGAGGTGCTCCCGAAGCAATTCTTTTTCAATTACTGTCTTAAAAGCATCAGACAATTTTGGTACGATATCAAGAAAGTCTTGAGCGGTCTCTTTCATAACGTTGTTTGTCTCCTTTCTGACACTATCTATCCCGGCAACTGCGGGAATACTCGAGTCCCTGTTAATCGTTTCATTTGAGGCTAAATTTTTAAGTAAAATGTCACTGAAATTTAGAGCCCATTGTAAAAAGTGCCTTAAAACCTTTAGTACTATAATATGAATTCTGTTCCCATCATAAAGCGCTCTTTTATCACCATAAAGCGCTTCAGCAGCTAGCGATTTCTCATACTTAGGGGTTTTGGCGACAATTCTTCTCATAAGCTGATGAAGTGTCCGTGCCTCCAAGCGTATGGCCTCCGCTGTCTTCCGCGCAACTATTTCCCTGGGATCAGATGCTGTTACTCCTGACAACAAATTGCTGCCATTCACTTCTCTCTGGTCTGGCATTTTCGGAAGATTTAGTGCAAGAGTTGAATACAATACCGACACCTTCCCTCTCAGGTTTGCAAGCGTTTTCAGCACTATTTGACTGATGCCTGCATCAGATATGCCTTTTCCTTTTTGAAGTAGTGCAGATCTGCCTTTTCCTTCTTGAAGTAGTGGTGCCTTATATACCTTCTGTATGATGTTTCGCACTATACTAGAAACAATGCGGATAGCATTTACTGCTCTGCGTGTGGCTTCCTTCTTAGATAGGTTTTTAAAACTCTGCTCATTTTTTAAAACCTGGAAAGCCATTAATGCTTTGTTTTTTAACTCTTGCTCGCGCACCGAGTCGCAATCCCTTTTACATAACAAGCCTGGACTGAGGCTGTCATATAGTGTTAAAGAATGAATCATTAGTTTTTTCAAAGCGCCATGCAGGTGAAAATTTATGAGCTCATTCAAACGTTCCATAAATAAGCGAGATAAGCGTAGAAACAATAATTTGAGTCTCTTAGCCTCAAAGCGCAATTTTTTCACTACCTCTTTAGCAACTATTTCTTTACTCGCAGAGGCTAAGACACCGTCTAAAAATAGTTCATTTCGATTCTGCTCAATCGCTATTTCTGGAAAACTCGCGGCTAATGTATTGTGTAACGCATATACGCTGGCGATAAGCTTTTTACTTATCTGTATAACTGCTGAATTAATTACCGATTCAAGACTTTGGTTACGATTAGCTAGAATAGCGGCCGCCGTATTAGTGGCTGTTGCAAGAATAGAGGTCGCCGTATTATTGGCTGTTGCAAGAATAGAGCTCGCCGTATTAGTGGCTGTTGCATAGTATAACCGTCCTACAATGTTTTCAAGCATAGCCGAAATGATACCGATAAACTCAGCTGCTTTCTTTGAGGCCTCCTCCATTGATAGGTGCTTAGACGTACACGTGTCCTGCAAAACACGGAGAGCCAATGATTCTTTGTTTTTCCGTTCTTCGCGCATCGATTGATTGTCCTGACGACCTATTGAGACTGTGTCGATGCTGGTATGAACATTTATGGTGTGGGCCAAGAGTTTCTTCAAAGTCCTGCACAATTGGGATTGTATTCGTCCTTCAAAGATGGCCTTAGATAGATTCTGAAAAGACTGAAGAAGTTTATTCTCTTCGTAGCTTAAACTAGGGATGGGTTTTTCAGCAACACCTTCTTTGTGGAATTCAAATGGCTGTTTAACCCTTGAATCCGATTGGTCGACCCATCTTGGATGTAACGACCGTACCATTCTGTGAAGAATGGTTGCGTTCAAGACGAGCTCTTTAGCCTTCTTAATGGCTGCAGTGTTATTGAACTTGTTGGAAACACGAACACTTTGAATTGCAACTGTGGAGTTCCTTTTAGTGGATAGAATTGTGTCATTTTTAGTGCTTAGAATGATAGTATGTAATGGAATATTTGATCCACGTGTCTTTGCATTTTCTTGGCGAATTTTGAATTTAACATGATCTGTTTGATAATAATCATTCTTGCGGACAACATCATCGACCATTTTATTATTTTGAAGCCTGATTAGTTCATGAAACTTGTGCTTACGGAAAGCCTGCCTCCCGTGTCGAAATGTAACACCTGTGCCACGAATCATATTTCTGCCCATGTATTTTCCATGTTTAAAGTTTCTTCCGCTAAGTACGGCAAAGTGATCGATAGCTTGTTCGCTCTGAGACAAAGTGAAATCACCTTTACTTTTGAGCATCGTGTTGTGATGATGTCGTTCTTTCAGTTTGCCTCTGTCGGTTTTTCTTTCCGTCAGTTTATGAGTGATACTGGAATCCCTTTCCTTAGTCTGCGTGAGCTTCAAATTTGTTGCTGAGTCGAGCACAAAGGGTTCAGTTGATGATCTTTTGTACCTGATCGAGTAATAAACAGAATGCAATAAATTACGGTACTTTATGTTGCAGCTGGCGGCGCAGTAACTGGATGCAACGCGTCTGGTTTTGAATTGTAATATTGGCCAATTATGCCGACCCTCAAATTTGCCCAGTTTCTTGATTGTTGATGCCTAGTTGACTTTCTTCAAAGAATGTAAGATCCTCCTAGCATTACGTTCTTAACGGTCTTAAAGTTACAAATGGAGCACAAACTTTTCCAGGCTTTTTTGTCAGCCACTACCATCACCTCTACTGGTCTGGCTAGTTACACGCGTACGTCAAAGCGCCTCTGAGCGTGAAGATGCCGGTTCGCGTCCCGGTCGTGGTTTAATTCAGAGATTTGAATCTCGAGCTAACACCGTCCGTACATGGAGATCATAAATGGCGTGGCGCCCATTCAAACGGGCAGCGGTGGTAAAGTATCTCATCCGTTTAATTCATTGAAAATTGAGCAGGGTAGAGGCCATACGGTCGCTATATAAAACCGTGTGGGGCCTACATTTACATTTACATTAACCTCAAACACAGCATTACTGTCCTATTATTATCATCCTTAGGTTTATTGTCGTTTCTTTTGTTACTGTTATATTATAAATTTCTTGTAAATTCTGGTGCGGTATGTCACCCAGAATATTTTGATGAATAAACGAATATACAGTATATATACAGCCGCCTCTAAAAATTTATCCCTCAATCTCCTGCCATCTCTTTCTTGGTGATTGGTCTCTTCATGTAAACACTAATTTAATCTCAATACCTATACAAAAGCCCATATGTGTTGTTTGTTAGTAAAGCTAAATAATCCTCTTTTTGACATTAGGCTACATGTTAGTTGATTTCACAATCGTATCACTTTCTAGTGAAAGTGAAACTCTAAATTAATGTAGTTTTTGTTGCTCATTTTTCTTGCCCTTACTAACATGCATGGTAAGCATGTTAGCAACGGCACCATTGCACCGCATTCGCAAAAGTAACAATTTGAAGCGATGAAGTGGCAAAGCAGTAGGTTACTTACTCCGGCAGTTGTAGAGGCTGAACGAGCGAAGGTGGTCTTGCGTATCCATGCATGATAAAAATGTCATGCAGAAACAAGAACAGCGCCACCCGGATTTCAAGACCAGGAATCATCATTAAGAATGTCTTTCCCTACAAGACACAACAGCGCCGAACAACGACGGCATTCTGTCGACCGCCAAATCAATTCTTGGCCTCACGTGGGAGGCTTTTTGTTATAATTCCGCCGTCTAGTTTCCAGACATTTCGCAAAAAGATTTCGACTGTTTTGCTCTCAGTGAATCACTAATTGGAAAACAAATGGTGACGTCATAATCCCAGGGCCTATTATGGCGTATCTAGCAGCCTGTAACTCCATTATTAAAATCTTTGGTTCAGTCTAAGAAGTCTGACGAGGTAAGGCAAGGCAAGGCAACGCGGGGGGGGGGCAACGTAAGTAAGTAAGTTAATGAGTAAGCACGTAAATAAGAAAACACTTGTCGATAGGAACTGTTGATTGCCCAAACACAGGCAGAAAAGTGAACGATCATCAGATAAACAAACAATGACAGAAACAGACAGTGATACAAAAAGACAGACAACAGACAAGTTTACAGAAAGACAGACAGAGACAGAGAGACTAACTGACTGACTGACTGACTGACTGACTGACTGACTGACTGACTGACTGACTGACTGACTGACTGACTGACTGACTGACGTCACATACACAGAGCAACAAGAAGAAAGAAGGAGACATGCGGACGGACAGAGAGACATACGAAAAGAAAGGACTGCCGGGAGAGAGCCGAGAAGTTACTGGGCACTGCTTTTGGAGGCTTGGGTATCTCTTGCAGCTGATGGAGGCGGTGAACGCAGCCTGCCTATGGACCGACCGACGCACGATCTCACCACTCTACCTTAGCTTCAGCAGCCGGGCTTTGATGCAGCTCAGGCACAGACGTCTTTGGCCGCCCGCCGAAGACCGCTACAACATCTATGCCTAAACCTAGAAGCCCCGAGGCTTTATCATCAACCGCACCAGCCTCCTTCTTCTCTCCATCTCCTCCTCATCCCGCATCCATTGCTTATCGGAGGCTGTACGTACACGCTCGAGATATAATTAAACGGTTGATTGTGTATGCGTCAGCTGGTCTAGTTAGTATACCTCGTGTGCATGCGGTAATTTGCTTCAACTTGAAGCTTCAAATTAGATTTCGTCTCGACACGCGTTTCTGAATTCACTTTGGAGGAAGGAGACGTGTAGCAACAAGTCTATCGCATAGATTTTTCTAGTCTCTTCCTGGCCTGACGTGGGAGCAGAACAGACAGGATATCGAGTTGCCTGAGATTCAGCTGCTGATATTCAGCTGGTGGAACCGGGTGGACTGGTGTGTAGATAGCAATCCTCCACAATGGTCGTCAAGATATATATTTCCCGAACGACGGGAAACAAAGAGGTGAGAGTCAAAGTATTTGTTGCAATCACAGTTTTGTTTAGTGCCGCTTCAAGAACTCATCGGCTTAGGTAGCAATAACGCTTCTTCTTTGAAGCATTAATTAAAAAGCTTTATTTCTGTGTCTCAATTTGTCTTTTTATGTATTTCACCGTTCGTTAAATTTCTTCATATAGCAGTAGCTTTATAGGCCTACCTCGCTTTGCGTCTCTCTCTATTTGTATGTGTGTGTATGCTTCTCCTGCACTGTCTGTTTCTGTCTGCTTTTTCCCACTCACCACCGCTATGCTACACATGTTCTCTTTGCTGAAAAGTAGCCAATCAAATTCTGTAAACTGTTCCATGCTTTTTAGCAAGTAGACCCTGTTGCCAAGTAAGGAAAGGTTTCCATGGCAACCAACTAGACAAATTCTTCAGACTTTCTGAGGTCTTAGAGACACTGGAGAAAAATTGGGCATGGTAAACTTAGCTGAGGAAAGACAATCTAATCTTAATCTAAAGACTTTTATAGCGCCGTTTTTAACGTTTTTAACTGATGGTCGCTTTGATATTGCAGATGCAGAAGAAGCAGGATCATATTCTGTGGACTCTGGAATCGAAGAGCATAGAACATCTACAGATCGACATAGGTGATCCTCTGCAGGCCAAAGAAAGACAATTCATGAGACAAAATATCAAAACGCAAAACAATCAAATGGTTCTACCACCACAAATATTCAACGACGAAGAATATATCGGAGTAAGAAACGCACATCACAGTAATATCCTCAATAAGTGATACTGAATAAGTAGGAGGAGGACGAGGAGAAGGAGGAGGAGGAAAAGAAGAAGAAAAAGAAGATGATAATGATGATGACGACGACAACGACGATGATGATGATGATGATGATGGTGGTGGTGGTAAAGATGACGACGAAGAAAGAGATGAAGACTCACTTTCTCTTTCAGTTTCTGTCACTCTTTTAGTCTCTCCATCTTTCTCTCTATCCAAGTCTGCTTTTCATTGGCTGCAACAACAGTAAGTAAACAGTTGGAAAAACTATTCTGCATCCTTAATCGTTTGTTGTATAAATGATACTATTACTTATATACTGAGACACTTGACAATATATATTTATATTTTTCATATGCTGCATTTTAAGCCTTCTTCTCTGGCTTATTTACAGGATTACAGCTCGTTTTTCGAAGCTCTTGAATGCGAGCAACTATACGATTATCTGCACATTGAAATTCCATCCACAGAAGTCGAATACATCATAAAGAATGCTCCCAAGGAAGAAGTAGGCTACCAATTTGTCAACAAATTCACTTCTCTGTGAATTCTTTAGACTGGCCCATCTAAGTTAAATCAACTCTTACTTTGTGAGCTTCTGAAGCACGTTTAACTATCTTCAATGAAATCAATCTCCGGCTGCTTAAATTCGTTCGCCAATTCATAATATGCTGTAAAATGTTGCCGCTTTTATAAGAACATAAGATCCACTTTATTGTAATTGTAATTGTAATTAAGATTTATAAAGTGCCTCTTAGAGAATAAACTCAACAGGGGCTCTCCCGACCCGAACAAGTAAAATCACTGTTAAACAGTACAGTCTTCAGGCGCCTGCGAAATCCTGAGAGGGGAAGAGAGAGGAACTCGAGTCGCAGATCTCGAGAGAGACGGTTCAAGCAGGTGGGACCGACATACGCGAAGCTTGTTTGGGATTTAAAGACTTGTAAATGGCATGCCTCAAGGGGATTCTCCGTTTTTTTACACATTCATGGCAAAAGAGCCGTTACTGTATATATATATATTATATATATATATATTATATATATACATATATCTTTTTTTCACTCTGCCTGAAACTGTATGCGTGCGCAGTAGAGTTCAGCCAGACAAGTTGAATGTAAGTATTGCCGCTTTTTGTATTTTCCTATTTTGTTCGTTCTATAAATTTCAGGAGATAAAACAAGAAAAAGCCAAAAACCTTGAAGCGGTTAGCAAAAAGAAGAAAAAGAAAGTCAAAGAGGTAGGTTTTAGATCTTTGTATAAATTCAATTCAAATTCAGTTTAAAAGCCATTTAGTGAATTATCAACGAGAATAGTCATACCGTTTAAAAGCTGATGGTGGTACTCAAAAAACCGAGGGCTTTCACAGTAGGCCTAACCTCTGAGCAATACTTGTCTGTTAAAGGCGCTTTATAAATATAGGCCAACCAATAGAAACAACCATATATGTATTACCAGCGTTGATTAAATTAACTGAAAAGTCTAACTTTGCCACTTTTCTCAGTGCTTGAGTCGTGATGTTTACAATTCTTTTTAAGGCCTATGCAGTATATTATCGGTTCTCTAGGCCTATTAGTTAACTGTTCTGTTTGAGCTCTAGTCGGAAATTGTTTCAAGCGTATGGGCTGATGAATTTAGTCGACAAACATGCATGTTAAACTATCGATTGTCTTAATGTAACACAATATATTCGTCGATTGGCGTGAATCCAATATGAAGATGGTACTTTGTTAATAAGGCTTTTAGTTTATTAGTGTAACAGTCGCATCAAGTGCTGACCTACCAAAGACAAACGTTTACTCTAGAAAACGCCACTGCTAACTGTGTAATTAAGATATAATTTGAGTTTGAACTAATTATTGCGGAAATTTTTAAAGTAAGATTTCTGTAAGCTTATTTGCCCAAATTAGGGTACAGAAGAAGTTGACGGTGAAAAGAAGGACGGCGAAGAAGAAGAGGAGGAAGAAGAGGAGGAGGAAGAAGAAGAAGAGGAAGAAGGCGAAGAAGGAGAAAAGAAGCAGAAGAAAAAGGCAGAAAAGAAGGTATGTTAGAACATTTTTTGTTTATATTTACACTTTTAAGAGCAGCTAGATAGGCCTGTGTAGAGTTCAGGTCTTCAAGATTATTTCTTATATGTTGCTGGATTGTTTCGGACTGCAGAAAATTTCTGTAACTAAGTTATGAAGATAGGTAACTGAGCTATGGTCTTATACTTGAATTTAGGCTATTTTTCTGGAATCTGTATAATAATAATAATTAATAATAATCAGCAACTTCTAATGCGCCGGTGTCTAATGCACAAGGCATCAACCGATGGCACACCAAAACCAAGCCACAATCAGGTCAATATCCAGAAGGCCAATCCGCAAGACAGAGAGGCAGCCTATGGTGGATCAGCAATTTGAAACAGATGTTTTAAGTTGAGAACGAAATGACAGAAGCGACTGAGCAGAACGAACAGACACAGGGAGGAGCAGAGGAGCAGAACGAACAGACACAGGGAGGAAATATAGTTCTATCAATCTGAAAAAAACACTTTGAATTGACTCTCTTGTTCAAAATTTTGTTAAATTCATCCCATTTTAGGTGTGGATACAGGGTATACAAGATATTTTTGGCTGGTTGAAATGTCTTGTTGTCAGTTTTTTCAATGAGAATGTTTAAAAATTCAGGAAGGAGAAGAAAAGGAGAAAGAAGACGAGGAGGTAACATTTTGTATGGATTTATTTTCTAGAGTGTGATCCTATTTTATCCAAAATGTTTCCTCTGTATTACGTGGAAAGTCGCTTTACACCTTCGTGTTACTCCACGGCATGTTTCAGCTTTTATCCACGCGAAACTTTTTCATGCAACTTTACCCGCTGACTTGTGTGATGCTGAAGAATTCTACGCAAGGAGTTGTTAACTGTACAGATTCTAAGACCAGATGCTGCAGACTCGCTTATGTTTAGCTCCTTGCTAATGTTGGTTAGCTTTTTTGTGAAATTGTTTCATGAGAATACTTTTACCAGATGTGATGCGCTATTCCCAGTACTTCGCAACCCATATGGCCTACTTTCGCTTAGGCAACTGTTTTAAGTTAAAAGGCCGCCGTTATCTGTTGCTGTAGATTAAGACTGTTTAAATATTTTTTTAGAATTGCATGCTTTAGTTCCTTTAGTTCTCACGTCTGGGCAGAGTTTTATGTAATGTTGCTTCGCTGTTTCGTGCTTGAAATCTCCGGCTTTGTCGAGCAGATGTTTAAATAGACCTCGAGTGTTTGCGGTTTGTTACATCTCGTTGCAGTTGTTATTTCGTCTTTCTGGGGTTGTTGTTCTTCCATTTTGCTGTGGTGGTTGTTCTCTGTTAAAACCAAAGCCGTTTTTCCAAAATCTTGCAACATTTAGGAATCCTCTGAAGAGGAAAGTTCGAGTGAGGAGGACGACGAGGAAGCGGATAAGAAGAAGAAAAAAGAGGTTACACGTAAAATTGTGATCATTTAAAGTATCATACACAGGATTTTTACTGACTGTTATTGCGGCAAACTAAGTTGTTTATTGGGGCCGTCTAGCAAATAAAACATCAACTCAGTGGAAGCGCAATTGAAATATTCATATGAAAGACTAACCTATATGATGGTTTAACGATGCTGATGCTAGTAATCATCATCACGATGAAGGTGAGGTGATGATGGCGGCGGCGACGACGTCGGCGGCAGTGGTAGTGGTGGTGGTAGTGGAAGTGGTGGTGGAAGTGGTGGTGGAAGTAGTGATCACACCCTCTGCCATTCTCGCCCGGTATCTATTTCCGTTTTTACTGTCACTCTGTCGTGCACTACTTTTACTTCCTCTTCATTCACTCTGTCTTCAGTCATCTCCTCTCTTGATATTTCTCTCCACTTTGACTTATTAAGTGCCATCGAGTCACTTGTATAATCACCAATGGTCTTAACTTTTACTTTTCATTTATCTTTATTCTCTCAAAGCCAAATAAACGAGGCAAAAAGCATAGAAAGAGAATCATCTTTATGGCATATCATTTGTCATACTTTGCATAAAGATGCTGTAATTAATATGCATGACTTTTAATTGAAATACAGAAACCACCGAAAGAAGAAGAAAAGGCGGAGAAGGCAGATAAAGAAGAGAAAAAAGAGAAAGATGAGGTAAGTCGAAGTCCATTGACATTCCGTCCCCTTACAAAATACTCCTTTCCTCTTATCTATCCACGCTGAAAGGTTCTAGTAGGTATTGCACAGCATCCGACATTCTTGCACAGCTATCCGACATTCGTGTTCAGGATGAAAGTTAGTCTGTAACGACGTTCATGGAGATTCCAGGCCATTGTTGCTGCTTGTTGATGCAGCTGTTGTTGTTCAATCCGCTGCTAATGACATGTTTGCTGTAGCTGAGTTGCTAATTTTTCTGGCACCACTATGCATGTATTGATGATACACTGTTCGCTGTTGAACCTTCACCTGGAACCTCCTCTTGTTAACCTGCCGCTGTGTTTAGCTTCACTGTAGTTTTCTGTCTTGCTGCTATAGGTGCGTATACTGCGTTGGTGCAACTTAATGTTGTACGTTTGTATCAGTACAATTATATACAGTAGAATCCTTTATGGAGCTCTGAAAACGCTATACGTATAGTTATCTGTAACTGCCATACGGCACAACCGTAGATGTACTTAAGTTGAGTTTCCAATAGCACGAGACTACGCCTTTGAGTCAAACATTTGAAAATAGACACCTGGCGCAATGTAAGTTCAGGACTGACTAACCAGTCAGTTAGGAAAATGCTTAAGTGTACAAAATTAGCCTGTATCTAATCGTGTAGGCCTCTGACATATAAAACAACAATTGCTTTAAGTGTCGCAAACTTCCAAAATAATACTCAAATTTTATTCGTAACACCCTTCAAATGCTTATATGCAAGATTGGCAACCATTCTAAAAATGATGATTTATTAATGACCCGTTTTGCAATTTTCAATGCAGGTTTATTGGCAACCTCTCTGAGATAACAGCCATTCAAGTAGTTTAAGTCTGCGTCTCCTACATGATGTAATATCTATAATATTTAATCCATCAGTGAAGTTCTTTTAAAGTGCTATATAAGTACTTAATTTTATATTATAATATATAATTTATACAATATACAGTTGTAGACTATATAAGTTTGGCGCCTATACTGCTACACATGGAAACTCAAATTCTTTAAAGCAAGCACGAAAATGTCTTAAGGAGGCTAAACTAAATATGTTTAAATATTATAAGGTTTCAACATGATTTCAATTAGACTAAAAGATGGTTTCAAAGATTGTTATCGTAATTTGTCATATGAGTTCAATGGGGGCTCGATTTTGCGCAGCTCGCTGTTTAGCGCCAGCGAAATCATTATGTGAACCTTCACATAGCTTGTGAAATGATCATTCGTTTACATGTGTGGTAATTAACCTTTGACCTCTGCGTATCATGTCGTTTTATCTCATGATCTGGTTGTCAACTTCTTCATTGTCACTTCTGCATCGTCCTCATCGTTATGACGCTAAAGGAGGAATCATCAAGCGAAGAAGAATCAAGTGAAGAAGAATCAAGTGATGAAGATGACGACAAGAAACCTGCAGCGAAGGATAAAGTACGACGATGACCATCGTAACACTTACATTTACATTTAAATTTATTTACATTTACGCAGAGACACATACACATGTACACACACGCATCTATAGAACTACGCCAGATGTACTTCCATACAGGCGCCTACTCCCCATTTGGGAACTATATTAAACATACATAGGCCAACACATACACACAGACACACGTAGTCCCACAGTATATACACAGACACCAGAAGACGCGTGCTTTGGGCATTTTAAAGTGTTGCGCGCGAACAGCTGATGAGGCTTGCTTTATCGAAGTTTGTTTTTGATGTTTATCAGGTCACCTGTTTATCAGGTTTGAAGTTGTTGTTGCTATGTTGTACTTCTGCTTGCTTCGAAGTTTTAAAAGCCATCGCTGTTTAAAAGTAATTCTGACACTTTGACTGAATGTCTGTTTTATGCCGCACCCGTTTTCGGTTTCTCTAGCTTTTCTATGCACTCTGGTCTACACGCACTTCGTTTTGCTGTGCTTGTGTTAATGTGTGTGTGTTGAGTGGGGTTTTGTTGCTTTTTGTGGCATTTTTCTACATTAGAACCAAAAGCAATATTATGTTATATTATATTGTATTATATTATACTATATTATTATATTACATTACATTATTTTATATTATATTATATTTATTATATTATATTATATATACTGTAAGTTGCGCCTTGCATAATAGGCCTATAGGCCTACGTACTAAGAAGCATTCAGGTTAAGTTGCTCATCAGATTGAAACTGGTCAGTGGCGGGGGGTGACGCCTGCCCACCTTTCAAAGTTTCCTCTGTGCTACCTAAAGTTTCCCTGTTAGGCCTATATCACGTAGGCCTATATTCGGAATAGATCGTGCTATCGTGTTGCCGAGATCCGACGATGTCCTATCTACTCATAAAACTCCAATAAAGCTGTTACTTCAACGCGTGGAGTGAAATCTCAGTGCATGCCCATAATCTGTTAGGTCAGTCCAGTCGAAATCCAAGAGTTCACGGAGACCATCTTTCCATTTTCCTTACCCATACTAAGATGGATAAGGACATTGGCAAAGATGAGTTCTGAGCTCGGAACTGAATTCGAGATGGAGAAATGATATAGGCGTGGAGGATAGAATTGGCAAGAAACTGCTAATGTTTTTGTAAGTTTTGTGTTGTAGATGATTTCATCACGTATTTATAACACATGATCTGATGCATATTAAGAATATTGAGTTAATTTTGTAGGACAAATCTAGCTTAATTGAAGACTTTAACCATCGGCAACTCGGATTCGTCAAACACGTGCTATATCGACTACTATTTTGCTTTGCCTTCCCAACTTAAATTAGCTTACTCTGAACCTGAGCCCTAAAACGTCTACAGTTCATCTGTGTAATTTCTATATGCTACTGGTCCTTTTGGATTGTGACCAACAGCATAAAATGCTTGTTTTAACTTTAGAAAGTCATAGCAGTTATCAAAAACATGTATTGTTCAATTTTGAAGGCAATATATCGTATTTTTAGACCAGTTTTGGGGGATTCCGCCTTGTAAACGTTTTATCGCATGGTAATAAGAATTCTAGCTGCTTAAGAATGACTAGAAATTTGCTTTGTGGGGGTAATGACGCTTGTATTCGAAAGATCATTGCTGTAAATAAAGCTCGTTGTCATCGCTTTACTTATCCAAAATTGGATGCAAAACTGGATTTTTATTTTCGTTTGCAAAGTCATAATCGCCTATTTTATGGTACGCTACTCCTATTTCATGGTACATTACTTCAATTTAACTCTTGTTATTTTTTTTAAAGAAAGGCAAAGAAGACGAAAAGGTAGCGAAAGACGAGAAGAAGAAAGAGGTGAGGCTGAATCAATATTCTAACTGGAGTTGGTTATGTTTCTGAAACAGGTCTGTCGATATGTGTCGATTCATAGGATAAAGTTATGATTTTCAAGGGTATACATTTTCCAGCCTCCTTCTGTTTGTCTTACTAGCTCCACCACAAACGTTTTGTACAAAGACGCATTTGAGTTCTAAGATGTAAACATGAATCCTTACTTCTATGTTCTTCTGGCACACTGAAGTTAGGATTAATGTCAAGCTTTCCTGTTTATTGCTTTCGCTAATGTTTTGTGCACTAAAGTTGTTCTTCGTCTTTCTGCGCTTGTTGACGGGTCTTCACTAATATGTTCCTCACTAATGTCGTTTCATAAGTCTTGTTGTTAAATTTAAACTTTTACGACGTGGAGGTTTGTGTGTCTTTCTGTTGTTTATGTGTCCGCTTTGAATGCATGTTATTTTGCTGCTCGTTCATTTAATCAAACTGGAAAGGATTCAACGAAGAAGGGAAAAGAAGAAGAATCCAGCGAAGAAGAAAGCGATGAAGATGAAGACGAAGAGAAAGATGAGGAAACGAAACCCAAAGAAAAAAAGATTGAAAAAGTAATGTCTTGTGGAAGGGGGATTAGGCCTCTGTACAAAACACGATCTGTCGAGTAGCCACCGATCAGTGTTGTGACTGATATATAGTGTAGTGTACAAGTGGAACATGAAGAGCGTATAGGGCTAACTTATAGGTTAATATTGGGTAAAAAAATTGCATTTAACGGCAACAACGTTTGCACAGGCCTATATGCGAAAATCAAAGTTCAAACTTGTAAAAAATAAATGGATTCTATTTCTGATGACAATAAGTTGACAGAAATCATAATTGGACTGACGGTGAGAAAAATTACGTAAGCAGACTACGCCCTGAAATTTTGCTTCAGCCTTTATCTGCTTTCATCATCAGCTGCTTTCAGTGTTTTAACATTGCCTTTTATTTAATGTTCTTTCTCTTAATTTCCTTAATATTTTAACAATTCGTTCTGCTTCTGCTTATGAATAGCCTGACTAAACAGCTTATTATTCTACATAGCCTAATTAATGTGCTATTTGTTATAATTGTGTTACGTAACCGACACCTAATCAATCAGTTAAACAATACATGATCTCGCTAGTTGTCTAACTTGAAACAACAATAACGATTAATAATTCAAATAGCTGCTTTATTCGCTAACATTTATTCAGTACATTGCTAATAATAATTGTTGTTCGAGTCAAGCTGCATGAAGACAAAGAGTTGGATTCATTGTTAGCTTTGCGCGTCGTTTCTTTGAAGTCTTTGTTTAACTAACTGACTCTTGCTTTGCCTTCCCAACTTAAATTAGAATCAAGGAAATGATGAAGACAAGGAAAAGGAAAAGGAGGAAGAATCCAGCGACGATGGTAAGGAAGAGGAGGAGGGTGAGGGTGAAAAGTCATCAAAGGAAAAAGAAATAGCTGCCGGAACAGATGATAAAATAAAAGACAAAGTAATCCCGGTGCTTATTTAACCTAATTGTTATTTAACATAATTAGTAACTTAACCTAATATTGTTATTAACCTAATTAGTTGTTTAACCTAATATTGTTTTTAAATAGCTGCTTAATTAATTTAAACCTAATTATGTTGTTTAACCTAATTAGTTGCGCTGTAGGCTTAATTTCTCTTTGCGCCATTTATCATTTACAGGCCTGTGATTTTAAGAATGAATAATTCATTTCCCTGTCCTTTTTCTAATTGTGACACATCTATTATGCATGCTTCTAATTGTGAGTATTTCACATAAGTTTTTTAATATCATTTTCTTTTATACTCGTTTCTTTGGGATCGTTCTGGCTAACAACTTTGTTCAAATTTCACTGCTGTTGGGCAACAGACTATAGGACTACACGATAGAAGTCCATCTACTTAGACTTATCTTTTTGGCCTAATATTAGGCTAACCGTTGTGTTTGTATGCGCCTCAGATTCAGATTTACTGACCTTGCGCGCGTTGTAAGTGCTTTTAATAAAATAATAAATAGTATGTATGTATGTATATATGTATGTATGTATGCATGTATGTATAAGTATAAGTTTATGTATGTATGAATGTATGTATTTGTATGTATGAATATATGTGCATATGTATGTATGTATATATGTATGCATGTATGCGTGTGTAGATAGTCAAAATAGCCCCTGTTAAGTTCCCCACAAAATCACTGCCTACTCTGTCTTAAGTTGTGTTGTTAGTATTCATTACGAACATAAAGTACATGTGTAAGCAAGCAGTGCTGAAATAGCTAGAAAGAGGTCACCACGTACAAAGCGATATAGAGGTCTATGTACCCAGCCTGAAGAATTTGCCTATAAAGAGGAAGCCAAAAAGGAGGAGAAAGCAAAGGAAGAGAGTTCCGAAGAGGAGGAATCCGACGAAGAGTCCGAGAAAGAAGATAAAAAGAAAGACAAAAAAGAAGAACCAAAGAAGGTCGGATTCCGCTCAACGGTCTCTAGATTTCCCACAATTCAACCGTTCGTAAATGTAAATGTAAATCTCCGAAGTTTCTCAGCGCTACACAAAAGCTGTGTCAGTAACAGCAGCTTATACACCGGCGCTATATCAAAAAAGTCCGCCATGTAGTTGATCCCAATTTCGGTGCCATGTCAGGATCCGGGGAGGGAAGGGTGGAGCCGAGAAGACAACGTGGTGCAAAGACAAAAGATAGTCTGCTGCTAAGGTACTCGTATTAGGTTTATTAGGCCGATTCCTTTTAAGCTCGTTTAGTAAAATTAAGTATATTGTTGCGTAATTAATAAATACTTGCTCATTGTTTTAACTAGGTCAACCAGCTTAAAAACGAATTGGCCTTGCATGTTGGATAGTGCGATGTATTAATCTGACATTGTAAATCCATTAGGAGTTCTGTTATAAAACTATTGTAAACTTGATAATATAGGCCTGCTTCTTTGCTAGAATGACAGAACAAGCGTAAAAACAGGCCTACGTAGGCCTATACGTTCGAAAGGACTGGTTCTGAATGAAATTGTCATTTTAAAGGGTTAGTCTTTCTGTTGAAACAATTCAGGAAGTGAAGAAAAAGGAGGAAAGTTCCGAGGAAGAATCCTCATCCGAAGAAGAGGAGGACAAGAAAGTAATCGCGAAGAAGGCAGAAGAGAAAAAGGTTCTTCTTCCGAAGTCTTAACGGATATACAATTCGAATAGTACGACCGCATTTGCGGGGAGATTTATGCATAGCATCAGACTTAAATATTCATCTAAGTTAATTTATGTAATACGCGTACAAATAGGGTCTACATGTATATGCCCTGATGAACAAAAGCCTGGCTGGACAATTAAGTATAGGCCTATTAAGTAACAATGCAGCTATAATAGGCGTATTATAGGCTCCTATAACTAGACATTTGCGAACTAATACATGCATTCAGGTTTGCTTATATAGGCCTATAACATACTGTAGCCGATTTTATTTGTTCACCATAATTAACGTTAGCATGGTGTAATTATAACCAGAGTATTTGGCAGTTGCGCTTATTATGTCGCCCCAATATATAAGCCCTAGTTGTGTCTAATGCCTGCAGAAAATAGGTATATATGTATAGTCTAACAACTGTGAAATTTAATTAACAAACTTGCAAAACTATACATGTAATATATAGCTTCAGCAATTTGTTCGTGTTTCGTAGTGTTGATTGAAACATTTAGTTTTGCTTTATGTGCTTCTTTGCCAAGTTACTTTATCTTTAACTAATTTCGTGATTGCTAAACGGAATATTTAGAATTGAGCCACTAAGATGCAATGTCGTTGAATTCCTGTCTGTAGCCTCTGGCAAAAGTAGAACCAAAGAAGGAAGAACCGAAGAAAGTGGAAGCGAAGAAGAAGGAAGAAAGTTCGGAGGAAGAATCATCAGAAGAGGAATCATCGGAGGATGAGAAACCTAAAAAGGAGGAGAAGAAACAGCCGGAGCCGAAGGTAGGAATATAGACCACTTCGGGACAACGTCTACCAGCTATCCACACACCTACCCCCTGCGTGTGAAGTTCTTAAAAGACGCTATATAAATTCTCAGATACACACATATGCATACACATTTTACAAACGTTTGTATACACCCTATTGTGACATCCAAACATTCGTGGCTGTCCTTTACTTAAAATACCAAATACGTTCAATTAAACCTTGTTCTATAAGCGGGTCACAATTGGAAAGTCTGCACGTGTGACAAGTTCTTCAGAGCATGCTTTGGTAGACTATGTAGTGGCTGTGTGTGCGTGCTGCCTCACTGAAGCCCCCTCACAGACCAAGCCCTGATAGCCAAGATTCTTGGACCCAATGAATGTAGCAGTCAGGGTTAAAACTACCAAAGGCGCAGAATGCTGAGACTTGAAACTAGCGTCATCAGGACATGCACTAGGCTAAGTTATAAACTTCATTTTCGCCACAATCGGGCAGCACAAAAATAAAAAACACAAACGCAGAGACGAACAAAATTAAAAATGAACGGTTAAAAGAAAGAAAATGAGTAGTTTAACTAAAAAGTAAATGGTTTGCATAGACATTTGCAAGAAGTCACTATTTTTTCCATAACTTGATATTTCTCACAAAGTGTCATTTTCTGTTGTTGTGCAAACAATGCGTACAACTCAGTTAACACAAAGTTATCGCTGCATTTTAACTTGGGCAAAAAAGAATACAGTCTCACTCTGACGTCAGCCCTCGAACCGGTAAAGATCCGACATAGGCCTACATAAATAAGTCCCTCAAACAATTGCTGTCATTTACTTTAAATGGCTTCCGAAATATTCTGTTCCATGCATTTGTCAACCTTGCATACTCTCTTTTATAAACCAAACAGATCCGCAAGTACAGGCAAGTGGTAGCATACAATATGCTTCAAATAACTGCAAATAGAACCCTTTCATCTGTATATCCTTTACCTTTAGCAAGAATACTGCTGACAGGCTTATAAAATTTCCAGATGGCTTCACTGAGGCTTAGTTTAAACTGTCTTACAGCATTCAAAAAGACTCATTATGTAGTTTGCTTTTTCAACAGATGGTAAATTCAAACCATTAGCGGTCAGACACCTACACAAATGTTTACAAATGCTTAGAAATACAAATGTTATAAGCACTAACATTGATTTTATTACACTGAACTTCATATCCAAATACTATGCTTCCAGCTCGCAAGTGATAATCATTTTATGAAGAGAGGTCAATGATGCAGACAATAGCAGCAGGTCATCTGCAAACCGCTTCTTTGCAGGCTTTTCAGTTCTCAGTAGATATATTATACTCACATTATTAGTGTTGTTGTTGTTGGTAGTGTTATTGCTATTTTTATTAGGGCCTCTTGTGAGGTTTATTGTTAGTTCCTGCACGATGCTAATTAGGCAAGCACATTTGGGACGCAGTATTTGCGCGTTCTTTAGGTCTACACAGCCTGACTCTTGCAGCCGTTTGGCATTGCAGTGGTTGGCATTTTAGTGATTGGCATTGTAGTTGTTGGCATTGTAGTTGGTTGGCGTGGTAGTGATTAGCATATTGTAGTGATCGGCATATTGTAGTTGTTGGCATTGTAGTGATGACGTTATCTGTGTTCGTTTGGTGTTGCCATTGACTTCACTGTAGTTTGCTTGAATTCATGCTTGCTAGTGTGCGTTGATTTTTCTGGGTGGCTTGCGCGCGGTGTAGGTAAGAAAGGTTTCCTCCTCCTCCTCCTCATCCTCATCCTCGTCAGAAGAATCCTCGTCTGAATCCGAGGACGAGGACAAGACGAAGAAGAAGCCGGTGGAAGTAAAGGTAGTATGGATCGAAGCATTGATCAACTGATCGAACGTATCAATGTATTAACTGTTTACCACTGTGCGAAAGTCGAATTCTCAACGAGCCTTTAGAAAGCGTATACGCATTCCACCTGGATCACTTGACTGAGCTGAAGTTAAGGCTGAAAAATGTCCCGTTTCCCACATTTCAGTGAAGCATAAATAAATATAAAATGTAAATGTAGGCTACATGTTTTTCTATAGCGAACGTATGACCTCGACCCTGTTCATTTTTCAATTTATTTATCGGGTGAATACACGTAATATTCAACGATCTTTCACCTGTAAGTCTGGGGTTCGAATCTCGGGTTATGGAAAGATTGTCTAGAATATGTCAGTATTACCACATGGGCTCCATATATCCTATAATATGGGCCCATGTGGTGATACGGTCATATTCGCACCATATCTTCAACATACCTGTATGACGTTGCAGTTGGGAGAAGCACTTTAGGGCAGACGTTGACAGGCAGCAACGTAAGCCGTGGTTGAAATAATAGGCCTAAGTGTTTAACGAAATACAGGCCCTTGTGAGCTGAAGACCTTTGGGGACCTTAGAACCAAAAGCGATGTTCCTGTCGCGGCCCCTGGAGATCTCACAGTTCCGCGCTCCCCTGCGACGGCTCGGGTATACCGTGTTGTCTTGTGCATTGAATTATCCCTCTGGAACAATCTTCCTCCAGAAATTCTAACTCTTTCGACTCTAACGGCTCAATAAACATTCTCAGTCTATCTTAAAACGCACACTTTTAGAACTGTTAGTCATGCTGCAGCGCATTTGTTAGGTTCTTAAAACGCGCTATATGAGTCTTTGGATAGATAGATGGATGGATGGATGGATGGATGGATAGATAGATAGATACATACATACATACATACATACATACACACACATACATACATACATACATGCATACATGCATACATACATTACATAATTCATAGGCCTACATACATACATAAATACATGTTTGTATTTGCCATAGTATATCCGAAACTAGGATCGCCATGTACCTGGCTTTAGCTGTAGGTCAAACCAGCAAACAGGTTTAGAAGAGAACTTGTCCGAATCGTTTACTTGGAGTTTGAATCCACTGTAGAAAGAGGAAAAGAAAGAGGAGAAGAAAGAAGAGAAGAAAGTGGAGAAGAAGAAAACCGAATCCTCATCGGAAGAGGAGTCTTCATCGGAGGAAGAGTCATCTTCCGAAGAGGAAGACACTAAAAAGAAGGAAGTCAAGAAGGAACCTGAGAAAAAGGAACCCGAGAAAAAGGAGCCACCAAAGAAGGCAAGTCGATTCTTTCTTCAGTAAAAACTCGATCATCTTCCGCACTAGATGCATAAATTTAATAGTTGAATCCAGAAGCCCAACCGGAAATGCTCCCTGTTTTGCAATTGGAAGGGCTATGTCACTGAGGTGTCCCCTTACCCATGCCGTTTTCAGCGAGGTTTGCCCACAGAAATTGAGAAATTATAAATTAAAACCAACTATGTTAGTACTGCTATAGGAAGCAAATGAGGATAACAGGAAACTACAGCGAAAAATGAGCACCAAAAGTTAGTCGTACAATACATATGTACACCACGGTAAATTTGCCCCACCACTTTGTCAACTTTTGAATCCGCCAGTGATCAACATTACGGTTTACAGTTTGAATCGTTGCCATTTAGCCGTTTTTTGTTGATTGTACCTATCGTCCATGTCTTGATGTGAGTTCTCATAGCGTACAGCGCCAGACCCGTAACCAAAGCTGAGGCCGCAGGGGCACGTGCCCCCAGCTGTCTGTGCCCCATCACCAAAGCTTTTACTCTATTACGTAACAAATTCTGCTCAATCAGTTCGACCACTAAAGCATGTTCCTTGAAAGAGCTTGGATGTTTGGAATGAAACCCAAATAATTAATAGCTAGGATTAAAATTAAAATACTTTAATAATAATAATAATAATAATAATAATAATAATAATAATAATAATAATAATAATAATAACAACAATAACAACAATAATAATAATAATAGATATTTATAAGTTATAACCCTGAAATTATATGCCCTCACTCTCCGCAATATGGTTGTCATCCAAGCAAGTCACCTCAGGATGTATAGGCCTAAAACGTGCAAGTTTTCTTTCCTCTAACAGCTAGAAAGCCCAGGCCCTTACTTTTCCTAAAGGGATCATGAGATATTTGCAAATCCGCTTTCTTCTAGTATAAATGTAAATGTACACGTTTTCCTATAGCGACCTTATGGCCTAGACCCTGCTCATTTTTCAGTGAAGTAATCGGGTGAGATCCTTCACCACCGCTGCCCGTTTGAACGGGCGCCACGCCATTTAAGTATGCTGGGTCTGGGGTAAAACCTCGAACTATAACCCACAGTCAGTCATAATTTTATTATAGGCCTACTTGTTCAAGATTAACCGCTTTAAAATCAGCACAGACAAGGAGTCAATATGTACTCCATTTCATATTAGACCTAAATGCTGCAAAATTCGTTGACTTCTGAGGCTCCGCCCCGCCCCTAGTGGGGGAGCTTACGACGCTTTCCCAGAACCGATAAATAGTCGTAAGGGGCTTCATGCTTATCGGAATTCACAGCTCGAGGCGTTGCACGTTCAGCACTTAATGTACATGGGCCCCAGCACCAAAACTTGTGCCCCATCACTGGAATAATCCTGGCTACGGGACTGTAGAACGCTACGTCATAAATCCAGCTCATTATTACTATTGGTAAAGGTCGAGGCCAAGAAAGCTGTGTCGTCTTCTGATGAGTCATCCGAAGAAAGTTCCGACGAGGAATCGGAAGATGATAAGAAGAAACCTCCGGCTAAGATCGAAAAGAAAGACGAGAAAAAGCCAGAAGCCAAGAAGAAAGTAAGAAACTCACCACGATCAGTTAAGATATGCGTAGTTTAAAACCATCATTACGAAGTCTACAGATACATTCTTTTAGTGGTCTACACTACCTGTAGCTATAAGTTCTTTTACACAGTTCCTATAGGTTTAGATGATGACGATCATCCAGATGATCCTAATCTCGAGAATTCTTTAGCACTCATAGAAAGTGAAGCCGCGGGAACCAGCTTGTCACAGGCGGCAGTTAAAACAACACAGATAGGCTTGTGCAAGATTTCTGATGATGATATCGAAAACTGAAGTGTTTAAGCTATGTATGTACGAGTGAACTCATTTACACAACACAGAACTTCTCACTATCTCATAACTCTATTAGGCCCGCTATAATAATAATGAATATTAGTAGTAGTAGTAGCAGCAGTAGTAGTACTACTATTGGGGTCGAGCAGTAGTAGTAAAGCATAGCAGTGTTAGTACACAGTACATACGTAGTACTGGCAGCTGTAATTCAACTCCTATAAAAATTGTTGTCACCAGGAAAGTTCCTCTGAGGAAGAGAGTTCTGAGGAAGAGTCGTCGGAAGAGGAATCAGATTAGGTAGGTCATTAATCACCATGGCACACTTGAATCACAATATTTTAGACACTGCTTGACCAAAATATAAGAGAGAAAGAAGTAGGCCTATTTGCTTTCAATCTAGCCGCTACATCTGACCCTGAAAGATACATGGCTGCAAATGTTTATGCAAGAAGTCAGATTCTTTCGAACCTTTCCTTTTTGCTCCATGAAGCCATTTATTGTACTATTAAAAAGTATTAAAAGTTAGAATTAGAAGCTCCTCAGACAAGTGGTGCCAAGGTTGAAGAAACAGAAGCAATGCTACCACCAAAGCAATTAAACAACAGAACTCCCTCATAAACTTCCCAACTTGTGCTCGTATTCATTTATGGACACCGATTTTTGGGGTCGAGTTGGCCCACATGGCCTAGAACTCCATGATTTGTCACCCATCCAAGTACTAGCTAATGTACTAAGTAATGCTGCTTTTTAGTTAACATCACTGCACTTGTCGGCAACATACCACAGCACTATGCCACCTCCCAAATAATATGTTTAACTTGCTGTTTGTAATTATTGCAGGGCTTGAACATACTAAACTGGAAAACAGGAGAGGATGAAAGTCTACCGCTGGAAAATTTAATTTACTGGCCTAACGTGGTCTCTTTGTGTTGGTCTCTAACCGAAATCAGACAAAACCTGACCACCGAACATTAACGAAGTGCTGTACAAGAAACAACATCACACAACAGATGAATAAATGATAAATTGGACATTCAAGTAATTTGTAAGTTTACTAATAAGATGCCACAAAGTGCACAAATCTCAAAAAGAATTTCCTCAACAACTTCAACCAGTTGAACTTGTTATAATGCAATACAATGGCCTTCAATGGAGGACGAGACAAATACCAAAGTATATTCATAAGAATTTCCAAAAATACTTGTTTAAAACTCAATGGAAATAAGAAGTTGTGTGGCTAAGTGTTTATTGTTGAGGGCCTTGAACTTGAATTCAGCTGCATCCTGGACAAGAACTTTGGCACATTTTGAAACTATCATTGCAATTAAATCTACAAGAGAAGAAGAACAAAAACATTTTTCTTGTCTATTCTTTTCTGTGACAAAATAATTAATTATTCACAGTAAATGATTTAAAATTAATCTTCATTTGCCAGCCATTGAATACCCATCATGTTCAGCAGTCTTACACCAGGCTAATGCTCTTCTAACTTTCTCTGCTATTCTTGCATACATAATTATTCAGCAATGGTTCAGCAATTTTTTATTCAGCAATCTTTTACAACTGGAAGCAGTTCTAAAAACCAACCCCTTTCTGATAGGAGGAGGAGAATGTGACCCAACTGATGGGCTACAAAAGACTGCTACTAACTACAACGCATCTATCATCATCTATCATCATCATGACTGGGTAAAGCCCATGTAAATGTTTTAGCATCGCAGTCTGTTTCATGAGGTCATTTGTAAATGTTATTTAAAACACATGATGTCATTCCGTCGAAATGAAACTAATTCATACAAAATAGGGCAAATCATGTAAAGCAATCATTCTTGGCGTATTTGTAACAGAACCTGACTGTGGAACACCACTGTCACTGTACATCTGCTTCAGTTTTGAAACACTCCAATTGATTTTTAGTGCACCTGGTACTGGAGTTTTAGATGCACGAATTACATATGAATATCGTTCTGGTGACAGAGCAGAAGCAGACGAAGACTTGAGAACTGAAGAGTCATGCTCCTTAGAGGAGTCCAAAGCACTGCAAAAAGATTCACTAGGAAAACAATTTCCCTCAATCAACTTGGATTGTGGAACAATAAACGTCTTTTTGTTAAGAGGTAATTCTGTTTTTACCCGAACTTCACAGAATTCATCTTGGTGAAACGCTGTCATCTCATGTTGCAAATTATTTGAAAGCTTGACGGCATTTAGCGGTGAAGAGTGGATCATATTCTCTTCATTTTGCCAGTTATGGCATTCGAATAACAGTGACTTCTTTTTCTTCATATCTCGAGGCGAGTAGGCAGGCTCCCTTTCAACATCATCTGCATAAGTGGAGTTCTCCTCTGACAGCACAGTGAGGTTATAAAGTGCAGAGCATTTGTCATGGCTGCTACAGTGTGATGCATTTCCACATGGTTCTTCCTTTGAAGCATGTTTCATAGCAGCCAATTTCCTCTTCAAAAATGAATTGCTAGGAACCAGAACATTTTCCTTGTCATCATCTTTGCTGTACTTCTGATGCTTTTTATCAAGAATATCAGAAGAATCGCTCTTGCTTCGACCAAGACTAATACCAAAGAATCTTCGCGTGTGCAGTTTTGGGTCAGATGAATGCTGCCTATGCTTTCTGACTCTGACCTTTTGGTTTAACCTTTGCTTGGTCATGAAGGCACAACCACCATTTTGCAGTTGAGTGCCTTCATTCTTCACTTTGCTGTTCGCTTGAGATAAACAGTTCACAGAGCAACTGGAATAATCTGCAGACACATTTCCTGATTCTATCAATGGCTTATGTGGCAGTATCTCCAGGTCACATGACAATTCATTTGGCACATCTGGATCCTGAGTTGAAAGTGACTTACTATCGCATTCACCACAATGACCGGTAGTCTTGCTTTGTTTGCACGTTACCACAGCCTCAGAATTGGCTGAAACAGCACTGATTGTCTTGCTACCAGTACTAGGAATGGAGTTAACTGTGGAACTGATCCCAGTACCAGTAACACTAAGATTAGACTGTGATGCATGACTAAGCATACTGCATGTAACAACTGTACCTGCAGGTACTGTTGGATTACAAGCATATCTGATGCTTTTAACTGGAGGTAAAATAGGAAAGCCACCTGCTTCATTCCTGTCTGTGGAAACAATTGAACGCACAGGATGACTTTCTGAAATCTGTGAACGGTTTGTGAAACCTGCAACATTTTGTCCAGATGGAGACGAGCTAAAGGCGCCATTCTGTAGGGCCTTTGCAGCCATTGCTTCAGCATAAGACGGTGGTTTTGCTGGTCGAACTCTCTGTCCGCTGTTGAAACTAGAGGGTGCCACTTGGCACCAGAAACTGTTAAACTGGTGACCCTCAAAAGTGCTGCTTCTCGGTCTCGCTATCGCACGATGTGGTATTTCCATTTCCCCATGTAACACAGATGATTTGGTTTGAGTGAGGCAACAGTTTTTACCAGTCAACTTTTCCTCTTCACAACTACTGGAGAACAAAACTTCCTCAAACGTGCAATGGAGACCCTCAAGGAAGCACTTTGGAAAGATATCTGATCCACATTTCGTCATACCTCGTCTTAGGTTCCGGGAGTTTGCCTTTAACCCAACAGCTGACGAGTTTATGCAATTATGTGTTTGTTCTCTTCTCAGAATATCTCTATATGAGAGCAAAGTACAAAGAATTTCATCTCTTTTTTTGCCATACTCAGGCAAACATTTTTGTTTTCCTGCTTCAGCAATGAAACCAGTCCTACCTTCACATCTCTTGATATGTTGAGAGTCTGGCACATCAAAAGAAAGTGATGCATTTGATAAGGTTTGTTCCTGCAAAGCAGCACTTGAAACAGATGGACAACTCGAACTTACTGTTTCACAAGAGGGGTTATGAAAGTCATCTGCACTTGAAACAGATCTCAAATCAAGCTCAGAAGATTTGTGGACTTCGGAATCAAGTGCAGAGGAACCCTGTTCTACTACAAATAAGCCCTTATCAATCTCTTCCACTTCTTGCTCTGTGCTTAATCCAATTTTCCAACTTTCGTCAAGTGACGAAGATGTATCCAATACTCTGTAATCAGCACTCTCATTTGCAGGCTCTGTATCAGCTAAACCCTCTGTTTTACTATGGAATTCCGTGACACACATATTTAAACTCTCTAGTATGCCAGCAGCTACCAGCTCAGTTTCACTGTCAATTTCTGCTGATAGATTTCTAACTGTGCTGTCTGTACCAGACAGGCAGGATTCTGGCAAACTGCCACAAACTCTCTCTGGTTTACGGCAGTTATCCTTCAAGTGCGACTGAAACGGGGCATCATCTTCGAATGCTAGATGAAACCAGCCACCTACATCTTCAAACTTGCACTTTTTCATTTCCACTCTTGAAATGCAGGTTACAGAGCTCTTAGGAGTTGCCCCTGACTGCTCAGCATCATTGCTGGCATCAGTTTCAGCAGCTGGAGGACAGTCAACAGGAGCAGTTGTCACAACTAAGTCACTGTACGACAAAGAGTTGCTTGTAGCCAGGCCAGAGTCATAACATGTACTTGTAGGAGTGACGTCAGTGCTGCAGAATCCAGGAGCAGAACCAGAAGGTGTTGTGTTGACATCTTGCTCAACACCACCAACCAGCAACTCTTCTTTAACTGAAATGGTACAGCAAAAGACTTTTCAAACTGATCTTATGGAATATCTCTAAATAAGAGCAGAGTACAAAGTATTTCATTTCTTTTTTGGCTTTGCTCAGGCAAACATGTTTGTTTTTCAGCTTCAGTAACAAAACCATTCTATCTTTACAACTCTTGATGTGCTGAGAGTCTGACACATGAAAAGAAAGTGATGCATTTGATGAATTTACTAAGTCCCAAGCAATGACAATCTAACATGTTAGAACGCCATTCTAATGTTAACATATTAGAACGCCATTCTAATGTTAACATATTAGAATGCCACTGCTGAGCACCTGTCCACTGAAAACCTCCTCTTTGTCAAAATCAAATAAATGATCAAAAACAGCAATCATTAATTTTACTGTAATTTAATTCTTAAATTAAATTCTGCACCTACTAAGTAATCAGTCACATCTATTTAGATCAGGTTCTTAAGCAGCTCTATAATAGTGTCAAGGTACAAACATATATATGATCTGTTATCCTCTTCGGCCTGGATTGGGCTGACAGCACCCCTCAGTAGAACACGATATAAATGCTCTAAATGAATGACTGAATCAATAACTGAATGAATGAACAAATAATCAGATACAGTATTTTTTCTCTGACCTATATCCAGAGTTAAGTTTGTTCTTTGGATGACTTTTGCAATAACATTCTCTGACCGGTTCCACTGTGGAATCAAGTGATCAAGGAGATGAAGGCAGTCATGACCAAATATTTCACCCGCACAGTCAATCATATGTTCCACAACTGCATTCAGCTTCTTTGCATCATTCACCTGACTCAGAGCGGCTCTGGATGAAGAACGCGACCACAGCAGTGAGGGACTGATGCAGACGGAAAGGCTGTAGGCTGTCATGCCATTCTGGTCCGAGCGCAGACTGATATGATGCAAAATGCACATCAGGTATCGAAGGAAGATTTGGTGACTGGGTGGTAAGATTTGAACCAGGCTACAAAGACCGAACATCACCATAGAAAAAAATAGACTCTCAATTTATGAAACATCATGACTGAAGTTTGCAGAATCCCAACAGCCATATCTAGTGATCTTCAATAGGATAACATATTTGGTGTATTAAAATACTGTCTTTGACTGCAAGACAATTTTATTTAGTTCAAATCTGTTAATAGGATTTTTGAAAGAAACCAAACTGCAACAAAATCTGCTCTGTTATAAAAATGTTAAATTAATATAAAATGGTTAGTAGTAGCCAGCCAATAAACTTAACTGAGTTAATGTAATTTATGGCAGTCATGCAGCTTGTTTGCATACCACGGACTTGCGTACACATTAAAATTGGTTATCACTATAGGCACATGTATATAAAAAACCAGAGGCACAAATGCAACTAAATATTAATCCACACAAGGAGGGTCGGCTTCTCATGAAAAACATATAATTACAGATTTCATAAACAAACTGAAACCCACTGAACGATATGCTTATCAAACTTTAAACCATATCCAGAATTTTTTATAGCGCAAACTAATACCTTTTCAAACGATGATTTGCTAAATTTTTATTGTCTATAACTGTGCTAATTTTGATCCATTTGGAGTAGAGTTCACACAAAAGAAGACAGTTTGGTAGGCAACGCAACAGTTCCTACAAATACACCAGATGCAAGCTGTAACAACTCAAAGAACTAAACCAAGATCATGGTTAAGACTAAGAGAAAATTCCAATATTCAACATTATAAGCAAAACCAGTACATATATTTTGATTTTAAAAAGAGAGATCTTCACAAGCTAACACCAGTAAAAGGTTTGAATTCAGTTGTAATATTCAGTTAAACCAAAAAATTTAATTGAAATTAATACTAAGTACCTTCAAAAGGGCTGCCGACACACCGACATGAGCACTGTTGAAGTCGACCTTATCACCCTGATCCAAATGCTGCTTCACTTCATGACATTTTGAAACGATGGCAGACTTACGGAAAATGTCAACAGTGAATGGGCCATGGACAAATAAATGTGACAGGATATCCTGCAACATAGACAATGAAGCAGACCACTAAATAAATTACCCAAACTAACATAAATTAATTAACAAACATAAACAAAAAACTAACTAACAACCAGCACGATGTTCTGACTCACCAAAACACGACAAAAACTTGTTAAGATTCACAAGATGAAGTTACTAAGTCAAGTAATACGATATAAGCCAGCCATTTGAAGAAGGAAGTGCCATGACTGATAAAAGATTAAGGTTCTGAGAATTTGATTCTCAGCAGAAGTGGTGCTTCTTTTGGTTTTATTGTCCTCAGCAGAATGCCATTTCAGAATGCTTTGATTCTTTTGCATTATCACATTGTCACCTAATGCTTTCTTACTAAATGTAACTTATGACTATAGCACACATATAAATGCAGTCTGCTGCAGTTCAACATGATACGCCCCCAGTCATAAAACAAAAGACCAAAGACAGCTTCGAATACTACAACACAAAGCAATAAAATATAAGCCAATTCAACTGGAATTTGACAGTCCCTTTAAAAAACGATTCTCTTTCTAAAAGTTAATCAGCCCTCCAATACTGCTAAAAACTTAGTACAGGAACGTTTATATACATGATTATGCATGATCATGTCATTGTTCAAGAAACCATTTTTACAGCAAAAAACTGAAACAAATCTTTTTTTGCAAGACAGAAGACAGCACAGCATACAACAACATAACAATACAGTCTAAACCAACACAATTCGGTACAACTGGAATGTTGCAAAATGGTTTCCCTTTTAATTCACCAATTCAATACCTGTTAAATGCATGTTCTGAAGTGCACGTACCAACTGATTTTGCAGGCAGAATTATGCATGTTGTCATTCTTCAATAAACTCTTTGAAAGAAACTAATATGAAACAAAACCTGTGCAATAAACCATGACTAACCATCACTGGAGCACACAACGTATCACCGTCAACCAAGCTACTCAGGTCACGACCAAAAATATTTCCAACTTCAATAGATCTGGAGGATTTCTTGAAAAGCTTCAAAATCTTTGAGGTCTTTGTTGGTGTCCTTGTCTCATCTGATTACAGTTACAAAGCAAAAAACCTTCTATTTACACATATGGTATGTGAATTTTTTGTTAATATTATTGTTATTATTCTTATTCTTATTCTTATTATTCTGTTATTTTACATACTTTAATATCCTCACAGAAGACATTTTCTTAAGCAACATACTTTATAGTATTAGCAAACTATTTTTCATATATTTGGACAAAGGGTAACATATATAAGTAGCCATAAAAACAGAGAAAAAGTAAAGCTCTAAACCTTAGTACGGTATTCATATACCCACTTGCAATTTCTCCACAGGCTTTTCATTCAAAACTGAAAACAGTACTTTTCAAAAATCCCCTGCCGATTCATGGTCTTTTCCTGATCTTGCTTGCCACTCCAATTCCAAAAACCATCCACCGAAGCTGCCTGCCTGTCTGATTGCCTGACCTTTCGATTCTGGACTTGGAACCAAATCTGACCATAACTGACTCACCAATTTCGACATGACATCCCAAAACTATCCTAGTCAAGTTCTATTCATTTTCAAAACAAAATTCAATTCCCCAGCAATCATGATTAATTGCGAGTACCAAGGAGCTGGACGTTGGGTATTGGATGTCTGCTGGCCTTCAGTGCCATGTACAAGATCTATTTAGATTTTAAGTAGTGCTTTAAAAATTTTGAGTTTACAACTACAATCCTGTGAAGCAAAGACTAAACCAACAGCATGTTCAAGATGCAAGAACCTCAGTCGTTCAAATCGGCTGATTTGACAGTTCTTAGTGTGACATAACGACTGTCCCCTTTACCTAAACTGAGTTTCATAGACAGTTTCGGCCTGTTCTGCTTCAGCACAATTTGGAACTTCAGTCCATCGTACAGGCTCATGTCCGTCAAAGCTGCAGATTCACTTGAACCCTGCTTGTCACGGATGTAATTCATCTGAATGGCATAAGGATACTCATGCCCTAAAATAGAAATCACTTCACCTTCCAATTTTGTCAGCAGCTAAAATTCTGCCATTTCTTCTTACGTAACTAAAAAAGCTAACCAACACATAAAAATTATAGACAACTCTGCCACAACCACGAAGAAATCAAGTTTATAGATCGTGAAAATAGTCACAATATATAGGCACTTAGGCTAATGCACACAGCACTTTTGTGAGTTACTTCAAAGGTGCTGTATTAAATGTCCAGTCCAGATAACTAACTAACTAACTAACTAACACTGGAGTTTTCTTACAACAGTACCTTTTTTGAGACATATCAAGTATCACATCACTGGTAACACAAGGTTTTATTATAGTAAGGTTGCATTCTGAAGCTTATAATAATGGGCTTACAAGTTCCCTGCCATGTTATATTTCAGAATTCACATAATGTAATGTAAATAGACATTTATATAATGCCTTCTAAGTAGCTCTCAAAGGTGTTATACAACATTTTCAGGCAACAAAGAAGCCCGTTATATCTAGTGTCCATTATATATCCAATCTAATCTGGAAACTCTTATATTGCCATATAGGTAGCAATGTAATTCACAAGGCATCAATCGATGGCCACCTCTAAGCAAAATCACAATTCAAAATCACAACCAACTGGACAGAGTCATGCAGCAAAATCTACTGCTCTACATACAACTACCTAAAACTATATGCACAAATATATCAGTAAGTACAGGGCAAATCATTTAACACTAAATTCTTGTAACCTTTTATGTTAACCAATAGTTGTGTTAAACATTTTCATGTTAAGTGTTTTCTCCTCTATATACGTGCATATATATATATATATATATATATATATATATATATATATATATATATATATATATATATATATATATATATAATGTTGAACAAACTGTACTTTTCAAATCAAACTGCTTACCAAAAAGAGGATATGGGTGGTTTTCTTTCTCACTCTGTACCCAGAATTGAAAGTCATTCACTGAGGCCGACTAGAAGCAATTCAGAAAAAGATTCAGGTTCAGAAGCACCATAATTACTTAACAAAATGTCTTACTTAACAAAATGTCATTTTTCATTTAGCTGTCACTTCTTAAAACATGTTGCATCAGTACCAATCTGTGAAAAACCTTGATTTTTACTTGACTTTACTTCAACTAATTAAGCTGAAAAGATTCATTATTTTTGGAAAGAATAAAAATACACAAGAAACTCATTATAATGATGTCTTTGGCAGCCATTATCAAGGGCTGCCTCATAACAAGGCTATGCTATAATGAGTTAGTTTTCTAAAGATGAATTAATTTTTTTGTGATCCATGTCTCAGACCATCTTTTATCAAAATTTTTGGTGTAATGAAGCATGTTTTAATGAGTCGCTCTGCACGCAACAGTAAAGTAAACAATATTCTTCATGTTAAAAATTCTATATCTAGTCTAATCTGGAAACTTCTGTAGCACTGTTATCACAAAGCACAAAGTATCAGTCGATGGTCAATTCTATGCAAAATCGTATTCCAGCATTGCAATCCATTTGACTGAGCTATGTAGTTAAGCTCCATGAGGCCCCTGAGTAAGGAAGACGGGCTACTGGGGTAAGCAATTTGAAACAGATGATATTTCAGTCCTGAGCTAAACAACATTACAGAATTAGTGGAGTGGACAGAAACAGCCAGTAAATTCCAGAGCCTTGGGCAAGCGACAGAAAAAGAACGGGAATCCAGTACTGTCTTGGTTTAGGGCACAACAAGAATCTGAGCATCATCCATGAGCAAGTGCAGTATTCGTGAACCTGCAGAGTGAGTAAAGACAAATACAAACGATAATTTGGCTGGCCGATAGGTATAAACTATTAGACAAGTTTCAAACTGGATTCTATACGAAGCAAGTGCAATGCCAGCAGCATGGGGTGACGAATGTGTTGCCACTAGAATGTTTTCATTATTTCGTTATAGCCCTGGCCAAGGAGTTCTGAAAGCATCTGTAATTTGCGCAGATTTGTCTTTAAACCTTACATTCATTAATGAACTAATAAAGTGAAATTATCTACTCACTGCTATGTGCATTTCTTGAACACAACGAGTAAGAATGTCTCTCGCCTCATCAAAATTTTGCACCAAAAGGCTTTTTGTCTAATAGCACACACACACAATTCAACTTTATTTCACCTTCCATCATGAACCGCACTGAACAACTGGTACATCATGCACATCCATGGGCTAAATATGATACTAAACATGTCACAATACTAGCAGAGGGACAGTGATAACATTCAGCTTTCAGATGGAAGCTACAATGTAAGTAGATCTGATGCACAGAAAATCTGGACCTGATTTTGGTCCAGGACTAAGATGACAAACAAACATAGAAGAGTACAAAGTAGGTCAGCTGACTGACTGTCTCACTGGCTGACTGCTTGATTAATTAATTATCTGGTAGGTTTCACAGCACATCAGCACAGCACTGGTTGTTCAGCAAAGGCCACAAGTTTAACAGCGTATGATGTCTTAGTTAAAAAGAAGCAGGAAACAGAGGTGTGAAAGTGCCAAGTGATGACGCATATTCTTCACAACTTCAGGTATACTGTTCATGTAGAACGACCTGCAACCAGAAGGGAGTATAGAGACCTGAGAGAATTTTGGCTCATGTTAGGGCTTTGCTTAAAACTCAAACATCATACACCACTGTATGCCACTGCAATATAGCTGCTTTACAGAAGATCATATTAGATATGACAGTTCAAAAAATGAACAGCATTTGAATTGCGATTGAAATTTTTTTAATACAGAAGACTCCTACCACAGAAAATGCTTCACTTGTGTTGATAATCCTAATGACAACATTTGGCGGCCACTCATGAGATTTTTCCAGCGCAATCTGCCTGTGTGCAAAATCATTAAAGAAACATGAGGTGTATAGCTGCTCTCATTTTAATTAATGATACATTTTCCGATTAATAGTCACCTAAAGTACTCCTAAGAGAGCCGGAAGACAAATGTACATGGACATTTATATAACACCTTTAGAAAATTCTCAACAGTAAATATTGTAAGTAAATGTTGTATATGCTACATGACCCCAACAAACAGATGGCAAGTCCAGTATGATTGTAATACACCTTCGATGCCCTTTCAGCAAGTACTCATTTGTCTGTTCATCTATTTTATAAACTGGTATCCCAGGTTCTGACATATCATACTCAAATGTTATCCCTGTTTTTAACAAAATATTACTTGCTTAATTTTAATTACTAGCTTATCTTTTCCAATTGTTACTGTCGCGAGCTAGTCGCAAAGTCAGAGTTCAGAAATAAGTCAATACAATAACTTTTCATGCGTTTCTTCTTCTCGTTGTGCAATCTCAAACCGCCATAACTCGAGTCTCCCTCTAGACTGTCAACCTGCCCCTTGTATATGAAATTTAGTAATTAAGTGGGACCTGCCCACCCCTTGATCCTGACAGTTACCATACCTAAGTATTCAAAATATTACAGTCACTGTATCTGACCAAAATGGCACTTGTTGGGCCCACAGTGGACTGACCAGTAGGTGTCCACCAGATGCCACCACTGGCAGAAAGAGGGCCTATCATGGACTGTCCGACAAGTTACCACATCCGATAAAATGTCACTACATCTGATCAATACGCTACTATGTCTGATCAAAATGCTACTACATAAGATACCATAATCAGGATGTTACATCATATTTACATGCAAGATTTTAATTACTGCAACTTACTGCTGAAGCCTGTTCAGCCAGACATCTTTTAGTTGGACGGTAGCAAATGTGGCAACCATGTTGACTGTTGGCCAACCAATCACAAATGATCGTTCACGATCACAAATAACTTCTGAGACTTGGTCAATGCAATCTGCCAACCAAATCTCAGAAATTCGGACTTCATCTTTAGCGTGAAAATTCACCGAGGATCTAGCAAAACAAAATTTCATAAAATAGATAATGTTCAAATACATCTGACTTAAAATACCTGTCAAGCAACTTTATTTGGACTCGGGCATTTTTATAATATCAGTCTGTGAGACACTAAACAAAAATATGGCTCCAGTAATGGTAGAAGCACAGTTTAATCTTTGAACAGTCAGATCTGATTTACACAGAGAAAATAGAATCTCACAAACATTGTTGTTGAAAAACCGATGAAATAACAACAAAAGATATGAAAATAAAAGTCTGAAGTACAAATTCAGCAACATAAAAGCTCTTAAAATAAACTATTGCACTCACTTTTGTTTGGCTATTACTAAAACGTTGCTTAGGAGAAATAAGTAACGTTGTTGGGTCTGTAAACACTGAAAAAGAATTAAAATAAATACAAATTATAACATGCACAACGGCAATCATACGAATGCATACGATCTGTAAGAAAACTTGGTTACACAAAGTTATTTAGATAAATGCAGAGATACAACATATAAAACTGATTAAGACTTCACTTTGTGTTATATTCACTTCAGAATACAACGAATTTTGATTTAACTTGGAAAAAGGTAGGTACGGATCCCACGTTTAACTGAACTTTATAACAAGACCTCAGTGTGACAGAACTTCACTATAATCTAAAAATCAAAGTGGCTCACAAAGGTAGAATCATAATGAGTTTCAGAGTATTTATAATTTAGAAGAATTGATAGTAAACAAAACATGCCACCTGTTCTCATTATTCCGGCACTGAATTACTGAAAAAATATTAGAGAAGCTGCCTGATTGTTCCTACATGAGAACTGACAGATTCAGTAACAAGGTTAGTAGGTAAACAGAATCAGATGCAGAAATAATATTAAACTGTCATTTAATAAACAAAACACTCAACCAAACTGAAACAGTGATGGCAACTGATATAAAAGTAGTTATTTAATTCGTATCACTGGAAAAGAGCAAGAAAGCTTACGTTTGTCAATTGAACTGAATCTTGCAAAATGACATCTGAGTCCTCGATAACTAACTCATCAGCCATGTTACTACTTGTCGCTTTTGATGAACTGTAAAAAGCAACTGAGACGTCAAAACATCAGAGATGCAGTAACCTTATTCAGTCTCTCACTGTAGCCAAAGCTCCAGAACCTTTGAAATTACACTCTAGGACAGGTGCATTAATCCCTTCACTGACTTGCTTAGCATAGGGTACAAAGTCCACTGATACACAAGCACTGAATATGGTGCATACAAACAGGATCCAATGACTTAATTCTTAGTGTTACAAATTACATAAATTCACTGAGAACACAGTGTCCATAAAAAGTGGCAACAGTGGAACTGGTTCAAATAAACAAAAGCAGAAACTAACCTATGTGATGCTGAACGTTTTCGACTAATATTTCCCCACAGCCTGGTTCCACTTGATGTAAACTTTAGTTTGTGCCTTGTACTCTTGGTCAGAGCCTGTGCGAGACAAATTGAAACCAAGCAACAGTAATTAACATTTGGTCAAAGGCTGTGAGTGAGGAATGGTAGCCTATTGATTAGAGCGCTTGGCTTGTAACATGGAGAGTAAGTAATTTGTAATTACGACAATTTATATAGCATCGTTAGTAGCATGCTACTTCTAGGGTGCTTTAGAAAGTCAAAAGTCAGCTCAAGAACTAAGAGTTATGAAGTAGATAGAATTTGAGCTGATTTTTAAAGAGGTTGACGCTTTTGGACTCCTGAATGGATGCCGGAAGGCTGTTCCAGGCATGCGGACCAGCGACCCGATCACCCATTCTAGTCTTAGTAAGGGTTCGTGCCTCCCTGAGATGGTTACAGTATAGGGACCTTAAGCAAGTCCTTGACTTACAACTGCTCGAGGCCATCAGCTGATGCTTTGTCATTAGAGCTACAGTATGTTTAATAAATACAGAAAATAAAAAAGAAAGACTGAGAAACAAATTTAAGAAAAGCAACAATAACTAACTTATTCTAAAAGAAGTAACAGCTAATATACTTAACGCTAAGCATGTATATAATAAGTGTCTGCAAGAAGCATAATAAGTATGCAATAAATAAACATGCAAGTTAAGTTTCCTTATAATTCTGCAGTGCTAAACCAAAGTCCTCACAAGTTCTTTATGTCCCTATTCTTTATGTTTATTGAACCAGCAAATCATGTGATCAAAGTGCAAGGAGTAAAAAAGGAATTAAGGTAGAAAATAGCTTACAGTGATGGTGTCTGGTTAGCATTTTACCCAAAGACATTACATCGTTCTCAAGAATAACAGTATCAGTTACACACTATGAGAAACCAGAAAGCCTGATATACAGCTGCCAGCCAGTCACCATACACAACTACACTCTGAGAAGTAATATCTGGTACAGTAAAAGTCCGGTAACATATGATGCCTCATTAAAGCGCTAATTAGTTTAACATGTGGCAACATCATGCCCAACCATACCAAATTAGCACAAGGATTTCATTAATGCATGATCTATAGACTCAAGAAACCTAGTTGCAGAAAACTCACCTTACCCAAGGTCCTTTTGTAAAGCCCTGAGTAAGTTACTCCACAGGAAAAAACAATACACATGCTACCCAAGACCTCCTTGCCATCTGCTCTGGTTGATGCTTTCATTAATATTTTGCTGACAAGATATCCAACATCAGGCTGAAATTCTCTGTTATTCCTCTATCTATTTCATCTACTGATCACCCGCACCCACTGCTGATTCCCTTGTTACTGCCACTCTGGGTGAAATCAATGGTCACTCATTTTCTCATCCCTTGGCAAGGTGCAAAAAAGCTGCTTTCATATGCTTGATACCACCATCTTGACATAAATCAATCAGTCATTTGCTTAGGGTTCCTTCCCATCATGCAATAGCATACCCTTTGTTGAAGAAATCAATTTTTGATACTGACACTATGTCAAACTACCGACCAATCTCAAACTTGATTTTTATTCCCTGAATGTGTTCCAAAAGTCGACTGGAGGCACACCTGTCTTCAAACTCCTTACTTTTCCATTTCTGGTCACCATGTCACAAATTCCACTCCACTGAAACAGCTCTTCTCTCTGTTCACAAGTTTCTCAAAGATTGTTTCAGATCGCTAAACAGCTAGGCCAAACTATGAATCATTTTAAGAGACAAATTCCAATAAGGGGCGTCAGCAAAAATGTGAAGTGGCATTCAGCAAAAACCCAGATGCAGACAAAGCTATGCGCATATAGTTTGCTTAGAAGAGAGGCAGAAAGAAACAATGTCAATTATTACAATACAAAACGGATATCTTAAGATGTTCTAGCCATGCTAGCCTCTGATGCTAGCAGATATTAATTTTAAAAGTGCAATTGACGTAGTGGATTGGTGGCACTAAATTTAAATCCTCATTTATATAAAATTATGTTAAACCATGGTCACTGCAAAACTTTGACTGTTATCCCACTGCTGTAAAAGCCACAAGTTATGATAGAACAGCTATCCCGCAGAGCCAATTCCAAACACCACCCACTGTAGCCGTCTGCCTGCCTGCCTGCCTGACTCTTGGATCTCAACCTGGAACTGAACCTTTCTTGCCTATCAATTTTATTTTGACTCAGCACCTGCGAATAAGCTGGTTCCCGTGACTTAGCTTTCACTGGGCACTGTAGAAATCTCGAGTTTACAATTACGACTACAAAGTATCTTTCAAAGGTTCTTGATAGGTGCTGTACAAATATTCTGATACATACAAACATACATATATGCAGCATACATACATATACATACACACATACACATACATACATACACGTATGCATGAAACATGATCCACTATCATCAGTTAACTGTCAGCATCATTGGAAGCCTGTGCCAATGACATACAAACTGAATCAGAAACTGCCCACAGAAGCCAGTGATACTGATAACAAACACCGACAATACTTGCCTCTTGGTGCAATTGACGCTGTGTGGCTGAAACTGAAGAATCCAGTTCACCGACTGTCTCTGCCAATGAATCATCAGGTGACGCGGATCGTTGTATTCCAGCCCCTTTAACCATCATCTGCAGAAAATAATAAACATTTCAACACTTCAAACGATGCCTCACAGCACTGACTGAGTGAAATTGCATGAACATCTGAACAATATGTGCAAAGAAGGAACAAGATGGCGTCTCTTAAGAACAGCCGAGTCCCTTCGATTTTTGAACAATCCGTATCAACGCAGACAACAAACTTAGTCTAATTTAACTGCAAGACAATAGAAAACGAACTCTCAATATTCTATTCTTTTATACTTGTCCTCTTTTAACAAATTTTGGTGGATGATGACAGCATGTGATCCCTTTTAAATATCTGTCTCTTCAAGTTGGTGGACTGACTATCCGGGTCTAGACTTTGACTGTGGCTTGGTTTTGATGTGCTGTCGGCAGATGCCTTGTGCATTAGACAGTGGCACAACAGAATTTGCTAATTAATAATATCTCTTTATGTCAACTGCTGGTATAGCAACCGAAAATGGGCTTCAGATCAGCTCCATATTGATTCACTCACTGCACTGCATTCAGAGAAGAAATTCTTGTGCTTTGGTAACTTGCTAACTTGTAATAGCTTGACAAATACATTAAAAACAGTAATAATAATAATAATAATAATAAATTAATTAATTAAAAATTAATAAAAATATAATAATAAAATTAATAATAAATGAATCATTCACAATAAAATTCAAGTTTTGGACACATGATACCTGTCTCCAGATCAACTGCATTTGTTAGATTTGTGACACTGAATTTTAAGAAATAAAAAAAATCTTATACCTTGGGATACTCCATTTTTTTTCTATATATGCAGACAAAACTTTACGTGCTCATAATCAAACATAACAATGATTGTTGTTATGTTCAGTTGTAAAAGTGATCCTGATAGGTGCTATATAAATGTTCAAATTCAAACAAACACACACACATACACACACACAATCCTCTTGGCTGTGTCTTTACAAATAACCTTGTGCTGACTTTGACACAAATGTGTTTCTTGTAAAGAATCACTCAGGCAATTATTATAACAAGGTACAGAACATACCTGAAGTCTGGAGTTAACCCTTGTGGTTTTCGGGTTAAACAAGGCCGACCTCTTACCTGAACCTTGTAAGAGACAGCAACCCAGCTATAAAACTGTTCAACTGCCCCAGGGTGTTGAGGGTTTCTTGGAAGGAAGGCTGCAGGCAGCCATGGGTATACAGGAAGAAACAGCAATTAAACAGTATATGTGTATGTGTGTGTGTGTATATATATATATATATATATATATATATATATATATATATATATATATATATATATATATATATATATATATATATATATATATATATATATATATATATATATATATATATATATATATATATATATATATATATATATATATATATATATATATATATATATATATATATATATACACTAACGTCCTGTTCATCATTATAACAAATTCTGACAGAACATAGTCAACATCATGGATCTCAAACTCAATGTTGTTATAACTCAGTACATAGTGTGGCTCACAAGACAATATTTACAAGGGCTTCCAGTCCTTATACATACATGTAGATACATATATATGTATGTACATGTATGTAATTTGTACATATATATGCAGTGTGTTGAAATTTACATATGTGTGTGTGTGAGCATGTGCATGTGTGGCTGTGTGTGTGGTTTAGTGGAGTTCAAAGCAGAAACCGTGAGGAAAGAGTTCAAATTTCTGTTCCACAATTACTGTCTAGTTAGCTGGGCAAGAAATAGCATCTGCTGGATATAAGACATCAGGAGACCCAGTCTCCTAGGCTGAGAAAACAAAGCTGCTGTTACTTCACATCAATGCTAATCTACCCATGATGGCATAACAGACTAATCTCACATACATGCACCAGCAATCATTATAGAAATAATACTTTATGCTAAATAAATAAATGACAACATAAATAAGAAATAAATAAATTACAATACGTGACTTTGCATGAGAAATGGATACAAGTCGGTAAAAACTTAAAATGAGTTTGATATTGCCCTGGTTGGGGCTGGAACTGCTGAATAATTAGGTGAAAACTGCAAGTTTCTATCATAAATAGTAAAAAAGTTACAATTCTTAAAAAATGTAGGTGTCTTTGCCACTACTTTTGAGAAATCATCAGTTAAATACACCATAATTATAACTTAACCTAAACAGTTATGCAATGGGGGTTGTGAAAGTTTATGAGAATAGCAAATTGGAGCATATTCACATGCTACAGAAGCTACAATCAGCGAAATCTCCATAAAAAAACTGGTTCAGACAAATATTTACATAACTGGGCCACTAATATGGTAATCGATGCACAAGACCTCAAATTAAGGGACCAAGAGGACATGTTAACTTAAATTTTTTTGCAGGGCATCATAATAAAATCAAAATAAAATACTTAGACTTCAAAACTTTGCATAAGAATGTATACAGTTTAATAGCTATCACAGCATGGAATATAAATATGCAAAGAACTAAATCTGATCGATTTTACGCCTATTTGCCTTCTCAGCAGGTTCCTTGCAAATTTACTTTACTGACTTTGGTACCCTTCTCGCTTGTGCGGTCACGTATAATAAAATGTAATAAATATTAAAACAAATAAGTAAATATGGGCTGAATACATTAACAGATTAATTCCAAATAATCTCCACAATAGATTTAACCTGTAGTTTAATGGCACCAGCTTGCCACTGTTGACTCTTCTAGTTATCTGAGCAATGTTTACTAATGGATGAATGTTCCGTTCTTAACGACATTTAACGTCGTTAGCACAGAGAGCGACTCAGAAGAGTTTATCTTGAGGAGCCGCTATACAAATTTCAAATTACAATTACAGTTACAATGTTACTGGTGCATTTGGAGTTCAACTCTTGCTACGTAGCCTCAACATATTAGCTTGTTGTGGGCCGTACAACTCACTAGAATTGGTTGTCCTGTTGTCTCCTTGCTGTTGTCCTGTGTGCAAGTCTGATAAAAGGTGCTAGACTACTAGAACCACAAGTGCAAAAGAAGACTTCTGTGCTGTTATAAATAATATTCTATAATACCTTATCATATGATCTACATGATTCGTTTTATTATGACTATTTTATGATGAGAACATGCTCCTTACCATACCTTACGTGCCTCAAAAGTATTGCATACTATTAACTAATTTCACAAGGCTATCCTAACCTTACCTTTCTTTATCTTTCCATGTGGGACACGGTGGTGTAGTGCTATGGTCTGTGCCTTGTAATCGGAGGGTTGCAGGTTCGAATCTCCATCAATCTAGCGACCTTGGTGTTCACCCACAATTTTCTGTGAGGAAGGCAATGGGAAACCACCTCACTCATCTCATCCCCGGGTGGCATAAAAAAGCCCATGGACCTGCCTTCTGGCAGAGCACTCATCATCATCATCATCATCATTGGTACCTCACTCACTTTGTTCAACATATGCAGTACATGATTTACTGCAAGCAGGTTATTCTGACCGCTTGCACTTGATGGATTATTTTTTTACCCATGGTATATATGATCCCTCAGGCATTAAAAAATTCTCAGGAGAATAAAAAGTTACGGTACAGCTAGAAATCATCAAGATTATTTTAACCCAGACGATTACATCCAAAGGGTAAGAAGAAAAATCATGTTTGAGAGACTTGTTACATGAGACTTGTTGATGGCTAATCTTTGTTTATCATTATTCATATTCATATTATTATTATTATTTATGGTAACTAAATTCAACCACTAATAGTATAATGACTTGGGTAATATTATGCCACTCTCGGACATATAATTACCAGGAAAGCCAATGAATGCTGAGCAGCAGCTGTAAACAGGAAATCTGACCTAGAGCTCTGACCAAGGATTTCTGTGCAGTGGTATGCTTTTGTGTTTTGCCAATCTACAGATATTACGATGAAATGATGATGATGATGATGATGTGTTTTGCCAATCTACAGATATTACGATGAAATGATGATAATGATGATGATGATGTGTTTTGCCATTCTACAGATAATACGATGAAATGATGATGATGATGACAAAGTGAAGGAGGAGGAGGAGGAAGAAGAAAAGCAGGAGGAGGAGTTTGAAGTTTAGCAAGTAGATCTCTTATGACAACATGACGACAATGACGATTATGACAATGAGAAGGAGAAGGAGGAGGAGGACAACTAGGAGGAGGGAAGCAATGATCAATTTGCTCATCAGTTTACAGCAGCCACATCAGCAGTCATTTGGAGTTCACAGAAGTCATGTTCTGATCAGGTGTCTTTTACAGGTGCCATATAAATTTCAGGATAAAGACAGACAGACAGAAAGACAGACAGACAGACAGACAGACAGATGCAGACACAGACAGACACATAGACAGAATGGCCGACAGTGAAGCGAACACTCCATGACATTGGCTGTCTGGTAGCACAGCTCAGCCAGTACATCGGCACAAACAGCCAAAACCAAAGCATTCCTTTTATGGCAAAGGGCCAATGTGATGCAATTACAACTTATTACCATACGTGTGCCCTGCAGTGGCTGGGCACCCTGCTACCCAGAATGACAGAGCTCATGAATAAACGACGTTTTTTAAGCTGAGCTGATTACTAATCATATTAGTAGTCAGACCCCTTCACAGTTTCTATGTCAGTGCTGCCAGTCTTTGTTAGGAGGTGCGTGCGGGTGTGAGTGGGCGAATGTGTATGTATGGATTTTTAGAAGGCCATAACACAGCAGTAGTGGGCAGGAAGCAACGTGGCCTCTCGCAATTATTCAAATCAAAACCCAACATGTGGTCGCCCATAATACTTCACATAAATACATAACATAATCATCTCATGAGGCCACTCATGATTCTTCAAATATCTTCAGATATCTTATGACTGTTGTTGATTTTCAAGCTCATGTACAGCACCATTTTCTTTTGCCTCGGCTGCGCTACGGTGCTATATAAATTTTATTATTATTATTATTAATATTATTAATACTATTACTATGACTACTACTATTACTATTATTATTATTATTATTTTAAAGGAATGTAAAATCTTCTAATCTTCTATAGCGTTAATGTAGCGGCAGCTCATCCTGTGGAAAGTTAGATAATTTACTTTAAGATGTCAAACACTGGATGTAGGCCTACTAGACCTAGTATAGCTATTTACAACATTAATAATAACAGTAATAATAATAATAATTAAGATATTATTATTATTATTAAACCCAACCCCAATGGAAAAAATCTCTTGTGGTCAAAACACAGTGCTTCAAATCAAAGACTAATGTTATAATTTCCTGTGGCTGGTTTTTGACCAAAGAAAACTAAACAGAACATTCCTCAGCAGCAAGGCACGATTTCATGATTACCAGCAGCAGCGCCAAGCGTCTGGCTGGCAGTTGGACCAAAGAATACTAACCAACGCCAACATGCTTGAGGGATAAGTCAACACGTTTACTACTCGTTAGCATCAAGGTTTGCACGTCTGCCGGAAATAAATCATAATTAAACTCAGAAAATCTTTCACAAAGTAATACTTGGCAGACTGAAAACACACCTACACCCAACAGTTACAGAAACTAGAATGGCAAAAACAGATGGAATATTTGTTCCTACTTTTTAACATTGTCCACGACAAAACATTAAGCAGTATTACAACAGAGTTTAAATCTGAGTTTTATATGTCTCTTGATTCATTGATGGTCTAAGCAATGGCCTTAAAGAACAAATAAAGTTGTCTTTAAAGTAAAACACAGTAAGACACTACAAAACACAATATGATAGGAAATTATGATTTCTATGAAATTATGATAACAATGTGGATCATTTGGTTACTGAAAAATTGGACAGATGACACTACATGGTCTTGATGTAAACTGTAGGTTATTTTCTGTGAAACACTACAAAAAATCTACCACAGGATACTCTGCAGCTGTTTCACTAGTTTTCAGCTAGGCTTACTGTTCTTGTCAGGTTTGCAAATTTCTGCTAAACGATTACATTAACTTTTGTGTACTAATTTACAAATGTAAACAGTGGATGCCAGGAAGAGAGACACCTAATGTTCCACACTGTATTACTTTACATTACCTTACCTTGAATATTTGCAAACTGCAACTGCATACATCCATGCATTCAGTAATAAAGTGAACAGGATCTTTCCACATTCATCAGGATACCATGTAGATTTATGTCATAACACAGGCCTCGGGCAGTGGATGTAAGGAGGAAAGAATGAGTCACTAGTTCCACGACACCACCCCTTCCTGGACCCTCCCCTACTCCCTACCCTTACAGCCAAGTACCCCATTAGAGGATTCCTCTGATGACTAGACATAGGGCTGGCTATTAAACAGCCCCTCTTCCTCACTAGCTTGGGGTTTCAAATTTAGAGGAATCTGGGTTACTAGCAGTTCCTATACATAAACACACCTCCATCAATTCAATTTTATTTATGCCAGCTATGGCTGTCCGTGGAATGAAGCCAGACCTATAAATCATCCGACGGCCATACTGTTCACTCCCCTGAGTATCAATTGAATCCGCCCCTAATTTGACTGCTCACTGACCTACTAACCCAAATAGCAGAAAACCCAGGCTACTTGACTCTTACAGGCCTTTTGTGTAGGCTATCACAGCGTCACAGTCTTCAAGATTACACACGGTCAATTCCGGTAAACATTGTTGATAGTTATGTTCAACAAACCAGTTACCAGAAACACTCCAAAAAGACTAAGTACGCCCTCCCACCCTCCAAGTACAACTGTAGGCTGTTCAAAATCTTCACCGAAATGAAGTAGCACTACTACAAAGGCCTTATAGTACAACTTTGACTATAGGTTGCTCTAAGAAGTAAACATAACAAAGGAAATTGAAGTACCACCAGGTAGGCCAGAGTAGGAGCTAAAACTATTGGCTGCTCTAAGAGGTAAATGAAATTAGGTAAATTAGATGAATGAAACTTTATTGAATGAAACTTTATTGATTCCAAAAGAACAAAGGAAAATAAAAAAGATAAAGTACTACTGTAGGTTGCTCAAATAAGTAAACTTAATAAAGCAGATTAAAGTACCACCAAGTAGTCCAGAGTGGGAGCTAACACAAAGTGCCATAACAGGATCTATTGAAGTACCATTGTATCAATAATTTACTGCAAATGCTTAAATTAAATACTGTGCTAAGAAAAGTACCCAAATAAAGTACCAAATAATTTAAAATAGTAAATAAGAAACGTACCCAAATAAAGTACCAAATAATTTAAAGTAGTAAATAAGAATTGTACCCAAATAAAGTACCAAATAATTTAAAGCAGTAACTGAAAGTACTAAAATAATTACATTGTTCATAGCAGCTACAAAACTTAAGAAGTGAGAATCAGTCGATTCAGCCAGTCCCAAGAGACGGCCAAATGCAGGAAACTACACATTCTCAACCTCTGCATATAAGGTAGTCATCCAGTCCTCTTCATTCCTCTCTCATTCTCCCATCAACACTGCACAAAAGCTTAACAAAACAGGCTCAGAAAATTGTAAATGTAAAGAAAAACAACTAAATATTCAGACTGTGCTTTTAAGTACCTTTGAAAGGTGTCATGTCAATGTCTAAAACCAAATTCTTTAATAAATTTAATTTTTAAATTTATGTTGTTTGTGTCATCTAATTTCAATTCCAAAATGGTATCCTGAATCAAGACAAAGGCCAATAAATCAAGACAAATGCTGACGAATCAAGAGACATTGCTCAAGAATCAAGAGAAAATGCACATGAATCAATAGAAAATGCTGATGAATCAAAGAGAAAAATACTCAAGAATCAAGAGAAAATGCTCATGAAACAAGAAAAAAATGCTTACGAACTGAGGCAAATGACACAAGAAATTAAAAAGTCCACATTTTAGGAGAGATCAAATTCACTGACACGAATAAAATGAATCCAATCACCTTCATATGCTTCAAGTAAATGAAACAGATCTATGATACTTCGATATTTGGTGACTAATTGAGTGATTGGCTGATATCGCAGGATGAATGACTGGCTTGCAATACTCACAAACACTCACCAAGACTCAGTCACACAAGCAATACAACTGCATGAATACATGCTTAAAAGTAATGTCTGCTAATAGCAGACTCTGGCATGATCAATACAATTACAGATTTATACCAAATGTCTGGAAACAGCACCCACTTACTGTGACCTGAAGTCAGACACATCGTAAGTCTTATCAAAGTAGAAATGCCACATTTGTATAGCCTGGCTACAGGTCACAATGACAGTCTTCTATTACTAATCAATTAGCGTCTACGAGATTTCTAGCCACATTAACATTTGCAGTTACAAGACATTACTATTAGAAGTGCATGTATAAATGACACAAGCAGGTAACATAAGCTAATCAAATACATACACACACACAAATGCACACTTTTATGCATATATGCATAATATTATATTGTTAGCCAAAGAAACAACTGACTCATATGCTTATCAGAACACTCCATGATCACCCAAATGATTTGATCATGGCTAGCTGCTGGTCAGTGCGGTGACTTAAATATCTGGATGGCAATCAAAGCGACTCCAAGCTGGCAGATAACAAGCATTTGATACAAGGTCCGTTGAACCAGTTAATAGGATTTAGTTTAGTTCACCCAAGGATTTCCGGTCAAGTGGTTATCTAAATACTGAATACAATCAGATCTTCTCAATTCAACTCAATCTTATGGGTTTGTGCTGCTGTGGGAGGCCAAAAAGAGTTCAGAGTTTGTGAGGCACGGTGGCCGATTGGATGTGGGGCAGGGTGGATAAAGCGCTCGGCTTGTAATGCGGAGAGTCCGGGTTTGAGCCTCCTCTGAGGCAGTTACTGTGTAGTTACCTTGATCAAGTCCTTTACTTACATCTAGCTGCTCAACACCATCGACTAAGCTTAGTCATTAGACAGTGGTGCTTAATAAATCCAGAAATAATAATTATAAGAAAGTTAACTTGCCAATTTACATCATACACTTACACTGAGCGGTGAAGCGCCTGATTATTACTGGATGGATATCCATCGGTTACTCTCTGAGTACGAGGAAGCCTGTCAGTGGTAACTCTTCAAGGCCTACCGTGTGCTTTTGTGCTTGATGATTTAACTATCCTGCAGCTCCAATTCCAAACACTACCCACCATAGCCGCCTGTCTGCCTGCCTGCTAGCCTTGAATCTTGACCTGGAACCAAACCCCTCCTGCCTATCGATTTTGTTTTGAGTAAGCACCTGTGAATAAGCTGGCTCCTGCAACTTAGATTTCACTGGGTGATGTACAAGTTTTGAGTCTACGATTATGATAGGCAGCACATTTCTGAGGTATTAAAAGGTGCTATATTAAGTATCGGGATGACTAACTAACTAGCTAACTAACCAAAAATGCACATCCCTTTCACTTCTGCATTTAGGGACCAAATCCTGGCACAGAAGGTAAAACTGACAAATCACTGTTAAGCCACGTAACTTGTAAGAAACAGTTGATTTGAGTTATTGGATTGAGCGTCAGCAAAGCTATCCTTTAAGCCAAAGAACATGATTCTGAGACCAATTATTGAACATTAAAAAGGTATCCTTACCTTACCTTACATACAATAAAAGTCTCAAAAGTTTACAAATTTATCCAGATGCTTCGTCTGTCAGATTTCTTTCAGGCTTGCTCATTAAGAAAAGACTCAATTTTATTATGCAAATAGGTTAGACGATGCTAACCTAACAAACAGTACACAGTGAGCAGCCCTGAGAAGGTGCTACAAAAATGTTTGGTTATGCTACATTACAATGCATGCTGTATTGTAATAGACTAATGCTAGTAAGTCTTACAACTAATGCCAAATACGTTACATGATCTTAGCCTGCTACGATGCAACATGGCCTTAAACAGGTCTGACACAATAAATGAAGTGGTCAGCATAATTAATGCAGAGATTAATTATACATACGTACATACTTACAGAGGGATTGAAGTACTTCAGAAAGTCAAGTATAACGAATGCCAACACAACTGCCAGACCTCAGAGGCGCTGTAGTGTCCAACAAAGTCCCACAAGGCACTTTCAATACTAGTGCCAAAAACATGTACTTTCAAATATAACAGGCATGCAAAATTAGATACATGAAGTGCGGGGAGGATAGCAGGGGAGAGGCAAAGCAGTCTGCAGCCGAGTCAACTCAGGGCAGACAAAAAGGTCAATGCCAAAATTTAATTGCACATTGTAAAATCTCGCCTGAAAAATACTGCAGGCAGTGAAAAACCATTTGCAGCTAAGTGGATTCAATTTAGCCAGTTCGTTAAAGGTGGCTAGGTTTATGTGGGCGAAGGGGAATGGGGCTCAAACCCCCGGACAGATACGGGATCAGTTCTGCCATCAACCCGGTCTGTACAAGCCCCAGAATGCCATTTCAAGTTCTAGACTAAGGCATCGGTGCAATGGAGATGCCATTTTCATAAACTGCACAAGTCTTCGAAAGCAACATACAGATAAGAATGAACTGAAATGAAAAATCAACAAGAAAACTGAGATAATGTGATGCTATATTAAGGCTTGAACTTGTAAGTGCAGGGTAACAAGTAAAACAAAGGGTTCAAAATTCCACAAAATAAAAACCCCAGAGAAAACTTAAATGATTTTTCATACTCATAAACTGCACAAATTTACGAAAGCAACATACAGATAAGAATGAACTGAAATGAAAAATCAACAAGAAAACTGAGATAATGTGATGCTATATTAAGGCTTGAACTTGTAAGTGCAGGGTAACAAGTAAAACAAAGGATTCAAATTCCACAAAATAAAAACCCCAGAGAAAAATTAAATGATTTTTAATGGGAAAAGTAAAGCTTAACAGATCATCTCTGTCAGTATGTCAGATAGCACTTTGGAATGCTATCTTTCTTTCTGTTGGTCTGAAGATCCCTCAGTGCAAAACTGTTGGCAGTACATTAGTTGTTGTGTTGTTGTTGTTGTTGTTGGTTTAGTTGTTGGTGTTTGAGTTGTTGCTGCTGTAAAGTGCAACTTCTATAGCACCGGTGTCTAATGCACAAGGCATCAATCGATGGTTCACCAAAATCATGCTACAGTCAGGTCAATACCCAGAAAGTCAGTCTGCTGAAACAGAGAAGCAGCCTACAGTGGATAAGTCATCTGAAAAAGGGAAGTCTTAGGCTGAGACCAAAATGACACAAGAGACTGGGTTTAACAAACAGATGCAGGAAAAGAGTTTCAAAAATTAGGTCCAGCACCTGAAAAAGCTCGCTCACCAAGAACAGTTCTAGTTTTGGCACAACCAGAGAAAGATAGTCAGACGACTCAGGGAATAGTGATAGGTCTGGATGGCAAGCACTGATTTTACACATCAAATTTGGCCTGAGTTTAATGTTTTGTAAACTTTGAGCCTTAATTAAAAATCGTTCGCTGAACAGGATGCAAATGCAAAGATTTAAATTTATTATAATTATTATTAATTCATTAATATTATTAATACTATTAGTAATAACTTACTGACTGGCTGAAAATTCAAATAAAAGCATGCAATAATAATTCAAGCGCAAGTAAGCTGGTCTACCAAATGCAGATTTATAGCAAAACTGGTATGAAAATGATTTGCTAGGTATTTTCAACTACAATTCATGAGCAATGAGAATTATTTTAAATCAGCAAACAGAAAATTTATGCACTCGATATCCAAAAATAAACAAACAGAACTATTCATTGGTTTCATTGATAAATACCCCTGTATAAATACCCCTGTACATCAAAGGCACCTATAAGTTGTACCAATTGGGCTTCAAGTGTGAGCACAGAGCTGACATCTCATAAATCAGAAACTGGTCAAAATGGACCCCTAAAAGCATACCTGTACCTGCCATTCTTACCTGCCTATTAGGTATCACTGAATCACACTACACTAACACTCAAATACTTCTGTTAGGCCTAAGGCCATTAATTCAGAGCCAGTGGGGCAACCAGAGCCAAGATAATACAAATATAGCCATCCAGACGATGTTTACAACATGAAAAATCCCAAAGGGAAACTACTACAGCCTAGAATCTAAGTTTAGTTTAGTTCAGCAAGAACATGTTTATGTGTAAAGGCATTACCAATCACCTACTTCTATTCATCTCTGTCATGTTTCATCAGCTCTGTCATGTTTTGTCATTCTTTTCACCTCCGTCATGTTTTGTAATTTCTTGTCACCTGCGTAATGTTTTTACACTTCTTCTTCCTCTGGCATATTTTGTCACCACAGTCATACTTTGGCAGCTTCAGCACATTGTACATTCTAACAAACTGGTCTTTCATTCAGCTCATCCACTCTTACACAAATAACATTTTTAGCTAATCTTAGTTTCTCCAGCTAAATAAACAGCATTTTAAACAAGTCATTTAAAATTAATAAAGCAACGCTTTAAGGAAAACTCTTCAGAGATGCTTCAAACCTGATAGCACAAATCTACAATCAAACCACGATTGTTTCCCACTGCTCATACAACTAAGTAAACCAATTAACACTGAGTGACTGTATCCCTACCAGCAAGTCCATAACAATCTGAAGAGACCCATATGGGTTCTACATGAGTCACATATGAGAATATTGGTCCCAGATGGGCCTCATATGAACATGCTGCTAGCAGGGATTATACACATGCATTATATTAGATTAAAGCAGCAATACAGTGTCAGTCTATCCTGAGAGTTCTCATTGGAGCTCTCTTCAAAATCTCAGTAATGAACCCTCTTATAATTTTCATTGTGACTTCTTGCACAAGAAATCATAAAATAATGTTGCAATACCTAATCACAGTCACTTTGTATCATACAGTAATTAACTATCTCTAGACCTACATCTTACCTGTTTCAAATTGCTTATCCGCCATAGGCTGCCTCTCTGTTGTGCGGACTGACCTTCTGGATATCGACCTGATTGTGGCTTGGTTTTGGTGTGCCATCGGTTGATGCCTTGTGCATTTGACACCGGCGCATTAGAAGTTGCTAATTATTATTATTATTATCCCACCAACAAAAACACTAACGTTAACATCAGTCTATAACAACAATTATAAGCAAAAAATAAGCAGAATAATTATGTACCAAGAAATTGGTAAAAATTACCTTATGCAGGGGAGATCCCGACTCGGGTAGCTAGTGTGTCTAAGAGTCCATGTTAGAATGAGTATTGAGGTTTCAAAAACAATTAGTTGCCTGATGTCGAATGAATACTTTAACCGCAAACCTCCTTCTGCATAATGAAAAGTTGAAAATTTGAAATCGTTCCCAAAAATCACATAAATCGAGATCAGACATGCATGTCTCGGACCTGAACGTCCACCGACTAAAACAGAACTTAACACATGAATGAACGCCCAAACAAAACATAGCATAATATACTTTAAAAACAAGTAACAAACCTGAACTACACGAAAAATGCCGAACAGAATGTAAATCCCAGATACTGCGTATCCTGCAACACAGAAACACTTACTACTTCGATCAAGTAGAAACGTTTAACCAACAAGTTTAAAATCCTCACATCTAACTCATCCAATGAAAAACTTCTGCAACCGAACACGCATGGCGCATTTACGCACTAGGCATACCGCACCTAGTGGAGCAAGAAGGAGCATCCAATGACGCAGGACCTGATAGCAGAACAATTATTACAATTATAGCATTAATTGGTAGTTCAAACGCTCAAATTACCGCAAGATTGGCGCCATTCATTAACTAGATAATAATAGCATAGTACCTCGCCGCTTGAAGTTTAAAACCTCACAACAACTTATCGCGTCCGGAGCAATTTCTCTTTTTAAAATGTCACTATAAATCGGGACCCGCCCCTAGCATCACAGGGCTCACAGCATTAGCATGGTCCATAGTGAGTATGTGGGTTAATCCGGAGCTCTTTTGAGTAACCGGGTTGTAAATGTAAATCTCCGCGACAATGAGACCAGCTTAAACACCGGCACAGTATCAAACCCAAGTCCGCAAGAGCCAGGTTATATGAACCAAACCTTTTTGCCTATCGATCTTGTTTTGGCTGAGCGTCTGTGAATAAACTGGTCCCCGTGACGTGGCTTTCGTTGGGCGCTGTAGAAATCTCGGAATTACGATTACGATCAGTTTCGGTGCCAGGTCAAAATCCGGGGGGCGTTTTTCCTTTTCCCACTCTAGTACGAGGATGTCCAGTATAAGGATGTCAATGGTTAGGGTTAGTGTTAGTGTTAGGGTTAGGATAGATAACAGTAGGAATCGGAAATACGCCGCTAAACCCTATTCCTAACTCACGTTTACCATTGACATCCTCCTACAACTGTGGGAAAAGGAAAGACGCATCCGGGGAAGGTGAGGACCGTGAGGTCAAGCCAGAGCAATAACAAACTGCTACGGTTGAAACTGTTTGTGATAATAATAATAATAATAATAATAATAATAATAATAATAATAATAATAATAATAATAATAATAATAATAATAATCAACTTCTAATGCGCCGGTGTCTAATGCACAGGGCATCAACCGATGGCACACCAAAACCAAGCCACAATCAGGTCGATATCCAAAAGGTCAGTCCGCACGACAAAGAGGCAGCCTATGGTTGATAAGCAATTTGAAACAGGTAAGTTTTAAGTTGAGAACGAAATGACAGAAGCGACTGAGCAGAACGAACAGACACAGGGAGGGAATTCCAGAACAGTTCTGGCCCAAGGTATGATCAGAGAAAGACAATCAGATGACCTTGCAGAATAACATTTGGTAAGTGGGGAATAAAGACTGATTTGATAGTTGTCATAGGATGGTGCATAAGCGGAATGTTGGGATAGCTGGAAAAGTTCGGTTTTCAGTCTTGAGTTAAAAGCTACAGGAGAGAGGGGAAGCGGAAGAGTGTTCGTTTTGAGAGACGAGAAAGGTGGAGGAACGAACTGCCATGGGGGAGGTCAATTGAAATTGAGGACAGATATGCGAAATGGTGGAGCCATCGGAGGTTCAGTGGACGACAAATTACTACAAATTGTTGGCAAATAATTATGATTGTTGCCATCATACTCAAGGTGAGTGTTAAGGGCTTTCATACATTCGCACGGGCGTGGTTGTTCACCGAACAGAATAAATGGGGGATAAAATTAACAGACTAACTAATTCGCTTTAATTGTGGGAATTATTTTATATAGAATATGCACGAGACAAGTTGATCAATTAATGGAACAAGGTACAAAGCAAAAAAAACATCGAATAAAAAAATAAGCCATTGTTACATTGGTAATAAATCGTTCTCCGCCGCTCCCAAATTTATTATCGGCCCGCATCATAGGGTTCGCGGTCGGCGGGGAACTCGCGAAGACCTGTTACATTCATAGATATAATAACACTGGATACAGCATACAGCCCGATTTCTATGCTATGCTGTGAAGCCGACATCTCTCTATGTTAATGACGTCATGGGGGGCAGAAAGCTGAGCTTTACACGGTAGTGATGGGCGCTGTAGAGGAAAGTTGAACGTTGTTTATCGGAACCAAATTCGTTACTTGGAGCATAAATTTTTGCAAAATGACTAAATCTGTGAGATGAAAGAATAAGGTCAAGTCCCCGTTGCGTACATTTGCCCTCACTTTGCATGTTCATTCAGCAAAGGCCTGCGAATATGCGAGGAAAACTTTTAAGACATGGCTCCCAGACCAAAATACATTGACGGGTTGGTTTAGCAGTATGAAAGTCCAACCTGGTTTCATAAAGCGGACTTCAAAATGCCAGCAACAGGACAATAATGAAATTTTCTGTGGTCTTCTAATGGACGAAAAGTCTGTACGGAAACATGTTAAATGGGATGGTCACAGATCATATGGATTTGTTGATTATGGAACTGGTTTTGATGATGTCTGCGCTGGAGTTGCTAAGGAAGCTTTTCTTCTGATGCTGGTTGCTGTCAATAGACGCTAGAAATTACCAGTTGGATATTTAACTCTTGGCCTATGTGCTAAGGAGAAAGCAAACATGATTAATTAAAACCTATCATCAAATCTGTTGATGTTGAAAATTTTGGGTTTGCAGACCTGTTTAATGTCCATAATATGAAGACTTGGTTCCCTCATCCAGGCAATGATCAACCAATTAATTTGATTATTGATTCTTATGTTGATGTCAGGGTTCACCATATCAGAAGCACAGAAATAATTCAACTCCAAAGGACCCCAGGTTGAAACAGTTTCACAAAACTTATCCTTTTTAAGTTCATTAAAGTAGGTTCATTAAATCAGGCATAAGTTCAACTACATAAGTAGACTTGGTGAACAATGGTTTTCTACATCATTGCAATAAAGATGCATAAGTCCAGTTATATTTCATTTACTAAAAAATTATTTTTTTAAGATACAGTTAATTTTGTATATCATCTCATGAGCGCAAATAAATGATTTATATGCTGAAAAGTACAGAGATATAAATAGGGCTACAGTGACTGCACGGTTCCAGCATTCCATGAGCAACGTCATATGTAAGACATCTGACATAGGTTATTTGAAGCATATGTTACAATGTTACCATAATTCCATATCATATGCAGGAAATATGAAGCTTGTCTGGGAATATTGTTGTATGGCTACATATGTCCTACATGTAATATATGATGCTGCATGCCGATTTGACACAAATTCATAATTTAAAAAATCATATTATTAAAATTAGTTTATTATATGGGAATAGTACCATATGGGCCCAAATAGGTTGTCCATGCCTATGGCAGGGCAAATAAAAAATTCACAACTTTATGAAAATCACTGTAATATAAACTTTGCTGTAGACACTTAATTCTTTCTATTCATTTTCACCATTCCACCTTCAAATCTCTCGTGCCCGAACTCACCTAAAACTGGATTCCTACTTGTTGGCCTACACGACCACCTCAAGAAATTCCTGATCCTTCAGTCTCCCTCAGCCTGGATTCTGCTTCCACCCACACCGTTAACACTAACTCTCCTGTCTGCAATATAGGTGTAATATTCTACCAACACCTCACCTTTTCTGATCATAACACCCATCTTCCCATTCTTACTTTATGCATATCCGTGACCTTTGCAGAATGTAAATGGTATTTGTAAGTCATCATACATGTATATTCGTGACATGCCCAGAATTAGGCATTATGTCCCTATGTCTTCCAGAATATCCTTAGCTAACGCACTGGTCTCCAGTCGCCTTGACTATTGTAGCTCAATTCTTGTTGGTATCACTACAAGTCAAACATGCAGATACTCCAAAGAGTTCAGAACTCCTTGGCTAGAGCCATAACAAATACTTCAAAATATAAGCATATAACCCGTGTGCTTAAATCTTTGCATTGGCTTCCTGTTCAGCAAAGGATCTCAAATTAGGACTTACAGTCTATAAAACATTGAACTACGGCCAACCACATTACTTAAAATCAGTTCTTATTCCCCAGACTTACCATTACTCTGCAAGGTCATCTGATAGTCTTTCTCTGGTCATACCTTGGACTAGAACTGTTCTGGGTAAATGAGCATTTTCGGTTGGTGGACCAAAATTCTGGGACTCCCTCCCTGTGTCTGTTCATTCTGCTCAGTCGCTTCTGCCCCCCATGACGTCACTGACTAGAATTAGATGTTGGCTTCACAAATCTGGTCGTATGCTGTATCCAGTGTTATTATATCTATGGTAACAATGGCTTATTTTTTTATTCGATGTTTTTTTTGCTTTGTACCTTGTTCCATTAATTGATCAACCATTTCGTTCTCAATTTAAAACTTGCCTGTTTCAAATTGCTTATCCACCATAGACTGCCTCTCTGTCTTGCAGACTGACCTTCTGGATATCGACCTGATTGTGGCTTGGTTTTGGTGTGCCATCGGTTGATGCCTTGTGCATTAGACACTGGCGCATTAGAAGTTGCTAATTGTTATTATTAATTCGTCCAAAGTTTGACTTCAAAACTGCATGTCCACCAATTGCCACATCCACATTCCATGCAAAACTAGACTACTGCAATTCACTTTTCCTCACTAGAGTAACCACTCAAATAAACCGCCTTCAAGCTATCCAAAATGCTCTTGCTCGTGCTGTCACCTAAACTTCCAAACCCTACCACATCACTCCTCAAATCATGTCACTGGCTTAAAAATACAGTACCTGAATGCACAGTATAAAGTGCTGTTGCTTACCTAAAAGTCTAAAACACAATTCAATTTTCCCAACCCTCAGGACTATTTTCATCAGTTATTTACAATCCAACCACTCTGTTCAACCCGATCCTCTTCTGTCCTAAAATTTCTTCCCCCGTGGCTTCGTCCTTAAAATTTGGAAATTGCTATATAGCCGTAGCTGCTCCACTCCTCTGGCATAAACTCCCGCCAGAATTACGACAATTAACTGATCCATCATACTAGCTCACCAACACTTCATCTCTGGCAATTTCTGGATTGGTCTTTCACTCAAAACTGAAAACATTACTTTTCCAAAAATCCTATCCTGACTCTGATACCCTCTGCCTGCCTGCCTGCCTGCCTGCCTGCCTGCCTGCCTGCCTGTCTGTCTGTCTGTCTGTCTGTCTGTCTGTCTGTCTGTCTGTCTGTCTGTCTACTCCAATCCGAAACATCTTCCACCTAACTGTTTACCCGCCCGGCTCATGGATCTGACAATTCTAGTTGTATATTTTTATTATAATTTTAAAAGCCTCATTATGGTCATTTTCCGCGATTAGCCAAAACATATTGCATTATTAAACTTATCCGTTAAAATATTTGTGTACATAAATGTCTCTGTAAAGACGATTCACAAACACGAACTTGCAGTTCTTTCATGCATTTCTACCGTACACGGCTGCTTTCTGCCCCCCATGACGTCACTGACTAGAATTAGATGTTGGCTTCACAAATCTGGTCGTATGCTGTATCCAGTGTTATTATATCTATGGTTACATTAAGCAAATTTGCGCCTGCGAACAAGTCGATTTCCGCCACTTGGGCGCTTACTGGAAAAAACTGTTCGCCTACGGATCCTTTTGTCAACGCTGACGAGCATAACAAAAATCATTTTTAAAATGAAATGCTGAGAACTTGTGTTAACAATTCGTGTTTAGCGAATTTCGCATTAACCTTTTTTCAGTTTTTAATAGCTTTAACAGAAGCAGGTACTGTAGTGTGTATACAACGATCGTTGGGCATAATACTCATAATAGGGTACATGCAGGCCCTATGAGAGGTGTGGCCAGCAGGGTCTCAGGCCTCATCTGTACATACTGTTTTCGCCTACTTTAAATAAGAAAGAAATATTTTCATTTGAACCAAAGAGTTTCTATTTATGAGTTGGTAACTAGCAACAAATCTCAGATTCTTGTAATTTTTTATTATTAATATTTATTCCTCCTTTTTTGTATTATAATTCACAACTGCGATTTAGCAGGCTTATAACGTGCGTGCTTTGAGATTGGGGCTTCGTATTTAGTGGCCCGGGGCTCTCTGAATGGCACTGGGTACATGCATTCACACAAACTAAACAAGACTATGCAAATTCGTTTAATTCTTTCCTTCGTGTAATTAATAGATAACAAAAGATAAACTTAACATACGACCCACAGATTTTTCTCGTTAAGTGTGTTGCTGGGTTATCCGTTTTGTGATAATGAAACTAATTTACATTTAAAAACCATTAATGCTGGAATGGACAAATCATTCTTTTTCTGTTTAATGTTTTCATGTACGTTTCCACTGGTTTAGAATCCCTTTGCTGAACAGCACTGAAGTGCCCAATCATAAGACAAAAGAAGAGATGGGGAGTCATGATTCAACAAGACCTAAAGCTTCTCAGACTGAAGAAGGAAGATACTGGAGATAGAAACAAATGGAAAAGGATTCATGTGGCTGACCCCTCCCCTAGGAGGGACTAATTCCAGCCGGAAGGAAGAACTGAAGTGCCCAATCCTACAGCACAGTTAACCCTGCAAGATCAACATGGTCTAATCTAGGCCTTAGCATGTCACTGTCTGCAAAAGTGATGTGTAGGGCACTACCAAATGTAGACAAGAGGAGGGAGGCGTCCAAGCAGGGTTTTTGTGGAGGTCCTTACAGGCAACTGCCTTGTTAGGTGTCGTCCACAAAGAGGGACGGGTCATGCAAATAAGGGGAGGGGTAATGGTCAATGTGGACGTCTGCATATAAATTTGGTACTTGTACACAGCTTTTAGTACAACCCGTGCTTTAAACACCAACTTCAGTTAGACGGCACTTGTTCATTAACTGTTTCGTTGTAGCGTTCCGTTGCAGACAACTAAAGAAACATTTCAAGTTTTCAAGCTATCTCAAGTTGCATCTGTTTAGATCTGTTAGACAGTCATGTATGGTGCCTTGTGAGGTTCTTTTAAAACTTGGTCTACCTTATTCAGTCTCCAACTCTTAACTACATTATTCAACTATGTAAAGTTTTCTCTCTAAGGTTCATGCAGGTTTTCTGCAAAACACAATCAACTGACAATTCATAAGTTTGGAGCCCACAAGAATTTATAACAATTAAAACAATAGTTCCCAAATCACACATGAAACTTATACAACAGTATTAGTTTTCAAAAACCAAAAAAAAGATTTGCAAACAATTGGAGACTTTATTATTCAAACTTTAACCAGAGATGCTAATGATCAGTGAGTAACAAAACGCTAACAACTGACAATTATACCATGATGCTTGATAACGTTACAGAAACCATAACATTCAAATTCAGTCAGTGGCACTTGATTATGACAGAAATTTTCCAAGAATATCACCATCACGGAAAAGGAAGTATTCCTAAAACAAATCAAACTATGCATGTTAAAATGTTGAAAAAACTTCAATGTGTGCATTGTATCAAACATAATGAAGAAACCTAAACATACTTTATTATTCGCTTCAAATTAAATTAGTCATTTATTTAGCAGACGACTTCAACTTTGAGATACCTACTCAGAAGCACTATTGGCTGCCTTACCAGTAGGTTATATAATAAGTTATGCTTAAAGATAATGGTTTATCTGGACCACACCTTTGAATAACCTCTCAGACAATACAATTTGAAACATGTATTGCTTTTGCAGCACATTAACAGCACTCTAAATGTTTTAGTGTTGTCTTTTGATCTAAACTATAGCATGCATTATCAGGTACACAAGAATGCTGTTACTGAACGTAAAAGTTTACCAAACATTTCCCTGAAAAAGTACTATACCTTAATTTCCATTATTTTACAACTATAGAGCCTTACATGCATGTCCTAAGATAAGTAATGTATAGACGTATAAGAACATCAGTGATTCTATTCAGAAAACAAATGAATTTAGAGTTTGTTTACCTTGTCATCTAAGTTTAATTTTGTTCCACCAAACTCCGGAAGAAGAACTTTATCTCCAACCTTGACACTTGGAGGGACTATTTCACCCTTCTGCAAACAACAGATGAAGACATTTAAATCTTTAAATCAAAACCTTAACATGCACCATTTTTTAAAATGTATCTCTTCATGACAGGATGATAATGTTTTGTTTACTGACAAAATGGTTTAAAACATACCAGCACCAAAATGTGGATTTATTGTAATACACATAGAAAACAACACAAAGCAGGATATATTGGACTAGAAAAACATGGGGAAAAGCAGACTGCGCCTGCAAAATGTTGCTGCTAAAAACTGGTAAGTTATTTTCCAGATTCTGTTTGCAGTTTTACACAAGGAAAATGCTACACAGCTTCTACATTTGGCTCCACAGATGTTTAAAGCAGAAGCAATAACCTAGGTACATTATTAATTTTGAAGAGATCTAAAACTAAACAGTAGGTAGGAAATAAGAAAAATTATGCCTAATTACTTTTCTCTAAAATGCCTCTATTCTATGCCTGAACCTATTATGTCACGTTGGAAAGTTTCAAATATATGCTGGCTTCCTCTACTTGCTTATCTGATGCAAGGTGCATTTCAAGATATGCTGAAAATGTTTCCTAATTATAGTTAACCTGCCACAGAACCAGGACATCCACCCTAAACATGCTTTATAATTTTAATCTTCTCCACAGCTTCATTACTTATCAAGTGTTATCACCAGTCACAGGTCTTTCATCCCAAAGCTCCCAGACAAGTAATGTTAAAGGAATTTTTTTACTGCTTATAAAAAATGACAAAATTGTGGTACTGACTAACTCAAATGGTGTGAGCACACACATGTATGCATGTGCTCAAACACAATGTAGATCAGTTGTCACCTTTTGGGCAGAGATAATGAAGTTGCATTCCAGCGCAGGAATGCTCTGAACTAGTGAAAAGCTCCACTTTCTCTACAAGATGCACTTTGCATAGATTCTGTGAGATCCTTTCAAATGTGCTATATGTGACGGTTCATTTACTTACATCTGTTCGTAATCCTTCTCCAATGGCTACAACTGTTGCCTCGAGAACCTTGCCCTGCGACTTTTCAGGCAGAAGAACACCACCTTTGGTTTTTACTTCTGCAGCAAAGCGTTCAACCAGAACTCTATCAAAGAGTGGTAGAAATCGTTTGACAGCACCTGCCTGATTTTCAAATAAACCAGCAACAACAAAATCTCAAATCTTTATTTCAGTCAACTTTGCTTATGAGAAGTTGCTCCTGGAAAACAACAAAAACATCAACTTATTTGCACATCCCAGAATGTTTCAATTCTATGGAGAATTTTTTACTTCCTGAGGGATCATATCTACCTCAGGTAAAACAGTTACACATTTATTCTTACTCTTTCTGTAGTACAACTTGAAGTCATAATTGAAAAACACTGTATATTATCTATCAATGCTCTTTCTGCCTTGCACACATCATAAGAAAAACACTGTTTGCATGCGTCCAGTTAATTAAATGTTTACTTGTACGCATACTGCCAAATGGTTTCCCTAATTAAAGAACAACGGAACCTGCAATATTACATTACTATTCTGTGATTTCTTCGGACAGCGGCATATTATCCCTGCCTCATACTCGCATCAATTTTTTACTTTGCCCGTCGGACACCCACATATCACTACCGCAATCGAACGCCATTGTTGCTACACGTGTTTTGCAAATTTGAAGAAAAACGAATCATCATCCGTTTAAACAGGCACCGGTGAAGGAGGATCTAACCCGATAAGTTCACTGAAAAATCAGCAGGCTCGAGGCCATACGGTCGCTATAGAAAACGTGTGATTTACATTTTAGCATTTATAATCACACTTGCTTTGTTATTTAGTCCGATATTTGCTGAAAGGCGCGATTATATCAATACCATTAACATACCATTGTATCGCTGTTTTTTTTTAGAAAGTAGCAGTTGAAGTAAGTTGCACGCAGTTTCTGCAGATCACTTGGACTGGAAACCGTCCTTCAAAACGACCTTTTATTAAACTAAGATCTTGAACCAGACTTTCCAATTCTTTCAAAGAACCCTCTGGACGGTCGGTGCCCTTCGGCAGCCACGTGTTCCAAAGCGCATGCGCACTACAGCAAAGAAATTTCTCGAACATCACGTGCGCATGGATGCGTTGTCAAGGCTGCGATAATTAATTTTGCTTCTTTCTGCATAAATTGCATGCATTCGTTATTGTTCAAAAATGTTTTGCAAGCATTTAATGGGTAACACGTATTAATTACCTAACTGGTCTAACTGGTTAGAAGATGAGACGACTGATTTTTTTTATCTTTATATGTTTTTATAATATATTTAACATTTTTACCGTATTCTATTTCTTACAAGCTTGTATGTAATTTGATTAAGTAATATATTCAGGTACTAAAAGTAAAGCGTAGCAGTTGAAAACCTTTAATTGTATTTTAATACAACTGTAAGTCAACGAACATTAATTTATATAGTTTAACTGGTAAAGTTTGAGATTAAGAGCCCTATATTTGGCTATTTGTTTGTGCGACATGACTGTCATCTTGTCAGTAACCACCTTGTGTCTTGTCGGTCAAATGCCAATTCTTCTCGAAGTTCACTGTAAAAGGGGCTGATTCTAAAGTGCGGTTGTTGTTGTAGGGCGTTGTTCTGGTTTTTGGTTTCTAAGGTACGATTTGGAGGAAAATTCACATCGCATCATGTTGATTTTGTGTCGTTATAGCAAGAGGTTGATGCACATTAAGAATGCCATACAGACACGTGCAACTTAACTAAGACGCAGCCGTTCATTTCGGTTGTCTGACGAAATTGGGTTATGCGATTACTTGGCAAAGCAGTTTAATTGCATTGACATGTTAACCGCCTTGAGCTAGATTAATACGTATTGCGGTGCGTTATTTCTGAATGTGCAGTGCTTACCATGAACCTTTGCCCCACCTTTCGCTGGTAATGTGCGCACCGTAAGTCGGGAAAACAGCTAATCGACGGGTCTTTGATTTCGTCAACACCAAAATTTAACAGTCCTATACAAACGTGTTTGGGCTGATTGCTCGTGTGTAAATTATGGTAATTTAGGGTTATCAATTTCTTACGTGCCTTTTGATTTAAAATTAGTACAAACGTAAATTATAGAACCTTTCATCAAACTATTAAAACTTGTTTTTGATTTTAAGACCTGATTCCGTGGATGACGAGTCTAACTGAATATGGCATCATTTCTCATGACATTTCTGAGGAGTTTGGTGTTGGAGAAGGTTTTTGTATTTGTTTTCTGTATAGCTTTTGAAGCCTTGAGTTAACACGATGTATCGACTTCCAAGTCTCGTCATTCCAGCTGCTGCCAGACGTCTTTTGAAATCCTCTGTCAGGACGGTCCCAGCAGTTCATCGGACATATGCTAAGGACCTGAAGTTTGGTGCTGATGCCAGACGGAGAATGTTGGAAGGAGTTGACATCTTGGCCGATACAGTAGCAGTCACTATGGGACCAAAGGTGTGTATCGAGAAGTCAGGTGGCTTGATTGAACCATTAAGAATGTAATGATAATGCATCCGAATGTAATACAAGCTTGTGAAAATGCAATTAATTTACATGGCAATGGTATGAATTTGTAGTAACATATGCATTGGATTATAATTTATTTGAACTCCTGATGAAGTAATCGGTAATATAAAATTTTATGAAATATGGATGTGAATTTGCATTCTTGATTTTAAATGTGTGAAACCCTCATGTCTTGTAGCGATGATTTGTAAGGCATCCATTGCTTTGCTTTCTGATAAGTTAGAATGATGACTGATTCAGAGAGAAAAGGAACTATGTTATGAGGGTTAAATATTTCAGCTGTTGTATGTAATGCTAACGTGCAGACTTTTAAATGCAGAACAAATCTATACACGGTTTTATGTGCCATTTCGAAATTCGACTTTGATTCAGTCAATTAAGTGCCAATGATTCGTATGTAGAGGTGTCAAAAGTTTGGCAAAATATTGCACAGGTACCCAAATCCATTCTGAACCAGTACCCAACTACTTGTCACTCCGTCATTTGGATAACAAATCAGTTGTCCAATGGGCCGCATATGAGCCAAGCAGTCAGCTTACCCTTGAGGCCACGTTATCTTTCATTCCAGCATTGCAATGGTACACTGTTTCAATTGACTGCTCAATGGTTAAGAAATTTGTTATTTTACAGCCTTTACTGATTGATGACTGCAACCTGATACCTCACACATCATGGCTTCTCAGGCCACAAACTAATACAGCATTCTGCTTAAATAATCATTATCCTTCTTTGGCTGGGTGTACATTTCCATGATTCATGGCCCAGGTTCCATTTGGGCGAGTAACCCTGGTCTCCGGTGTCCACTTATATGTTTTGTTAACAGTGGTTGATGTCAGTGGTTTTTATCAGACATTATTGATTTGTTAATTTTTTTGATGAAATATGTATGTAAGTGTGTATATTTACCAGGGTAGGAATGTAATCTTGGAGCAGAGCTGGGGAGCACCGAAGATCACCAAGGATGGTGTGACTGTTGCCAAAGCCATTGATTTGAATGACAGGTACCAGAACGTCGGAGCCAAGCTGGTGCAGGATGTTGCCAACAGCACGAATGAAGAAGCAGGAGATGGAACAACGGCTGCAACGATTCTGGCACGTGCTTTTGCAAAGGAAGGATTTGAGAAGATCAGCCATGGCGCAAACCCTATTGAGATCCGGAGAGGTAATACAAAGCCTTTTTTGCCTATACTTTATGCTGTATGCTTTGGTTGTTGGTACAGGCATTAATTTGTTATTCTGTTGCAATCACGTATTATAATAACTTGAATATTTTGTGGACATTGTAATGGATAGTCTGTTTATTTTAAACTGAATAGGAGTGCTGATGGCTATTGATGCCGTTGTCAGTCATTTGAAATCAATGTCAAAGCCAGTCACAACCCCAGAGGAAATCGCTCAGGTAAATAACCAAGGCCTTGGTATGAATTTAATCCCGGAAAATTAAAATTAATTCCTTTTAATTTGGAATAATGCCTTGTAATGTTGAGTGTGCTTGTTTGGACCTTACTTTGTGACTACCTTCTGTTACCAAAAGTAGGAGTATTACCAGCTTTGGCTGGGGTCACTGGTCCTTGTGCATCTGTAGGAACTTCGGAAAAATTATGCTGGTAGTAGCTGATCTTAGGGTCTAGTTAATCACCTGTAGTCACTGTAGTACTTGACTCCAGTGCTAACCGGTGTGCATGCCATCATTGTAAAGCGGATTTTGGTCATTTGAGATCTAAGTGTCACTACGGAAAAAGAGTATGACTTTGACTTTGCAGTTCATGATGATGCCTTATTTTTATAAACAGATTTTGCAAACTGACGGAAAGAGTGTCAGGTTTATGAATTTTTGAGTTGGTGGAAACTTGCTTACGTTATGGAAATGTGTGGATTTGCTGTGTAGTGTTGTGTTTATTATTTTGACAGGTAGCTACAATTTCTTCAAATGGAGACGAGTCAATCGGAGACATTATTTCTGATGCGATGAAGAAAGTTGGCAAAGATGGAACAATTACAGTTAAAGTGAGTTCTTAATGTAACAGCGAGCATTTGCTTTTTGTTTTTGATGTGCAAATCTTATTTTCTGTCTTTCTAGCAGAAAAGAGTTAAGATCAAGTGGCTTTTAGGTGAACAACTATCTTAAGGTAAAAACTTCTTTTTACTTGTTTTGACTGTTTTTATTCTTTTTGCAAAGTATGCATATATTTCAAAATTGACCTCAGTGCTTTGATCATTAGGATGGGAAAACGCTGAAAGATGAGCTGGAAGTGATCGAAGGAATGAAGTTCGATCGTGGCTACATCTCTCCATACTTCATCAATACATCTAAGGGTATGGGAGATTATTGGTTTGCACTTCTCTTATATTGATCTGAATGGGTCAGTGCATGTTAGAATTACAGTAAAAGCGGGTGCATCCAGGTAATGCATGCATGCTTTCACTTAGCATACAGTAGAGCCATGCTTCCCAAGGCTACCAATGTGACAAGTGAAAATCGCTAATGCGCAGTACATGAACTAGCTAGTATGTGATCTACATATGTATGATGTATCGCATGTTGCCGCGTCTGTGCTCTATGAGGTGGTATAGACGCAGCAATATGACTTAGACGAACAAGATGCAGAATACGTAGAAGTAATTCATATCAGAAGAATCAAAAGATTTCATACTAAAGAAAGAAGTCAAAAACACCAGAAAATAATGTCCTATTTTTCTGTAGAAATATGACACTGTTCCAAGACCTTGATACTTATGTGGACTCTATATATTAAGAAATACATAGTTCGCTCTGTGTGACTGGACTCTTTTGACATGTTGTATATGTCATCTGTGGCTATAGACCAAGTGGGCACTCATGTGAAACTAACTTAAATCTGTTATTTTGTCATGTACATTTAATGGTGACACTTTGGCATTTATCATTTAAATTTATACTTTTTGAAAGCTTTCATGAATTTTTTTAGCTTTTTATTAGGTACAAATTCAAGTTTATATTTTTAAACTTAAGTCAGCAGATGGGTGTGTTACAAGGATGTCGAAAATGCATACAGTTATAAAAACCAAAGTGGGCTATATGCTGATACATAAAATGCAAGGGTATTCAGTAACATGCAGTTCTGAAAGCCTGACTCCCAACATCCGCACGTTATCAGGTTTTACTGTTTCAAATATAGGACACCGTTTTATTATTGAAATAACTATTGATAAGCTTTATAATAGAGCTGTGGAATATTAAAATTACCTTTATGATTGGTGTTCTGTGATTGAGCTTAGAAATTAATTATATTGTAACCACTGTCTTCTTTTAAATTGTAACTGACTGTTATCAGAAAACAAAGTTAGAGCTTTAACAAGTAGAATGAAAATCTTATGGTGAGCACCAACCACCACAGACAAGTTTATGTGATGGTAAATATTGCTAATTAAGTGAAGGTCTAATTAGGATGCTCTAAATTTCCTGTTTCTGTTTTCGCCAGGTGCTAAGTGCGAGTTTCAGGATGCCTTGGTTCTGTTCAATGAGAAGAAAATCTCGTCAATTCAGTCAGTAATTCCAGCTCTGGAGTTGGCAAATAAGGAAAGAAAGCCATTGGTGATAATTGCTGAAGATGTTGATGGAGAGGCGCTCTCTACGCTTGTACTGAACAGGTTTGTAGATCCGCTAGCTGTACATCGTCTTTTATCAGTTTAAGAAATGTGTGTAGCACTAGATAAAATACTCCCTCAGTTTATCTAATGTATTAGAAATGGTGTCAACAACTTGTGGGGTCTAAATGTTTGATGTTAAGCTTATGACCTGCTTCCTCACGAGAAACACTTCACCAGTTATGTTTTAATGCTTGAGTAGAAAGCTCGAAAACCTACGTGATGTTTACAGCATGTTAGTTAGTAATTTTGTATGTAAAACATTTCACAGGCTGAAGGTCGGTCTGCAGGTATGTGCCGTGAAAGCTCCTGGCTTTGGTGACAACAGGAAGAACACTCTACGAGATATGGCAATTGCCACTGGAGGAGTGGTGAGTGCCACGGACAATTAACTAAATGAAGACGTACCTTATGATTCATTAATTCAGAGCATAGTTTAGTACCTCTTCTAGTTGCCTATGCGGAAGTGTGGCTAGGCCACGCTAGAGTATGTATCAGGTATAATCAGATTGATGTGATTTTACTGGAAATATTAGTAATTTTTTCTCCCAATTATACTGTTTTAAAACTTGTTCTCAGTAATGCAGTTAATAAAAATGCTGGTTCAGTGGTGCTAAAATGGATGGTTAGATACTGGCATTTGAAATATATATGTGGCAACCAAAATTCAATTTCATATTGACTAATTCTGCCAAGACTTTAAAATGTGGAGTGGCGAGGCAGTCTACAGGATAGGTTGATTTTAAATTTCTTGTCACGTTTTTGCATAAATTTTGTTATATTTAACAGTTAAATGTTTTTTGGCTAATTTGTTCTTTTCTTCTGCTTGTAAGTTAGTTTAATTGCATTTGTTTTGTTTAACTGAAGGTCTTTGGTGATGAAGCTGACATGTACAATATCGAAGATGTTCAGATTCAGGATTTTGGTAAAGTGGGTGAAATAACAATGACGAAAGATGACTGTCTTTTAATGAAGGTAAGTTTTTGTGGCATTTAAAAGTTAAAGAATATAAAATGGGTAAAACAGATTATAAAAGCCTCCAGTTTAAAGCTTTTTACTAACTGATTTCTAGCTTTTGCAACTGATTTCTAATTATTGTTGATGTTTGGTAGGTTATTCGTAGTTTCAGTGATTTGCGTACTGTCGTGCTTTGGTCAAGGTAGAAGTTGACAGAATAGTGAGCTTTTGTAAACATTTCCACATGAAATTGCCTCTGCTATAATGGATAAACGAAAGTAAATACGAGGAATAAGTGTTGTGATGCCTAGCCAAATGCATAAAATAGTGTAGCAACAGATGAAGACATGAGCAAAAGACTGTGTTTGTATTTTATGTATTTACTGCTGAAAAATTGTGGCTTGCCAGTATCTGATGAAAGAGATTTCAGGTTAAGTGCTAAGATTCTAAAAATAAACTATATAAAGATGAGGCAAGGAACTAACAAAATTACTGACTGGTCAAAGTATTATCTTGAATATTTCACAAAAACTTGGAAAATTTATAAATATGTGACCTAATGTTATACAGCTTGTTGAAGCAGGTTATAGTTTAAGTGACTGCTTCTGTAACTGTTTCCAGGGCAGAGGCGAGAAGTCGGAGATTGACAAGCGTGTTGCTCAGCTTCGTGAAGAAATTGAAGGAACAACATCTGACTATGAAAAGGAAAAGCTTTCTGAGAGGTTGGCCAAGCTGTCTGCTGGAGTTGCAGTTATCAAGGTGTGACTTGAAGCTTTATGTCTTTGCTGTTAACCGTGAGGTTAAACTTGGATTAAAGATTTATGATGACTTTTTATATGGTTTAAATGTACTCAGTTTCTGTTAAAGCTGGCATAGTGGAAGCATACTTGGCATGTTGCAAACAAAAGCACCGGAGACTTGTAGCACGCTCTGTCATACCTCCAATTCTGAGTCGGGCATGGATCGCAGAATTAGTTCAACTCTAAATAAACTTAATTATAAATAACATGACCCCATTGTAAGGCAATTCTTGATAAGGCTCTCAGAGAGCCTTAGAATGGGTTATAGTGGGTTTCCGGTGTAATATCATCAGGTTTGGAGTACGAGTTAGTCTAGTAGTTAATGTGCTGGATTGTGAACTGATTGATGGGAAGTTTAAAGCCTCACTTGGGCAGAAAGAATGTTTAAAAATTTCTGCTTCACTTCACACCCAAAGCAAACTTGGTTACAAAAAGAGTATGCTGACCATGCTGTGTCGATGGGAATATCAAGGAGCAAAGGCAAGGACTGATAGCACCATGTGCCAAGGCTAAGAAAAGCAAAGTCGCTTACACTTGCACCTGCAACTGCCTCTCGGAATTAAGGAACTGCTGTTTTTCTCTTCCGTAGTCAAGTGTGAAAATTCAGTTGTTTAGAAATCAGATAAGTTTCTGAAATTGAATATTGTAACAGCTTTTGATAAGTCTTTATTATGTTCTTAGGTTGGTGGTTCTAGCGAGGTTGAAGTTGCTGAGAAAAAAGACCGATACACAGATGCCCTAAATGCAACACGAGCCGCTGTAGAGGAAGGTATTGTTCCAGGAGGTGGTGTTGCCCTCATTCGATGCCTGCCTGCATTGGACGGCCTTAAATATGAAAACAGTGACCAGAAAATGGGCGAGTCTTCAATTTCTTGTTTAGTATGAGATTAATGTGCACTTAAACCTGTTATTGTTGATTTCAATAATTTGTAAATCTACTGAAACATCTGAATATGTTTTTGCTTAAAAGTTCTACCAGAGAGTTTTTGGTTGATTTATTTAATCAAATACGTCAAAGTATGCACATTTTATAAGCCTTTAATAGAGCTAACAGTGACAGCGTGTGTGAAGCCATTTTGATTAGCGCCATCTGGTTGTCTTAAATGTAGGTGGGGAAATTGTTCGGAAAGCCCTGCGGATACCCTGCTATACGATCGCCTCAAATGCAGGTGTTGATGCACAGGAGGTTGTCACTAGGGTGATGTCAGAGAAGCAGGAAGTGGGGTATGATGCGCTCCATGGAGAGTACGTCGACATGATCAAGTCTGGAATCATTGATCCAACAAAGGTAAGAATGAAGGAATTTTCTCGTTATTGGAAATTTTGTAAAATATAAAGATGTTCTTGTTTGGTTTGTTCATGTGACGAGTATTTGAAGAATAACTGTGCTTTTTCAGCAGACAACGAGACTGAAACTTGCTGCCAAATGGTTTGCAGTGTTGCACTTGTGTTGCAGTGTTACACTGTGTTAATATTGTTTGGCCTTATCTGCTTAAAGCGTGAGACTGTGGCCGATGTTTTGTTATGTGGTAGCCGTTTGGTCTGATCGCTTGCCTGAGACAGTTGCTGTGTAGGGAGCTTGAGCAAGTCTTTCACATGCAATTGTGCAGATTTTAGAAACAGAAAGACTTACGGTGAGAAAAATTGATTGTATTGTGATGTTGCAGGTGGTTCGAACTGCGTTGGTTGATGCTGCAAGTGTTGCCTCACTGTTGTCAACAGCTGAAGCTGTTGTAGTGGACCTGCCAAAGGAAGAGAAAGGAGCAGCTGCCGGAATGGGAGGTGGAATGGGAGGAGGAATGGGAGGTTACTAAATAGGAATAATGACTCTTAAAGCAAAGACATCCAGTGAGTACATTATCAACTTGCGGATCTGCAATCAGGAAGTCATCACAAATGAAAATGGCATATGGTCATTACTTTAATCAGTTCTTTTGCTGTCTTTTTGCCACTTGTGTGTATTCTCATGGACTGTGTTGCGCTTAACTGGTTTGGAATCTATTGCCAGATGCATAATGCAACCAGTGGACATGTGTTTGTACACTGAGAGTTGGCTCCTGCTAAACTGAATGAAGAAAACAGTTGTATGGCTGTAGAAACTGACAACATAATTTCACTAAGTTGATTTACTCAGTAATAGGGTCGTTCATAAAGGACGTCCACTTAAATGACACACTTTGAACCCCTCCTTCCCCTGTCCCCAACGGTGCTACGGAGTTGGGTATTTTGATACTGCCACGTCCAGCAAAGGGACTCTGTTAGACCCAGTGCAATACAGACTGTCTGCTGTACTGAAATAACTTGTGTAAAATTTAGATGAGAATGTCCACATTGGGCTAACCCTCCTTCATGTTGCAAGTATTGGCATCTGGATGACCCCTGACTCTGCCCTTCTGCCTCTGCAGCTGCCTGTCATCATTTACCCCTAAGGATATGTGGACATGACGGTTCTATGTTGGATAATACTTCAGTGGCATGTAGCATTTGTTATGCATGTATTTTTGCAAAGTGTTTTGGTAACGTCTTCTGATACTGTTGCATGTGGAATGATTCATAACGTGTAGTTGTCCATTTTACGTTGTGCTCGTTCATTATAATCATTTAAGGCGTGTAGATTTGTTTGTTTATGACTTTTTGTTGCAGTCTGGTAAGTTTGAAGAAAGTCCTGGTTGTCTAGACATGCTTGTACTGTTTTGTGTTTTGCAAGTTCATAATCTTTTATAAATACGATTTTAAAAAAGTTGTTGAAATTTTATCCTTGCCTTTCTGTTGAAAATCACATGGGCCCCAGCATGACATCTAATTCGAACCATTTCGTAATTGTTTGAAAGAGCATTTGACAAATACTAGAACTCATTTCGGTAAATTTATATGATGCCTCGGCAAGAAACTGTTTGCAAACACTTTATTTAAGGAGATCCATGCGGCAATCCTTGTCTTGTTAAGAATTCATTTCTGGTAGGTGATCGTCCATTAAGGACTTCCGAAGAGGGAGGGAGAGAGGGTGACCCAAATGGGATAATGGTTATGCCCAATGAGGACACCGCGTGTAAATTGTTGCAAAAACCACCCTGTAACAGCATTGCAGTTTAAGCAAAGATCTTAGAGTAGGATAGCCTGATCTAGACCTTAGCACTACGTTGCCAATTTGATGAAATGGCAGATCTTTAGTTGCTATTGCCCAATGTCCTTCCCACAAATTTCCGCGTCTGGGCTACAGCTGAACTCATTATTATCGTCAGCGTATTCTTCAGATTTCTTGACAGCCCAAGAAAAATGAGGTGTGGGAACCAACTTATTCACAGATTGTCAGTGGTACACAATTCGTGAGGGAGGTGTGGTCAGGTTCGTAGGCTTATATTACCGTAGTTTATTTAACGACGTCTTCATATTAAAGATAGGAGTGTCTACTTAATTGGCGATTTGCCTTATGCTCATAAGATCGTGTACACTAACAACACGTTTGGTAGACCTATTCTGCAATCTGCATTAAGCGTTTAACTCTGTCGGCTTTCTGCCTAAATCTGTCTTCCGGTGTTAATGTCCAAATACTCTGCTGGACTATTTATAAGCAAAATCATAAGTGCATGTACAGTAAACAATACAGCGGGCAGTTTCGCTTATTCACAGAGGCAGGACACGGCGAAACCTATCAACAAATACAAATATAAATACATATCCGGAATCTCGGATTCTAGACCGTCACCTAGCGAAATGTAATGTTCCAACAAAAATTCGTAGCGCGCGTCATTAATTGAAAAGTTCACGAACCAATTGAACTGGTTTGTTCGCCAAATGTATACGGAACCCATACACCGTCCGTATAGGTGTTATCAAATGAATCTATTTGCAATCTGGCAGTGATAGTCCTTGAACAGATTCGCCAAAATCCGCAAATGCAGCAGATTCAAATACAGATTCGCCTATATAAGCAAAATGCACCAGGCCAGGATGGTCCGTAAGGAACCCATACGTAGTCCGTATGGGTGTCATCAAATGAATCTAGTTGCACTATGAGAGTGACACTCGTTGCTTATAGATTCAAATACAGATTCGCCAAAATCCAGAAATTCAGCATAAACGAATACAGATTCGCCTAAAAAAGCAGAATGCACAACTCAGGCCAGGATAGTCATAAGGGAACTATACTTGGTCCATATGGGTCTCATATAAGACACATATGGACCAAGTATAGTTCCCTTATGGATCCTTATGACTATCCAAGCCTGAGTTGTGCATTTTCTCGACATAGGCGAATCTGTATTTGTATATGCTGAATTTCCGGATTTTGGTGAATCTGTATTTGAATCTATATGCAGCGAGTTTCACTCCCACAGTGCAACTAGATTCATTTGATGACACCCATATGGACCACGTATGGATTCTTTATGGATCCTTATGACTATCCAAGCCTGAGTTGTGCATTTTCTCGACATAGGCGAATCTGTATTTGTATATGCTGAATTTCCGGATTTTGGTGAATCTGTATTTGAATCTATATGCAGCGAGTTTCACTCCCACAGTGCAACTAGATTCATTTGATGACACCCATATGGACCACGTATGGATTCTTTATGGATCCTTATGACTATCGTTGCCTGACTTGTGCATTTTGTCGATATAGGCGAATCTGTGTTTGTATATGCTGAATTTCCGGAATTTCGCGAATCTGTATTTGGATCTGTATTCAAGGAGTGTGACTGGCAGAGTGTAAATAGACACATTTGATGAGACCCATATGGACCACGTATGGGTTCCTTGTGGACCCTTGTGGCCATGCTAAGCTCTGTTGTGCATTTTGTTTACATAGACGAATCTGTATTTGAATGCGATAAATGCAGCTTATAAGTTTGTAACTGTATCACAATTCTATTAAATTATAACGTTTTTTGGCCGAATTTTTGTTAATATTCGTGTTGCCTAAACGAATTGTCCAGTTCCTATTAATTCATGAACATTTTTATCGGTTAAGTGTCTTTGAAATTTGAATTGCCGAATATTTCAATGCGATTTCGCTAGATTGCAGCACAGAAACCCGGAATCCTGAACGGAAATGTATTTGTATCCGTTGGTAGGTTTTTCTACGTAGAGGCAGGCAGCATTGCGCGGCTTTTGTTTCTAATGGGTAGCATGGGAAGGATGGGCGTTAGCGAAAAAAATAGGGTAATCTGTCTTACTCGTTCCTTGATTTTGTGCTTCCTTTAGCACTTTCTCGTCACGATAATTCTGGATCTCACCATTTTGGGGGTCTCGGTTGTTATTTCGAACACCAGTTTTTCTCGTAATTCTTGGGGCGGGGAAGTTATTCGACGACGCCTAACGTTTACCAAGCCTCTAAGATCTTTGTACTCTAAGATCTTTGCGTTCACCTTGACGCTTATCCGCGCTAGGTCTACGTTTATGGGGCAAGGCTCCTTCTCGTACTTGCCTTTTCTCTGCACTTACTATAGGCTACGTGCCAGGCTGTCACTCTGCCTGACTTGGATCTTGAATTGTAACCGAACCCAATTGCCTATCGATTTTGTTTTGACTGAGCGCCTGTGAATAAGCTGATCCCCATGACGTGGCTTTCGATGGGCGCTGTAGAAATCTCGAGATAACGATAACGATGCCTGTTTGACCTCTGCATCTTTGCCCGAAACTGACTCTGACCCTTCCTGCCTATCGATTTGCTCAGCGCCTATGGGAAGCTAGTTCCCGCGACTTAGCAATCGTAAAAATACCAAATTTACGATTATTTCGAGGCAAGGACTATCTTCTCTAGATCGAAGTACGAATCTAAAGGTGTGACATTGGTAAGAAGGCGACGTTGAACACAACATTCTCTAATTATATGAAATTGCCTTTATCGTCAGTGTGTGATTCCCTGCTAGCTGCTCTACGCTTAGATTCTAAGACGCGCTTTAAAAATGTTCGAGTTTACGATTACGATCATAATTTGTGCGGTATAAATTTCGTCAATTTAGCAGAAGAGGGTGCTTCTTATACCAGTAAGTTCCAAAAACGTAGCCTTAACTGTGTCACTCAAATGCGCATGCGTCGTTGTAACCAACCGAAGCCCCGGATGTGTAAATGAATTTATAATAATCTCCTAAATAAAAAGAATTCGAAACGCTGCTGTACAGTTTCTTTGTCAGCTCTTACATGCTTATATGTCATTTCGGTTATTGACATACTGCACTATTGTAAACATTTGGTTTGTTGTGTTGTAATAATAACTGATGCACCAAGTTACGGAATGGCAGACCCCAGACAGGCTTGTTGGGCCTTGATGTAACACCGATGTTTGGTGTTTGTAGGTAGGATATAAAAGTCGGGTGTCGGAATGTTGCTTGAACCAGGCGATTGAGTGTGCGATCAGAAATTTGAAGGGCACAGCGTTTTAATGGCTGATGTTTACGATCCAGAAATTCCCACTGAGTATGTTTATATGAGTTCTGCACACTGCACACACAATATGAATGCAAACATTAGATAAATAATTGTTATTGTTTTTTTATTTGCCCCCTATTATAACGTGAAAGCAGTACACTTTTGGCAAGTATTCATCAAGTAAGGTAAGATGGTAGCACATTTGTTGCGGACCTTCTGTATTACGGGTAATTTTAGTACTTGGTGGTTTTATAAAGTGGTAGAAGCACAAATATGACCATGCCAGTCATACTGCTGATGACAGCAGAGAGGGGTGAGGTCATGTGGCTTAGCCTCCCAGATCTGTCAGTAGGGCTTGGTGCCGTTGACCAAGACATCTTGCTTGACGCGCTGTGAGCAGCATTTGACAGCCGGGTTTGGCCCTTTTGTGGTTCTAAAGCTTCACTTGCAACTGTAGACAGACACAATGGCTGTTGGTCACTTGCTGGGACCGGTTATATTTCTTCTGTATGCAGCTGACATGGTTGCAATTACCACTTGGTTCCTATGCTGATGATGCATTATGTCAGCATACAGCTTACACCTCTCGTTTTATACAGTCCACTTCCCTGTTAGCGTACATCATTTTGCGACAATCAATAACTATCCACACATGCCAGAGGTGCAGAAATGTGACATTATGGGTGTCCTTAATAAAGCTGTTGGTATTGGGAACAAGTCTATGTAAATAACCTCACAGACAAGTAGATTGATAAATATGCTGTTGCCGAGATATTCGGCGTGAAAAGTCAGCTATATTTTTTGTTTTGCGTTCATGCTGTGGACTGCGATGACAAATGAAGATGAAGTTTGGTGGATGATTTTTGGTAATTTGGAGGTGGTTGAAGAATTAATTTTGAAGGATTTCACTTGTTTGTGAGTAACAGGACCACAGTATCATAAGTAGTGTTCATACTAACAATTTATAAAACTTTTCAAGCATTATTGAAAGTGGTACCAGCGTCTAATGGTGTGCAGTGCTGCACTGCTTAGACCAGGGTTTTTGCAACCTCCAATAAAGGCTGGTTGAAATATTTTATGAGAAGGGTTGGTCCGCTTGCTGATAGAACAGATTTGTGAGCATTTGATATATTTTTGTAGTTTTATAATGAGAGTTACTGGTCAAGATCATCCCTGGAGCTAAGAAAGATAATAATATTTGCCCAGCAACCAGGTGCTAAGCTGGCAATGCCCTGCTGTAAACAAAGTGGCACTAGATGCAGATTTCTTTTATTTGGCTCTACTAACTTGTGTAAGATTGCCTGTATGGAAGTTACATGCTGACGTAACTTTACCTGGAGATGCCTGGCTTGAGAGTTATCATACGACACAAGAAGTTAGAGATAACTTTGAAGTCTTTTTTTACCTAAATGGCTGATGTAAATAACTTTCTTTTGTTACCAATTCTTTATCTTTTGCCCCTCCAAAACATAACCACATGTGAAGTTTGACTGCTGCTCGCTAATATCAATGACCATTGGAGATTGCTTACCACCCAGACTGTGAAACGAGTGGTGAAGAAAGCATTGGTGCATTAAAAAATGGTTTACTTGCCAAACTAGCCATGACAAATGCAGATGCCTGAACTCTAGTTTTTACTTTGATCTAATAGGAACACTGTATATTAGTAACACATGTTTATTTAAATCATCTGCAAATAAGTAAGTAAGTAAGACATCTGTTAACATGTAATGTGTCCATCGGCTGAGTGAGAGATTGTAGGCCGAATATAAAAGATAATGTAATGGCTGCTTGTAAACATGTTTGCAGCGCCATGCTTTTTGACTTATCTGAAAAATTAAAGAACATACGAACAACCAAATGACATAGGCCTGTTCAAAATTTATTTCTAAACAAATTTTATGTTTGTACTTAAACTCTGTCTTCAGTGGTTGCTGAAATATTGCGCTTTTGCCTCTAAAAGGTAAAATTGGATCAGAACCCCAAAAATATCTGGTGGGGGCCAGATTATTGGCTTTAAAATATCTGGTGGGTTGGCATAATATTTTACTTAATATTTTGAATATTTTGCAGGCATGCAATACAATTGGATTTCAAGTAAGCCCTTTGTCAATTCATTTTTTCAATTTAATGATGTTACAGAGATCACGAGGTGCTTTCTCAGCAAGCTGATGGTGTTACCTCAATGGCTTTGAAACCAGAGGGCTCTTCAGAAGGTGGTACAAACAGACCAAGGTTTGTGCATGCATTTGGCACGAAGAAGCTCTTGAAGACAGATGACAAGCCAATCAAGTTTCAGATACAACGAAAGAAATTGCCATTGGTGCAGTACAGTGATGACGAGTCAGACAATGCACCTAGCGGACGATCAACTCCTGTGGTAAAGACTCGTACAGACAAGTCTAAAAACAACTCTGGTCCGAAGGCGAGCGATCCGCCAGGTCATCAGGAACTATTGGTTGTGCCAGGGCAAGAAGGAGCACTTGTCAAACTAGCAACATATGATTCTGATTCTGGTAGTGAGAAAAATGCAGCACAAAGTAGCATTCACGCAAAAACAGAATCATCAGCAGGAGCAACCAAGACAAAGGTCAGAGGTAAAAGTCGTTGGTCTGAATCAGTGAAGTCGTCTGCTTCTCCAACAAGAGATTCGAAGCTTCATCTTTCTCCGTCACCAAAAGAATTAAAGCAGCAGTCAATTTCCTCAAGACATCAGGAACCTGAAAAGTCAGTGCAGAGTTCTGCTGATAACATGAGCAAAAATGAGTCATCTTCAGACAGCAAACAGGCAAAACTGTCGCCATCTTGGACTAGTTCCAAGCGTGACTGCGAGTCTGTGAAAAAAGACCGAAAAATGAGCAGAGCTTCTGATTTCCAGAGACAGTCAACAGAAAGGCATGACAGAAAAATGTCTTCTGTACCATCACCAAGCAAAGATTTGGACAAAACCAGGCATCATGGAAGTTCAAGGGGACCATCGACTGGAATGTCTCCATTGTCTAAGCATTCCAGACATTCACCATTGCATGAACCATACCGTGATGCAAGTTTTCCCCAAGAAACACATCAGAAACGTGTTTCCAGGCAGCAGCGCAATGTTTCCCCGTCCCCAAGCCACGAAGAAACACGGGTTCCTCGCGAAAATTCATCCCCCCGCAAAAAGCACGAAAGGTCATCTCCTTCAACTAAACTTTTGCGGACAGCTTTGCCTTTAACTGAATTTGAAAGACATTCATGTCGGCATTCACAATCACCCCTTGAATGTGAATCAGGTCACGGTGCAGGAACATCTAGGGAATACTCGAAAAGGTCAGGGCATTCACATTCCGACCATAGGTTTCCTCACACTTCTTCAGACTGGTTGTCAAATAAGAACTTGGATGACAGTTCACCACTGTGTGCGAACTCTTATCAGGCAAGATCCTCAAGGTCATCAAGACGAGCTTGCGGTGACTCGCCATCCTATGAAAAATATCGGATGCATGAAAGATATGAGTCACGATACTCCCCAGAGTTTGTGTTTCTTGAGAAAAAACATTACAATGATTCAGGTGAGGGAGATAACCGTGCTTACCCTATTTCTTCGCAAGAACGCCGATCGTCTGTTTCAACTTCTTTTGATTCATATGGTTATCGTAGAGAAGCAGTTGAAGAACATGAAGGTAGGTCTGTTAAACACTCATCCTCGAGAGAGGAAAATTTCTCTTACTTTTCACCAGAGCAAAAGTATAGAAGAGAAAAAAGTTATGACACACAATTTGAGGCTTACCCATCAAAAGAACATGAGCGACCCTACCAAACAGAACTGCATAGAAGGGACTCGAGAGATAGGTTGTGGGCCTCATCTCATGCTGAAGCTGATTCAAGATCACATGAAGAGTACTACCACAGGACTGAGAAAGAACAGCGTAAGTCTAGTGCGTTCCCAAAAGGAAATTCCACTCGCTTACAAGCTGACGACTCAGAGCAATCAAGTTTAGACCGCCGAAGAACTTTGAGCCAGCGTGCTGGTGATCAGAATAAAGTCTGGGATTGCAAATCTGAATCCGTACGAGAGATTGACTGGGAGTCGAGGGATAAGAAGCCAAAGCTAAGGGAACAACATGCGAAAGAATTGTTGTATGACCAGAAGACTTCAGATTATGACAAAGATGTCAGATGCAGCACTAGTCGCACAGAGTGCACATCACGTCGTCACAGCAATACCAACAGTAAATCTGGAGATCTGATAGAGAAGCAGAAAATGTCAGGGGGCAGCAGAGAGTCTGGCACTAATGCAAGCCAAGAGCATGCTCTTGGGGCAAAAAGTGCAAAAAACTTTACACCAAAGGAACATCGAACTTCAGAGTCTACAGAGCATTATTCAGAAACCCGTTTGGGAAGCCCTTCAAAGAGGACAGATAAGTCACAGAAAAGTATTGCCTGTGGTGGAAGCGTAAAAGAGCTCAAGGAGAAAGCTGAGGCTAAAGATGCCAAGTCGGCAAGGAAGCAAGTTCCAGCTAAAAGGAAAAGTACTAGTTCAAGCAGCAGTGAGACAGAAGATGGTAGCAGTGGTTCGGATACTAGTAGCAGTGGTACAGATTCAAGCAGCAGTTCAAGCAGCAGCAGTGGCGGCAGCAGCAGTTCAAGCAAGACTGACGAAAACTTGGCCGTCAAGCTTCCAAATAAGTCTGCATCGGGAGTAATTGGACATCTTGGGGAGACAGTTTCTGTGGAGAAACGAACAAAAGCTGAGCTGAGCAAAAGAGAACCTGCAAAGAAAGTACTTACTGCAGAAACATCTGGAACAAAACTTGCTCAGGGAATTGCACCAAACACGGAGGTGACCATATCTTCATCAAAGACAGTGGCAGCTGTCACTGTTTCTAAATCAATTGAGTCAAAGGAGCAGAGCAGCAGCTCAGACACTAGTAATAGTAGCGGCAGCAGCAGCAGTGATGAAGATGACAGCAGTAGTTGCTCATCAAGTGATGGAGAATCGGGCAGCAGCAGTAGTAGCAGTGAAGAATCAGGTCAAGAGACATCATCTGATGCTAATGTTTCCAACAGAAAAGAGAGCAAGGAGAAACCAGATAAAGAGTTGGCAGCAAAAGGCAGCAAAGACATCGAAAAATTAGAGGACAGTGCAACTAATTGTAAAACTGCTTCAGCTTTGGTCCAACCGTCTCCGACAAGAAAAGAAACTGACAGCAAACGGGCTACACATTCTGAAAAAGAAGGTGCCAGCGCAAAATGCTCCAAAGACCGTTTGTTGACTTTACAAAGTAGTAGTAGGGCTGCAGATAGCAGCAGTTCAGAGGATGAGTCTGCTTTTAGCAGCATTCCTTTTCCAAGTGCCAAAAGCAAAGGTGAGTCAGAGGTGAAAACTATTGGTGCTACTCAGGGTTATCAATCTGACAGTCTTTCAAGAAATGTGCTCAAGTCTTCCCAAACCACTAAATCAGAAGACAACCAAACTAAGTCAAGTAAGAACGTGAGCAGAAGCTCTCCCTTGCATACCCACGAACGAGGCCTTGAGTCCCTTTTAATTGCTGTTGCTATGGATACAAATAAAGCTGTGCCAATTCGACTGTGTCAGGACTTTTCAGAACCTGTAACCAGTAGCAATGCCCGACAAGACCTTTCTAAATCTGACAGTGGTTGTAGTAATAATTTCAACAGTGATGGCAATTCTGGAATGGTTAAAGATATCACACTAACATCTGGTGATAAAACTAACAGAAATGTGGCAGATGTGTTTAAGTTGGGTGCTGCTGTTGGTTTACCTGATAAGAATCAACCAGAAACTGTTGCATCTGGTAATAAAAGTGTGGAAAAGTCGAGTAACTTGGTATCTTCTGGTGGTAAAATAAGCAAGGAAATTTTTGTTCCAACAGTTGTCATGAAAGCAAAGTCTGCTGCAAAACTAAAAGCTGTTGAGAGTGCAGGAGTTGCAAGAAGTGTTTCATCAAGTTCTGATTTGACCGTGACAGCATTGTCTTCAGCAGCTACGAGCGAGTCAGGTGCTGTCAAGGAGATGATTCCCAAACTGGCTGACATAGTAGAGAAACCTTTGAGAAAAGAGGATGGTGCTCACAAGACTACCTCTAAGTTTGTTTCATGTGACTCAGAAGTTGTTGACTTGCCATCAAAACCAGTGCATGGGAAATTGGAAAATCTACCTCAGGTTGAAACACTACCATGCAGAGTTGGAGGCCTTAGTCATGACCAGCAAATCCATGAAGGGAAGGATGAACCACTGCTTGCTGGTCCTGTAACTGCCTCTAAGTCACTCTTTCAGAGGTGCAAACCAGACACTGTGTCAGAGTCATGTAAATCTAGTTTACAGATTGACTCTAGATCTGATGTGAAGAATTCAGATAATTATTCTGGTATTTCATCAACAAGAAGAAACGAAAAAGCTGTTGGAAATTTAAAGAGTGACAAAATACCTGCTGAAATGCAGAAGACTGTTTTGAGTAATTATGCAGAAAGCGTTAAATTGAGTTGTGCTGAAGTTAAAACAAAGGCAAATGAAAAATCAGAAAAGCCGTCAGTTGCTGACAGCAGACAGAAGTCTTCTTCGAAAGGTCAAAGGTCAAATTCTCGAAATCGGAGTTCCTCATCTTCAAGTCGGAGATCCAGAACATTTAGATCAAGATCCAGGTTACGTTCTCGTAGATCAAGTTCTGTTAAAAGACATCGAAGTCGATCAAAAGATAACAGAGATTACAGGCACAGAACAAGAGAGAACATTGATTATCATGACCGATATTACAGGGATAGACGAAAAAGGTCAAGTTCACATGATCGTAGATCTCTGTCACGTAGTAGAGATCGTTCCAGTCATTATAGAAGATCTCCTGACTATCGCTATGAGCGACACAGAGATCGCGAACATCATAACCATGATAGAGAACATTATGATCGAGATCGTGGCCATTATGATTATGATCGAGAGCGTTACGATCGTGATAGAGAGCTTTATGATCGGGAGAGAGAACATCATGATCGATATAGAGAACGTCATGATCAAGAATGTAGACAATGGCAGCAAACTCCTGAACAGCACTCATTTAAAAACAACGATTCGCTGTCTCGAAGCTTCGAGAAACGACCTTACACTGGAAGCAGGGATGAAAGCACTCGACAGAAGGTGAAAGATTCTTCAGTTAGACCGTATTTGGCACCAGATTTGGACAATATACCACTGCCTGTTGCATTTGAAACTGACTCGGTTACAACCCCGGCACAGGCAGCTTCCAAAAAAATACAATCACATCATGAGTCTGAAACTTTGCCCACTGAATATCACAGAAAATCCTCTTCAGAGATATCGCAAGATCATTCTGATCTTCTGCAGGCCAGCATGATCAGAGATCCAGGCAACTGCTCAGACAGAGAAAGTATAGATATGGAACTGGAAAATGATGACGATCCTGACGCTTCTTTGGTTGACTGTTCTGCTCCAGATCAAGGCTTTAGTCCATCAGCTAAGTCAAAGACTGCTGGTGGTAAGGTTGTGGGTGGTAAAATTGCTTTCATAATGAAGGAGTCTTGCAGGAAGTCACTGGTAAAGACCAAGAAGAGCGTTTTTGAAGAGGACAGTGACAGTTCAAATGATGCTGAAAGTAAACCACGTAAACTTAAGGTGGATTATGCAGCGGTTCGGAAAGATGAGCCTTCGTCTCTTACTCCTCGTGTGTCAACCACTGCTTCCTCCTCATCAGACTTAAAAAAGGACTCTTCCGCTTCTAATTTGCCACGTGGTTCAGTGGATTACTTAGACAGAAAGGCTAAGGAACCTTCTTCAGGTGATAGGAGTGGGTCATCAAAAGTTGAATCAGCAAAAACTGAAGTTTCCTCATCTTCTAAATCGGATCACCGAAACAGAAGTGAGGAGAAGAGGAAAGATGTTCGTGATAGTTCGAACTCAAGCAGAATGTGGGAAGCAAAAACAAAAAATGTGATTTTAACTCGAACTTCAAAATCTGATTTGCTGCTCACTAACCACTCAGTATATGAAAGACAGGGTTCAAATTTGAATGCTGCTTCACCAAACATTTCTATTCCAGTTGCCGAGTCCAGTCTTGTAACATATCCGCTGATAAATAGATCTGATTACACAGCACAATCTTTGTCTGTGCCAAATCACCACCATCGTTTTCATTCCGCTAAAACCAAAGAAGACTTCAGCACGCACTCTGATGTTTCACATATTTCGGTGTTGGGTGAAACCGCACGAAGGCCGTCCTCAAGATTTGACAGCGTAACGGTCTTGCCTGGCCATCGAGAACGTCGGTTTATGGATTTTCCGGATGCTGATGTTGCTCGTGTCGGTATAGGAGTCATGATTTCCGAGAGCAGGCCGGCAAGACGTGATGCCAGAGAAAGAATAAAAGTAGAAAGAATCAGCACAGTGAAAACTGTAACTCTTGCTGAGGAAAAGGAGGTGTCAAGTAGCACAGTGGATGGTATGAATGCTGTTTCCTGGCAGAAAGAGAGCGCTGATGTGAAGAACGGCATTGTTCAGGCTGAGGAGAATTTTGCTACTTGCTTTCATGAGCAAGTTAATGGTTTGGGTGTTGCTGCTGACTCTACTAAGAATGTTGTTCATGTGCAAGACACTGAGTCCTGTTCCACTGCACTATCAAGGGAATTGAATGGAATGTTTTCTACTGAAGACAACGATAGTCATCAAGCGGACGTTGATGGCACATGCAGTGAATCTTATGCCAGTGTTAAGCTTCCTGGAGACATTGTTACATGTGATAAAAGCAGAAGTTCTGACAGCGAAGAAGGTTCACGACCAAGTATGGCTGATCCATGCATTTCAGATGCAGAGGAAAAGCTACTTGTTGGTGATGTGTCTGTACAGCATAGACCAGAAGAAATCACTTCAGGCAGTGCCTGTGCTTCATGCTTGACAGCCAGTGTACAGTCAATGAGCGACAGTTATTCTGGTGCACGTGGCTGTTTATGGGAAGCACTAGAAGAGGAGCCGGTATTACTATCAAATGCAGGTGAAGCTGAAATGGCCACGAGTCGAGAAACCTGTGTTCCAGAAACTTCTCAGGGTCCAGCTGAGTTTAGAGAATCTTCTGAAGGTAATGCTGCAACGTTGAGTCAAACTGGGGAAAATCTCAGTTGCTCCACACTTAATGAGAAGAAAAGAAGGCGACGCTTTGACCAAAACTTCAAGAATGGTGAGGCAGGTCAAGGAAGTGGTGAGGACCAGCAAGGTGCACGGAGAAGGAGCACAAGGCTACGCAGTAAGGAGGAGAAGAAAGCCAGCAGCGAAACTCCAGACAAAGGTGGGAAGGGCAAGAAACGGGCATCAGAGAAAACGAAGAAAAGTGAAGACAGGACACAAAATAGTGTGGAAGAACAGAAGAAGTTGGCAAAGAACCTGAAGTCTAGAATTCTGGGTGGATTTGATGCCAACACCAGCCTAGACAGTTCAGGCAGCAGTCATGTGACAGTGGAAGAAGTCAGTGATATGCAGAATTTGCAGAAGATGGTGTCTTCAGGGTCTGGGAATATCGACTCAAGTCCAGCAGTTAGTGGTGATGGCAGTTTGTCCACGTCTGTGAAACCAGAAAAAGTGAAGTCTCGTTGGCGACGATGCAGTGAATTGGACTCGAATACCCTGGCACCACCACCACCACCACCACCACCACCACCTCCACCTCCACTGTCTGTGCCTGGAGAATTTGTGAAACCAGTGTCTTCATTACAAGGTGGCACCCCACTGGTAAACTTAGAGGCTTTACAGACGTGTGTTCTTCAGGAGGGGCTGGCAGCATCTGATGAATGTGATGATCAAGATTTTGTTTCTGAAGCAGAGGCATTTGCAAAGAAACAGTCCTCTTCTGAGAAGAAGAAAGAGGAGCAAGAGGTGCAGCCATATTTCGAAGAAATTCTGGATAACATTTTCCTGTCCGAAAGGTATTTAATTTACTTTCTAAGCAAGTTGCTTTTAAGTGTTTCAGCATCTTGTGTGTAATACAGTTACAAGCATTATGTTTTTATGATGAATAACACTGATAATTTTTATGTAACCTTTGATAAGATTTTTAATCATAAGTCTGTGTGTACATATATGGACATTTACGTGAGCAAAAGGCGCTTCTCACTATTCTAAATGATGTTATAATTTGAGAAGAGTGACTTGTTCTTCCATAGTTCAGCAATGCTTGGATGTGAGTGATTAACAGTAGCCAAGATCTGGTGATAACAGTGGTTTGTATATATTGTCCAAAATCTGCCTAAATATGCATAGCAGACTCAAAGAAGTACTCCATGTGCGAACTCAGACATAGAGTGCGTGAATGCGGGAAAGTAAAAACAGGAAGTTATAGATCCATTTGAACCATAGGAATTTTAACATTTTGCCCATATGTGGGCCAATCAACTGTGGATTAAGTAATTTTCTTAAGCGTGACATGGGTAACTGGCTAATTACAGGGATATGAAGAAGTCTCGCAAGGAAGCAAGAAGAATGGTCTGTGACTGTACGCTTCCTTCTTCTGAGGACATAAAACTCGGCCTGAAACCATGTGGAGAAGACTGCCTTAATAGAATGCTGATGATTGAATGGTACTTTTCTTCATTTTTTTATTACCTGAATTCTGAGCTTATCAGTGTCTTTGTTTCAGCTGTGTTCGGTTCATATGTATAGCGCCTTTTAAGAATGTATCAAGGCACTATGTGGAAAAGATGCTTGAATGCTTGTCTCTCTTTGACATGGCTAGGTAAAAGTTATTGTAAGCAACAGAACAAATTAAGAATTATGCATTAATTGAACTAAAATGACCAAATTATGTAGCATTTGTTCTTCAACACAAAAGAGCATTTACAGAATTATGCCTGTGGTTTAATTGCTTTTTTTGTGTTACCTGACGATGGAAAAAGGTGTACAGCTTGCTTTGTTTACTCTAGCAGAATGTCAGAAGGGACAGAGTGTTTTAAATTTGCCATTTCATGCACATAGCTTCTGTTTTGTACATGTAAAATGAAATTGTGTGATTGATTATGTTCTTTGCTACGTATTTTATGTGAATTTGTGTTAAAATTTGTCATACTCTGCTTTCAGTGGAACGAGATGTCCTTGTGGTGACCTGTGCACAAATAAACTCTTCCAGAGAGTAAGCTAATTAATTAATCAGTAATATTGTCGGGATTTATTTTGGATATACTGTAACGTAATACAAGATTTATACAGTACATATTCAACAAGCATGTCAAACATACAGTTACAGTTGTGTGCTTTTCACCTGATAGAAGTCAGAGTTGGAGTTGGAAATTGACTATAGCTTTCTTAATCGGACTTTACTGCACGAACTATCTTGACTGCAATGCGCCTTTTAACATTTTTGCTAGTTTAAAATCTCGCTTGTTAAATGTTTTAGCTCGGTAATATCCAAGCAGTTGGAAACCTTTGTATTTCTGTGCTATGTGTTGTTTGCATTGCATACTGCCACCACCCCCTCTTCATTATCTTTAGTTGGACAAGTGAATGTTGTGCTCTGGAGGTTAACTGATTGTTTTTTGTTGTTGTCTTGTTTCAGCATCAGTATGCGATGACAAGGTCCTTCAAGACCAATGCCAAGGGCTGGGGACTACAGGCGGCTGAAGACATGGCTCCGTATGTAGACTGGCTATGCTTAAGAATTGGGTCGGGGCTAGTCTGCTGCTGGCTAATCATGAGATGTGTAATGTACACACAGTTTTACAGTAGAGCTTAAATTTCTTAATGCATCCATGCAGTTACCAGCACAGTAGCTGCAGTAATTATGTGATACTGAATTCCTGGAACAGAAGTACTTCTCTCTGCAAGGTTGAAGTAATTGATTTCAGATTGGAATGAAATTTTGACACAGAGTCACAGATATGCAGGAAAATTGAGAGGCCTGACCCAGCAAATTTATTTGACCACCATTTCTGATTCAGAACATCTGCCAAACATTTGCACGCTTCATTGTGGATCTCTCCTAGTTTGGCTAATAATAATTCTTGGATTTTTGAATGAATTGTTTTTTACCTAGATTTAGATTTCTTCATTGTGGTTGTTCTCGGTGTAGCCAACATTCCTTTTTTTTCAGTGAAATGTTTTTATGTAAATGAAGCATGCAGTTGAGGAACTGTGTTTGAAATCATTTTAATTGTTGTATGCACCAGTGGTACGTTCATAATGGAGTATGTTGGTGAGGTACTCGACTACAGGGAATTCAAGGCTCGTACAAAAAAATATGCCAGAGAGAATGCAATGCATCATTACTTCATGGCTTTGAATGCTGACGAGGTGATTGATGCCACGCAGAAGGGCAATGTCTCGCGGTTCATTAACCATAGCTGTGACCCTAACGCGGAAACACAGAAGGTTGGTGTCAGTAGTTTAATGATGCTTATACTGTACATATCTGATGACGTCTTGAACACGACTTCCTTTCTGCTGCAGAAATTCTGCTGCTGCTTTTGCAAATATTGTAAGGCTACATTTTGAATAAGGATGTAATGACATTAAACTTGTGACAGTGATGATGGGGTAATGTTCAAATTTTCTGGACATAGTAATATTGGGTCATTTTTTTTGTAGACAAATTGATCTCACTGCACTTTTCAGGCTGTTATTTTACGTAACAACCTCTGGGAGACTCTTGTAGATGCACTGTAGGAATGTTAACACTGTGCTGAGCTGCTCCTGGGGGCCTGATAAACCTGCACTTTTATTTGACAACTCAGGAACACTGATTTCTTGAGCACTGGACCATCTTTCGGGAACAGTCTTCCACTGAAAATCCAAATTCTTCCATCAGAAACAGCTCAGTAATATTTTCAGTTTATCTTAAGTCACATGTTTCAGCACCTTGAGAGGTTCTTTAAATCTGTAAAATTGTAATTGGACATTTATATAGCGCCGCTTCAAGAGAAACTAATCAGAGGCACTCTCTACGCTAGCCAAAACAATGTTAAATACCATTCAGAACAAAACTGTGATCAGTTAGCACGCAATGCTGCGATCACTCGAAATGTCACCAATAGCAGACTCATGCACGCACTCTGAGCCTAACCTGTGGATTCTCATCTAGAGGTGAAAATGTTTTTTGAGCTGTTGTGGCCTGTTTTGTTTGTAGTTGGTTTGAATTTATCTTTGTTGTTTTTTGACGAGCAGTGGACTGTAAATGGTCAGCTGAGAATTGGATTCTTTGTGATCAAACCAGTCTCAGCAGGAGAAGAAATCACCTTCAACTATCAGTTTGAAAGCTATGGGTCAGTGCACTATATGATTTGAGAAACATTTACTACAGCTAATTAGATGAAGAAAAAAGGAAGACACAGAAACAGAAACAAACTGAGAGGCTGCCGTAGTATTAAGTGTTAGCAACTTATATTCTTAGCCTTGGCAGGTAAGGGTACATGGCCAGTTCTCTCCTTCACCACCATAGCTTTCTGTTGACCGTGTGTGATCGATGCACTCGTTTAATTGCTGAAGTCCCTAGAGGGCACAAGTGGAAACTTCTTTCTGTTTTCTGTCGAGATTTGAACCCTTGGCCTCTAGGTTGATAATCCAGCAGTCTAACTATTTGACTGTTGCATATTAATTAATGTAAGCATGCGTAAGCCCTGCTTGGCAGGAATCGGTAGATTAAGCTCTGAGAAGTGACTGATTCTGGTTCAACATGGTGTCTGATTGTTTAACCTCTTGTCAAGGAACCTTGAACAAGTCCTTACAGCACGGTTACTTATTGCTTTTAATTTAATTGAGGGGCTGTGTAAATGTGCTGAGGAGTGTTAAGACGCAAACTGACTCGAGATAGTTCTGTTTGTAGCCGTGAGCAGATGAAGTGCTACTGTGGTGCAGTCAACTGTCGAGGAGTCCTAGGAAGCGATAAGTCAACACCGCTCAAAAGTAAACGAAGGGAATCAAAGCTGAAGGACAAGAAGAAACGGAAGGAGCTTTTCAACGACTTATTTGTATGTGACTTCTTTTAGTAAAAGCTAAGCTATAACCATCACCTTCAAATAATGGCTCAGGATGGTAATCTGTTTTGACTGTTACGTCTCGACATTCATGTACAGTGCCCTTTCCTTTGGCCTCGGCCGGATTACAAAGCTATGTAAATTGTCTTATTACTATGTTGGCAGAAAACTTGGTCTTTTGGTGATGGAGAATCTGTCTTTCTGCAGAAGTGCTGCATATTTGCTAATTTTGATGCACTGTGGAATCCCAAACATTGCAGCAAAAACCTAACATATGGGATTGTAATGTGAGGATAAAGCAAGGAAACTGCTAATCTGATGGCCAGAAGGGTCATCTGGTGGCCAGAGGGGTTATCTGGTGGCCAGAGGGGTCATCTGGTGGCCAGCGGGGTCATTTGATGATGTGTTGAAGTCCGACAGTTTTGCCAGATGGGTTTACATGATATTTAAAATGATGGGTTATTTTGTCCTTGTAAATAAATGTTAAGAAACCTGGTTTCTGTTTAACGTGACTTTGCTTTCTTTGTGGCAGTTGGAGGAGGAGATCGAAGATATGTTGCTGCGTGGTGGTCTGCATCGAAAGGACCATGTCCTTGAGTTGAACAGGTTGATGCTGAGAGCAGAAAGCATGGAACACCGTTTATCATTGCTCAGAGTACTTCAGGTGACAATGCTGCTCTTCTGTGTTTCACACAGCAATATTTAGATCAGTCATTTTCTTAATCGTAATCAAGAATTTTTAAAGTGCCACTTCAAGATAAGCTCATGAGAGGCGCTCCCAGCTCGACAACCCAGATCCACCGGGAACAGAATGGTCTTCAAGCGCTTCCGGAAGAGAGAGGACGGAAGGCAGAGAAGTCGATGTCATAGGTCACTGTAGGTCAGCAGGCAAACCATTCCAAGAAGTAGGGCCAACTACAGCAAAACTTCTGTGGGTTTTCTGACCAATGGGACAAGCAGGAATCCGTAGATTAAGCACTAGCACGTTTCCACTGGGGTGGAGATGTGCTGTTAATGAATTTAATATCCTTCCTTTGTTGTCCATCTTTGAGTAAATTACTCAGTCCAAAATACATGAAAATTTAATTTTAAAGATTTGATGCTTTGTGAAGCTTCGTACTTTGAAGTTCTTTGAAAAAGACGTGACTTACGGTCTATAAGATGATGTATTTACAGGAAACGAAGGAACCTGCTTGTTTGCGATTGTTTCTGGAGTACCATGGTCTACCTTTGCTGTGGAGTTGGATGGTTGATGCACCAAGCACTGCCAGTGAATTCAAGATGCAGGTCAGTGGCTTTAATGAATTCTTAGCAATAAATTTTGCTAGTCATTCGACGAACAGAACACTGCTAGAGTTCTTGTTCAAGTTTATTAACTCATGATCATTTGTTGGCCATTTGTTGTTCAAAAGAATTGATAAAATTTTTTGATTGGTGGTGATGAATAAACTGTGTGTGAAAGTTTAGGAAACAGAAATTTTGCAAAAACATGATGTCCGTTTTAATTACAATTAGAATTGTTACAGTCCTATATATGCTATCGGTTTTGACTTTCTCTGTGATTTGTGCATGCTTTGGGTTTATCCTGTAGACGCTGAACACGCTGAAAATTCTGCCAATCAACAACAAAACAATGCTGAAGGATAGTCGAGTGCTGTCGGTTGTAGAAAAGTGGGCACAAGAAATGAGCGAAGTCAAAAAGGATGAAGTTCAGGTGAAGAAGGCTGGTGAAGCGGAGAACAAGAAACCAGAAGAGAACACAGACACTGTGAAGGAACAGACAGAAGAAACAAAGAAAATCGAGGTGGATTCTGTTTCAGTAAAATCAACAGACACACCAGCTACAAACACTGAGGTAATTTTGAAACAAGATTATAATAGCGTATAAAGTAGAGATCAAAGAGATCAATTTCCAAATGGAACTTCTTATCCTTCTGCATGGTATTATTATTATTATTATTACGAAAATTTTTAACGCGCGCAAAGTCACACCGAAATGCGAATTGGAGGTGCGGATAGTCAGTTGCCAGGTGAAAGAGTTAGATATCCAGATGTTTTAAAGCCAGTGAGAAATAGTGAGTTTTCAGGCGTTCCTTGAAAGAAGGAAAGGAGTTCGAACTTCAGAGAAACGTTGGTAGACGGTTTCATTCCTTTGGGGCAGCGGTGTGGAATGCACGAGAGCCCAGGACAGTTCTGCATCGTGGCTCAGGCAAGAGACCCGTACCTGAAGATCGTAGGCTGTGGGGAGGGATGTAAGGAGAGACTAGAGACTGATGGTAGTAAGAGTTTTGTAGGTCAGACAGGCTAGTTTAAATCTTATCCGGAATTCCACAGGAAGACAATGCATGGTATTGTGAAACGACTCTGCCTGCTGATTTATTTTAAAAGGTTCTGGATGTATCTTTATATAGGATTAAGACGTTTAACCATTAAGCTTCATTCATCATTTCTAAAGATTTGCCAAGGCTGCTATACAGATGTCCAGATACCAGATGTCCCCCAACACATATGTTGAGTCGCTAGTGGATTACATAACTTGGACCTTGCTTATATTATGCTGTTGGGGCTGCAGAACCCTCTAGTGAAGATCAAATGGGCAGCTGGAAAGTTAGAAAAATGCCTTTGCCTGATCGAAACTTGTGAATATTTCCTTCCAGAAGGATAATGGCCCAACGTCTGAGAAGAGCTTTCCTCATAAGAAGCGACGCCTAATGATGCAGCTCCAGCCAATGGAAGCAAGCAGTTCTGATGGTGAGCCGTCAGAGTCGGCTAAGACAGAAGACACGGAAAGTCAGCTGGAAGAAGGTAGGGCTATAAGTTTTGTGGGTCTGTTCTTTTAGTATTACTATGTAAGGAATTAACTTGGGATTTAAAAAAAACAATCTTTTAAACAACTGATCAAGCTTCAGGGTCTGAATTTATTTAATTGAGATGGGCAGTTTTTTAGCGTAATCTTTGGTCACACCTTACTTGCAGAACTGCAAGAGTGTATATGATGTTGGATCTCTCGATATGATTTCTCTGAGAACTGACTTAAACCCCCCTTCTTGCACAGGAGGGCAATTGTATGAAAGAAGTCATTATCACGTGTAGGTGTTTATGCTTTATGTAACTTCTTTGTCAGAATCGAGCGAGGCTGATGGACAGAATGAAGCAACGGTCAATGACCAGCCGCCAGCCGAGGCCAGCCAGACGTTTGATTATACGTCAGATGCTTCCCGTGAAGAGGAAGGCGCTGAAGCACAGGATTCGTCCAAACCAAAGATGCTGGGTGTGGTTGACCTCGCATCTGAGTTGCTCTCAGGGTGGAAGAACTTGAAGGTGATGGTCTATTACGTCTGCTCACATGCTTACGTAATGGCTTCATTTAGTTGTTTATGTGCCGTTGACTGTTTGTTGCCTAATGCTTGGCTCTTGTATATAAGTGTCAGTATAAAGAAACATCTTGAGAGAGAAAGATTAAGAAAGACAGATATGGATGGTTAGGTAACGATAGTTAGGGCGGCTAATTCCTCATTTATGAAAAAACTAGCATGCAGAGACATGGTGCTGCAGTTGAAGGATATTTTTTGGCTCAAGCACAAACATGAAAAACCACACTGCAACCATTCAACAGCCTTTCCTTGCAGGCTACACATCTTGATGAAGTTCGTGTGATATACTGTAATGTACTGTTCATGTAATGTACTGTTATTCTAACCTCGGACACCAAGGTGACAGGCAAATTCGTCAGCTGTTGTGTCACCCAGAAAATGATTATCTTGAGTCTGTGATGTGTGTTTGCAGTTTACTGATCAGTAAAATGTCCAGATTTGAGTACCATTTTATGTAGTTATTAAAACACTTCTTTCCTGAACTGTGGGTGTTTTAACCTATTTTTTGCAGGAGGTATATAAGATACCGAAAATTATGGTTGAAGAACGCAAGAAAACAGAACGAGAACTGGGTAAGATGTTAAGAGAGAAATGCTGTAGTTTCTAAGTGAACTTGTTGAATTATTTTTAAATTGTATGATTTGAATTATTCATAATATGCATTTGAATTTAGAAGTAGGTTGTATTATTTCTTTTATTATCTCTAGATTTTTAAATAAATAAAGATGCAGACTTTTTACAAATTCTTTTTACTGATATGTTGAAATACAGTTTACGATCTTCTGAAATGTTGCACAACTTTACGATTTCACTGTTCTTATACATGTCTGGAATTCGTTTTGCAGATCGTCAGTATGAAGAAAGATCAGTAAGTCGGAGGGACAGCAGTTACCAAGGCTGGGACAAAAGTAAGATTTACTAACTTGTTTTGTATTGTCTTTCATTTTATGTTGTCTTTCGTGGCATCCCTTGTTGTCTTGACCATTTCTTACCTTGTTATCTATGAAATCTTACTTTATGTAAACTTTGTATTCTGCACATTTAAATAGTATCTTGGTTGTTATGTTTTTTCGCATCGTTTTGTTCGTTGTCGTAAATTATTTATGTTTTATTGCTAGGTGATCGACGGAGAAGAAGCGATGAGTCACCAGAACTCAGATTTGGAGGCAAACGTCGTCGCCAGACTGATGACTCGGATGATACGAGAAATGTCAAGAATAGGTAGGTGCAATTCCTGACGTAGAGGTTTGTTGCTTTTGTGTGTAGATAAGCCCGTTGCTCTTAATGGGGTCTAACATCATTTAGGCTAGCGAGGTGTGCCTTCGACAGGTTCTTAGAAGGTGCTGTCTAAATGTTCAGTTGCAGGCACGCATTACAGTGTGCCTGGTCAAAAATTAAGAAATGAAGTGAGCAAAGTTAATAGTTGTATAATACCTTCAGAAGCCGTGCTTACAGTTTGATGCACAGTATATTTTCCTTGCATCTTTTCCATCCAGGCTTCAGATGCCAATGTTTTGCCAGCTGCCTGTGTAACTTGTTTAAGGTAGATTGTCATGTTGTTGGTAGCATTCTTACTACAGCCAATAGTGTGTCTGAAAACAAAATCTCCTTCTTATGATTATTTTTTATACAGACATGTAATAAACGAGTTCTTTACTTGAGTTCTTACTCTACTATTCGTTCTGGGGCATTCGTACAATGAATGATGTAATTTGACCTTAGAACGTTCTCTTTTTTCAGGAAAGTCCTACTGCCAACTCCGCATCTTCTTTCAAAGCAGGAGAGGCGACAGCAGTTTGAAGCTCAAGTTAAGGCTCAGGAGGAGATGCAGAAGGAGCAGCAGCAGCAGCAGCAACCCGATTCTACGTACCAAGATTTCTACGCATCTGATGCATCTTCTGCTGCATTTGCAGTGGCTGACCAATCGTCCATTTCATCATATCGTTCGGAGGCTTTGATATCGGTTCCATTTCAGGATGCTGTGTCGTACCAAGACGCTTCAGGACTTTCATATCACGATGCATCCACTGGATTGGTCTATGATGAAACCATGTCTGTCTGCTATTATCCGGACCCATCTGCAACGACATCCAGCTTCCATGGTTAGTTGTTTGATTTTTGGAAGAATTTTATATTAATACGTCACAAACAGCATTGTGGTCAAATTTCCTTGATCAGTGGTTTTAGTGTTTGTTTTGAAATCCTTTGCTTCAGCACGTGGATGTTGGAGAATCTGATGTTGGACTGGTTACTTTCCAGATGTCCGCAATAGCATTCTTGCTCTGACTTTAACCTTTGTGTCTGCTTCTATCACAAATCAAGTGCTGGTCATTACAAAATATCAGCATCCGTACAGAAAAAGGGGAAGGATTTGATTTTGCTTATGGGTGAACTGGTTTTCATGAACTGTGTCATCTTTTAAGTTGAGTTACTTGGAAGGTTGGATGCTGTAAAAGTGTTTAATAGTGAAGTATGCTTATTGATGATGGTTATATGGTGAACTGTTACTCATCACAGATGGGTCAGTCATTTACTTTAACACTCAGCCTTGCTATCTTAATGAAAATTGAACTTGGTAGCTTATGCCTCTTTTTGTGGTAAATTGCAGTTGCTGCTGATGATCATTTAATTGTTGTCTTTAATAGAATAACTGCTTTCTTAAATTACAGCTCAGGAAATACCAGCTCAGTTTGTGCAACCGCAGCAGCCGTACATTGATGGGCAGTCAGTGCCGGCTGAAGTGCTGACCTATCAAGTCCAGGCTCCGCAGCAGCCGCAGTCCATTGTCGTGAACCCTGCCTACAGCCAACAGCCTGTTGTCATTGATGCGCACGGCTATGGTTCACAGCCGGTAACGTCCATCATAGATCCTTCGCTTCAGTATTTGGACGCAGAGACTGGGAGCTTCGTAAGCCAGCCCTATGTTGATCCGACCCAGGGGTCGCTTGTCTATGGCACTCACGGACTGCAATATGGACAGGTCTGTCTTTCTCTAGATATGGACTTCGAACTAATTATTGTGTCTTGCAGTCGACAGTTCTGTCTGCTGTTGTACTCCATGCAACTACTAATAATCCTGACGGCATGTAATGTAGTGTAATACGATGTGTAACTTGTGCCTGTAATGTGATACATAAATTGTGCACATAATGTAAATTTATACATAATGTGTGCCATGATGGCATGTAATAATATCACTTGTGGACAGATTTAGATGCAGTTTATTGACTCGTGTGAGCTTTATAAGTACTTCCAGGTTAAGTTTCCTTGTTTTATTTTTATTGTTTTAATTTTGTTTTTGTTATGTTGCACTTCAAAACTGGTCAGGCTTATTCCACTAGCTGCTGCTTTTTATTTGAACTTAATAGAAAATTAATAGTTTCACTGATGAAATATGAAAATATGTTGATTACTTTAAGGCTTTGAGTGACATATTGTGTAGTATGTGTTTGTTTGTCTGTTTGTGTGTAGTCGATGTACTACACGACAACTCAGGGTCCTGTGCTTCTTCCTCAGGCAGTTGGTCAGGCCATGTACCAGTCACCAGCCTCTGTATCTTCCTCACCCTATGTGCAGCTCACACCTGACCAATCAACGCTACAGAGCCTCCAGGTCTGACTTATTGCTGTCATTCTTTGTCCTTTAGATTTGGATGGAAATTTCGGAGTGTTTGAAATTGGTTTTATTATTGTATAGTGTTTGAAATCGGTTTTATTATTGTATAGTGTTTGAAATCGGTTTTATTATTGTATAGTGTTTGAAATCGGTTTTATTAGTGTATAGTGTTTGAAATCGGTTTTATTATTGTATAGTGTTTGAAATCGGTTTTATTATTGTATAGTGTTTGAAATCGGTTTTATTATTGTATAGTGTTTGAAATTGGTTTTATTATTGTATAGTGTTTGAAATCGGTTTTATTATTGTATACTTGTCATTGTCACAGATCTAGTTCTATGCAGTTGATTCAGTTTTGTGCTTCAAATTCAATTTGTTGACTTAATGTGTGTGTAGTGGCAAAAAAGTAACAAATAAATGAGTAAATGTCCCAGTCTGAAAGATACCTGGAATTTGCAACTACCACTCCTTGTCACAGATGTGGACGGTGGATGAATGACAGTATTTGGAAAATGTGCTCAGTTGGTAAGAAAAGAAGAAAACTTAAAGGAAGAAAATGAATACTGAGTCAGGATTCCTGCAACTATGCATTTTCTGTCCAACTGTGAAGCCTTGCATGAATTGAGATCCAAATTCCATTTGTAAGAGTAGATTGTTTTTACTGAGCCAATTGCAGCAGTTTGCCTTATCTTTGTGTCAAATGCTGTTTACAGCCTCGTGGAAGGAAGAGTTAAAAGTGACAGTTAGGGGCTTTGATGGAACGGGGCTGAGAGGAGTTAAAAAGAAACATGAGTATGTAAATAATCTTTTAAACATGTAAGTTTGATTGAGTTTTAATGGATGTATTAATGATTGAATATTCATCCTATGTGAATCTCATCAAATAATGTTTCCTTTGATTTTTAGATACGTCAGCTAAAGAAGCAGCTTGAGATGGCCCGAAGACAAGGCCCAACCGATCCTCGTGACCCTCCACCTCCTCCTCCCTCCCCGCCTAAGCCAAAGGTCGTCCGGCTCCCACCAAACTGGAAAACGGCCAAAGATCCTACTGGCAAAGTCTACTATTATCACACAGTTACCAGGTAGGCTAATTATTTCCCTACAGGAATTTTTGGTAGCTTGTGTAGTTTGTTTAAAGTACGTGACATTTGTTGTTTGTTAGCATTTTTAACTAGCCATTTATGACGCTCAAAAGAGAGATGTTAATTTGTTTTACTTGTTAACAGTGTCATGACTGGTCTGGTAATCAGTCATGACATACGTTAGTCAGTCAGTGATTGCTGATTATGAATGATTGTGATTGTATATATGTATCTCAGTATTTATACACCACTTTTTAAGATCTCCACAAAGGTGCTGAGAGCCTCACAAAATACTAATTTCTCCATTATGCCTCTTTAAAATATGTTAAAGAGATCAGGGCCATATTCTAGCCATGGAATCCCATCAGAATAAATTAGCAACTGTTGTCTGATTTTACTAACTACGTCTCGGTCTCTGGTGAGCATTCGTCCATGCCTCGTATTCATTTGACTGAGTTTTGTGTGTAATAACTTGTTTCATTAAATAATAGAAAGATGTTTTGTTTGAATATGTGTTTTGGCTGATGTATTGGATACCAAAAAAAGAGAAGTCGCTGACTTAGGTTTTATCATAAGTCATTTCCTTGGTAACCTTTGCTTGTACAGTGTAATTAATAAATACCGAAATTATAAGCCTCTGCCTAGATGTTAAGCCGCAGCACCCCCCAAGCAGAGGTTATGTGTGTCCATATTTGATCTTAAAAATGGTCAGTCAGAACTGTTCAGATGAGGACTTGATTCATAGTTAACTACATGGTAAGCAATAAATGAGCAGGTACTTTGTTTTCTTTACATACTCTCAATATTGGTACTGCTTGTTTTGCAGACAAACGCAGTGGGACCCTCCAGCATTAGACAGTGGATCAACAGCCGAAGAAGAAGGCGATGAAGATGACATGGACCTAGGAACTCCGACTAATGATGACTCAAAGGTGTGATTATTACCTGTGGAGTTATAAATTTAGCTGCAATTTTCTTATCAAAACTGGCCCAATGGGGTATTCTAGTTTCATTGGTAAGTTTAGCTTCACTGCAGTGATCTTGAACTTTTGAAGATGATGTGAACAAAGAAGGGGAATGCAAGCTTCTTGTTATTGTCGAGTGTCTTAAGTACAGTTAAAAAACTGTTTTGTTGATGAATCATAATAAAGATTTTTGTAAAACAGAAACAGAGAAGACGGACTACAACAGCGGCAGCCGATACATCATCGGAAGAAGTTGCCAAGAAGATCAAAGACCAATTTAGGGCAACAGTATGTATGTGTGTATGTGTCTGGCTATTTATATAGCACCTTTTAAGAACCTAACAAATGCGCTAAAACATGGCTATCTATCGGTTCTGAAAAGGTGTGATTTTATATGATTTAATGCCAATGGTAGGTGAACGATGAGTTTAGGTGAAAGTTCCAGTGTTATTTGATGGCATGGCAGCTGACTGCTTGTCGCCTCTGTATCTAGGCAATATATCGAATTCTAGGTGATCTACTTATTCAGAAGGGCACAGCTTCTGCTGCACAGTGCAGAACCTTGTTGTTGCTGTGTTTCATCAAGTGATGCTGAGTATTTTTTCTGTTTGCTGCACAACACAAGACCTTTGCTGTGACTAATTCAGCTCACTGAAGCTTCATTGGCTATGTGTAATCTTGCCCTTTTGAGCTGCGTAATTTGTTTGCTTGTCATCCTCATTTCTTTTTTAACCCTGGCATTTTTTTGTATAGCGTAAATTTTTCTTTGGCATTGCACAGTTGACTGATAAGTTTTAGTGTTTTAAGGACTAGTGCTGCTCGAAATAGGGCCTTTGTTTTTGATGAAGTACATGAGCACATGACAACAGCTGAGGAGGGCAGTTTTATGGTGGATGGAGAGGAATTAGAGACGGTAACCAGCTTTACATTCTTGGGATCAGTAGTAGAAAGAGAAGGAAAGTGCGATATGGAAATAAATCGAAGGGTGGCGATTGGAAAAGCCGCAATGAATGGATTACAAAAATATGGAAAGACAAACATGTGAGCACAGACACGAAAAAAAGATTGGTGAGGGCCTTGATTATACCAACAGTAACATACGGCAGTGAGACGTGGACAATGACCAAGAAAATGGAGAAAAAAATCAATGCTTGTGAAATGTGGATATGGAGGAAGATGCTGAGAACATCATGGACGGAGAAAAGGACTAATGAATGGGTACGCATGGCGATTGGAATTGAGCAAGATGAGACGTTACAACAAACAGTGCTAAAATCAAAGCTGAGGTTCTTTGGACATGTTATGAGATCAGACGGATTAGAAAAAGAAATGATGCTGGCTTGTGGAGAGGGAAAGAGGAAACAAGGGAGACCAAGGAAAAAATGGATGGACAAGATACACGAAGCAACTGGAATGAACTTGGCACAACTAAGGGACGCGACATTGGAAAGAAAGAAATGGAGAAGATTGATCATGACGGTCGCTAGAGCTCAAAGAGCTGACAGCACAAGGTAACAAGGTAACATGAGCAGGTTAGTTAATGTCTGTTCTGTCATTTTGCATTTGATGAATTGTTCTATTTGTTGTTTTCTGTGGCAGATTGCTAAGCACATTGTGACATATCTCAGCCCATACCGTAGAGCTGATTGTGAACAAGGACGCATCAGTGGTGCTGACGAATTCAAGCATCTTGCTCGTAAAGTAAGAAATTCTGGCTTGCTAGATTAATATACTGTGTACACTGTTCAGGGAGGAGTCGTTAATTCACAGCATTTCTCTTGAGTTGATATGTAAATCATCATTTTAGAGCTAGGCAGTTGTAAACAACAGTTCTTCATTAGTAAGGGAAATGACGTTGGGGTTGTTTCGTGTACTAGAAACTCTACAGTTCTTAAACTGCATTGGGGAAAGTTCAGGGAATGAGTCATGCAGTAAGTAGCTTTTATTTGCATCTGACAAGCACACATGCAGTGTGAATAAATTAACCCAACCGTTTTAATTACTAGTACTTTGAGTACTATCTCATAACAAATCACCTCTTTCAGTGCATTCACACTTTTGAAACTGTTGAAACTGAACTGTCTAGCTCCCCAGGCACTACACATGGACAGCTTCCTGAGTAACCTCCTTGACCTTCTCTGTCAAGTGCATTGCCTGCCTCCAGAATTTTGTTTGATATTCTGACTAGTATATTTGACATATGAATTCCTCAGCATGGGACTTCCATTTTTGCCACTAAATTACCCCACACACCTGCCCTACTACCTTTGCTTCTTGGGTCTAGTGGTCTGAATGAACAGGATCGTCACAGGCATAATTCTCTGTGCCACTGTGCAAATCCATCTGCATTCTGTTTCTAAGTGTGGTTGGTTAGCTGTTCGACAATGAAGAAGCACCAAACTTGTAATGTTTATTCATGGTGCATGGTAGCACATGTATATCGTCTTGCACAGAATGTGCAGCAACTGAGCGGAAATATCTGTCAGTAACATTGCTGACAGCTTTTCAGTGAATAGGTCATGTTTTAACCCTTATGTTGTTTTTAATTTGTAGCTTACACATACCATCCTAAACAAAGAATTGAAGCACTGTCGACATCTCGAGGACTTGGAAGTTAACGAGAATGTGAAAGGAAAAGCCAAGGACTATGTTACCAAATATATGTCCAAGTTCGGTCCCATCTACAAACCATCGGCCAACTCGCCCTAAAGAGAACTGTTGTGTTGTTGAAAGTGACAGTTGCCCATGATGACCGTCACGACGCACATGGTTTACGTTGGAGCCAACATATGTTTGGACCTCAGGTAGTGCTGCCAACCAGTGTTCATTGGAGTTGGCAGCTCTGAATTCAGGCTATCAGTGAAGCAGTAATTTTGTATTTGTGAGAAGCCGTGAAGAGAGAGATGAGAATTGACTGAATAAAACTAATACTGTGAACTGTAGTGCAGTCGTAATTTGATGCCCTAACACGTTGCATTTCTTTTGTGCAGCTTGTGTTGCATGACTAGCAGCTTGTAACATCAGTATGATGTTAGGTTGTAATGATGCCCAGTTACTATTTTATTATTGTTGTTGTTAATCATTTATCTGTGCTGCACCAATTTATGAATTCACAGCAGAATGGCTTGGAAATACAAGAAAACGTCTTCAACAGTTTGGATAAAATGAGTGACATTTTGTTGACAGGGGTATTCTTGCTCAGTGGAGCACCACTGTAGTAACTGCACATTGGGTTTTCTGGTGAGCAAAAATAAAAGAATTCCTACTGTAAAGGCCATTTACAACCACCAAATGTAGCACTGGTCTTTCTGTGGAACAAATGAGCATCTATCCTGGTTGGCAGACCTACTTCTGATGAAAGATTTAATTGAAGACAGACTTCCAACTCTTGTACCAGGCCAGTAACTGGATACGATGCAGAACAAAACTTTAAACCGAACTAGCATTGTTGAAACAGTTCAGGATTTAAATGTTTGAGCCGTTATAAACAGAGTAAGATTGGTTCTTAAGGAATATCTTCTGCTGTGGAATGGCTGTGCATCTTTTGTCTGGGTGATAAAGTATTGGTACTGACAGTTATTGTGCTAGAACATTTTATTAACAGATATTTCTATTGTTCTGTGAATATGTTTTTATATTATCTATTACTAACTCATCGTATATACATATTCGTATTTGCTAGTAACTCTGTTTATGCGAGTAAATTTTGGTTTCCACAGAAGTGCAGATATGAGCCATAACAAACCCCTTAAAGCTCGAACTGACGTCTTTGAAGCATTATATAAATAGCTACTTGCTGTTTTGAAAGTAGTGTACTGTTATTGTTTTGAGTTTAAATGACTATAAAGCACAACAATAAATATTTTTTGTATAACAGACATCGTTGACAGTATCCTTGCTTGTTATATATGTGACCATCAGCACAATTTTATCAGTTGAAAAAAAGGTGTAACAATTAAGACTTCACTAGATTTCTGTCTAAGTGGTCAAAATACAAAACCTTAAAACACAAAAGGTGCAAAGGTTTCTCTAATTTTATCAAATCTTTGTTTCTGGCTACAGGAAGAGCTTATTAGTCACAGGTCAGGAATTCATGCTGCAGGACACAACTATCTTCATTATGTTAACACAAGAAAAACCAGTGGAGTATATGTGTAGCATCAATATGTCTCATAAGTTGTTTACAATACCAGAACATATGTAATTTTATAAGAATCATGTTCTTGGCTCATAATCATTCCTAATTAAGTTCATTCGCATTTCATACAGAACACTGGCTTCAGTCATGATGACTAGCTGTCTGACGAAAAGAAACTGCAACTTTTTAGTGCTGCAGTGAAAGAATCTTATGTTAGATCTGTTGTGAAATGATAGCTAGTCTAAGAAATTAATTAAATGTTCATAATTCAGATTCATTATGCGATACAGGATTTATAATTCAGATTCATTATGCGATACAGGATTTATAATTCAGATTCATTATGCGATACAGGATTTTGCAGAATAGGCAGTTCAATTACTGGAACTAGGAATGATTGTATGTTGGGCCTTGTGCAATTTTGTGTTCTGTAGCTTGCCCTTTTGTAACTTGCCTTGGTTAATGGAATGGCAGACTATCTGTGTATAGGGTATAAAGACAAGAAACTACACAGGCCAGTTGCAACACATCGCACATGCAGCTGCTAGAGACAGGTGGTCTAGTTTAAAACTCCTGGTCATGCTGCAGTACTGGTAACGTTGTTTACGAACACAAATTTTATTCCGCTAACTTGCATTCATACAATAAGAGATTACCCTTATAGAAAGCATGTGATGCATGCATCAGACTGCATGCATTATATTACTCAATTGCTACTGCTAAAACAAATCAAATGCCAGAGTAGTCAAAGCAAAAAGGAATTCATCACCTACAACCATGCATTCACAGACTGTGCCATTATATTGGCTTTGGCTAAATCTGCAAGAATCCATTGCAGTATCTGTCACTGGTAATACAACAGTCGAATGTTTAAATTGTTCATGAAATGCTTATCATCGTCATCATCATCATCAGTATTTTTGTTTTTATACAGACAGCCACCACAGGATTGTTGAAAGGTACTTACGGGGTCATCGGTAAAGGATGTCCGCAACGAGGGGAGGAAGGGATAACTCAAATGTGAACAGGGGAAGGGGATTTTGCCCATTGTGAATGTTCTCGTCTAAAACAAATTTGATGCATACAGTTATTTCAGTACAGCCTTCTCCCGTAAACACCAACTTAAATCAGAAAGCAGACGGTCTGTATTGTCGGGTGAGATCCTTCACCACATCTGCCCTTTTGAACGGGTGCCATGCCATTTAAGGTCCCCGTGTACAGACCAAGCTAGCCCGAGATTCATATCTCTGAAACAACCCACAACAGGGACACAAATCCTCACGCTCAAAGGTGCCTTGATGTACACGTGTAGCTAACCAGGCCAATGCTATACAAATGCTCAGATGCATACCTGGATTGCTCTGATACAAGCTGGTGACAGAATACCAACACCAGTGCTCTAAATCCAATAATGATTTTATCTTTACATCACATGCATATTTCCTTACACAATCAGTGCAGCAGCAAAAAATACGTGCACCACGAGCATGTCTCTTTTGTTTGTGCTCTATTGCAGGAATCAGTCACCCATCTTTCCACAGAATTAATGGCAGTGCAATAAAACACGTTTGCTTTAAAGCCAAATAACTCGGAACTTATTCTTTGATAAGCTTTAACTAATACAGAAAAACAGGATGTTCTAATTCTTTGGGTTTGTGTGTTTAACTACTGGAAAATCCTGAAGATAAGCAAAGTTGTAGCCTAGTTATGATGACCATTCAGCGAAGGCATTTACCGTGGATTGTCCGCACCTGATCAAGAAATCTTCTGCAGTTGGTTCAGTTGTTCATGCAAAAACTCATTTACAAATATTGGCTTCTGACTTTAATATTAATATAATAGTTTTGATGCACAATAAAAAATACAATACCACAAGCAATTCCTTGGGTTACAACACAGCAATAACTGGAACCAGATAAAACCTTCCACATGATACAAGCCTATAATAATAATACATGTAACAATAATAATAATAATAAAAATAATTATAATTATAACAATAACAAGTAAACATTGGCACATTTGACTTAGCTTATACTATGACAGTACGTGTGCCAGCATTAGGAGTACACGTACAACTGTAGGCAATCACAGCCTTTCAGCACACTGTTTTGTTTAATTTACAGCAAATGTTACACAAATTACATGAGTGACACCAAGTATTACACAAAGCAGAAGTGTAAACAAAATTACCAACACAGAAGACAGCCCTACTGGAATGTTTTGACAACTGACAACTACTTAACACTATCTAAAACTTGTAAAATCTTTCAGAATGTCATTTACTCGTTTGAGAACGATTTCCACACTTCCTGGTTGAGTCCAGTAGCCGAACAAAGCTGTGGAATGCCTGCTTCACCCGTCGCTGTCACTGAGACTTAGTTGTAGATTTCCGAATGTTGAGCAGGAATGGTGGCAGCGGAAGCTGAGCTGCTGTTATTATCATGTGTTCCTTTCAACGGCACGAGTATCAAGAATCGGCAGGTCACCTGATTGTAATGCAGATTCATGGATTCGTCTCTCCAGGCCTTTTTGCAACTCCACCATTTCCACCTCGGAATTTAGTAGCAAAACATTTTCAGGCAGTGACTTCTGGAATTTTATTTCTAATGGTGTACCATTTCCCTTTGGTGTATAGTTTCTGTGTCCCTTCACTGCAGCTTCAGTTCTGACGTGGTCACCCTTCGAATGACAGCTCACGTCCACCTCACTCCTCTGGAAGTCCTGAGGTACAATTGTGTCATTGCTAGGATTTCTCCCCATTACACCTGCCTCTGGAAAAAGTAATCCATTTTCTGGACTGTTGATGTCAGTATCGCTGGACAGAAGATCAGGTGTTGCAATGAAGAACTTTCCAGTGCCTGCCTCGTAAAGTGGCGTTGCAGCGAGTGAGCTCTGAGCGCTGTTGATCTGCGGCTTTCTGCAGTGCTGACTTATGGCAAAGTTCCCTAAAGAGTTACTAGCGTAAGCTGCTTCTGGATTGGAATACATGTCCGATGGCTTCAAAACTCCCTTTAGGACATCTCGCACCTGTCAACAGACAAATGGAAACTTTGAAGGAAAGGTAAATATAAGGTAACTAATTGTTAGACAGCTCTATCAACAGAAAAGGTATATATAACACACAAACTTCTGCAGGGTACAGTCCTTGGTTTGAAGGACCTATCAACTGAAACGGAAATTCAGGCGAGCAATCTTTAGTTATAGGATTTTTTAAAGCTAATCAGGAATAAAACATAACTTTCATATGAAATGCCAAGATCAAACTCCATTGAAAAGGCTGATGTGTTAGCAATCAGCAGTCAAACAGTGATCATGCCTTGGCATAATGACAGCAGCACCGTAGAAGTCTTCAGATTAGTGGCTGCCCAAATCATCACTGTGTACCAGTATATGAAGAGGGAAAGAATTCCATATGCTGGACTAGCATTGGGTACGAACACTGGCCACAGACAAAGTTTAACTGAAATATAACAATTTCCAGCACACCAGACAGGACCATCTCCACATTCTGCAAAACTATTGAATGAGTAACATTGTAATGTCAGTACATTGTTTTCAAAATTCGGATGAATGGAATTTGTTAATTTGCATAACAATACCATAATATAAAGAACTGAACGTTAAACATTATGGAAGAAAAGACTGTGTTCATTGCAAAACAATACCACCAGAATACAGTGCAAATCACTTAACATGAAATGCAGAGGACTAGCGCGAACGATTTGAACTAACTGAATTCTTCTTAGATGTTTTCCAATTGCAATTTAAATTTTTTTTAATATAAGCAAGGACTGTATTGTATACACAGCAATTGTTGGGGATAGCATTTGCCATGGAGTACATGTATTCAGCAACTTTAAAAGACTACACAAATTTATAAAGTTCTTTCCTATGTGGTAATTAACATAAAAGATAATAAAATAATAAGCATAGTGAAAAGCTGTTGCAACAAAGGAATATATCAAAAGAATATATCCCACTTGTTTGATCCCAGCCAATGCCAGAAGAATCTCATCATTTTCTTCAAAAGAATTCTGCTTCAAAACAAACTTCTGAATTGTACCTGAATAGACCAAATTTGCAAACAATATACTCGTTTAAATATAATTAATCTTTAAAATGCAAGTTGGAAGGTTTATATTTACTATAATACTTAAACAAAACTTCAAAAGTCTTTTTTTAAAATTACACACTGCATGAAGATTGGGCAGTCAAAGCAAAATTAAGTTTTGTATTAGTGCATGATGTTAATACATGTAACTGTCTGTTGTGCAGACTAATTTAAGAAAGTCTGGTGTTTAGATGAATTATCATTTTATCAAGTAAGTTTACGTACATCTAACTTAATCATATCTGGAAACTTCTACCCCAATGTTATTCTAATAAACAAGGGATCAACTGATGGTTGCTTCTAAGCAAATCAACGGCCCAAAACCACAATCCACTGGATAGAAAAGTAGATCTGTAAGGCTTCTGAGCTGACAGACTGGCTATGGAGGATCAGCAATCTGGAAAACCTTGGCTTCAATCCTGTCCAAATGACATCTGAAGTTGGGCTGAAGCATATCAGTATAGGACAATTCAAAACCACTTGAAATAATTCCATATTAAGCACCAAACATTTTGTTATCTCCAACTATCTCTTACCAATGTGACAGTCCAGCTCAGCTGCACAGCGACGACATGTACCATCGATATTCGAGACAAGACTTGGCATCGACGGCACCTCTTGATCCGTGTTCTTTGTCTGCAAAAGTATAGACATCGTTAAGGAGCTGTCATGTTTACCATTTTTTTCTTCCAATTCCACTCCTCTGCCAACCTATTCAACTTTTGATGGTATAATTTTCTAAGAGAAGGATAAGCACCTGGCTTATGTTCCACTGTAGGATATAATAACACGCTAATAAACACGAGTTACCCAGGTAAGTCAGTAAGTATATTCCTTTATTAAACAATAGCTAATCGCACATTGGTGTACAAGTATTTAAGAACACAAGAAAAAACTTATCAGGCATAGAACATCCTAATAATAAAATTCAGTGTAACCTCGAGTACAAAGCGCAAGAAAACAGAACTGTTTTGGCATTCCTGTTTGAAAACCAGAAAGTTTACCAATTATATGTGGAAGACGATTGTATTCCAATCTAATTTGGTAACTTTTAAAAACACAAATCACATCAATTAAATTTTGCTTCACGGGAAACTACAGTCAATAATCACAAAGTCACAATATGTCAGACAGATACAGTCCACATCTACAGCTGTGAGACATCAGACAGACAAAGCAAGTTTGAAAACATGATTTAGTTTTGAGTACGAACCTGAATGAAATTAGAGAAATGGCAGAACAGACATGACATCTGAAACTAAACTGTAACAAGCAGAACTGACCGGTGGCTTTGCTTTCACAGACGACTTCCGAGTACCACGTGCTCCAAAAAAAGAGAACCTTCCGGTCTTTGGTGAAGAGTTTCCTCCGTCACTGGATGCTGTGCTCATCTGCTCAATCATTGAAGAACTCATGGCTTCTTGCTCAAGATGAGCTAGGCTCTGGCTGGAAGGGTTGGGCCTGATGCCGCCTGGGTATCGTGGGTGCTGCATCAGTGCTCCTTCAATCAATGACAGGCTGCCGGTTGAACCTTTTCTCAGATCTAAGACAACCCTGTCTGAATGGTACACACAGTTCCAGTGACAGAAAACACACTGGGAAGAATTGCTGTCGTTAGATAGATAAACATTTTCCGAATTATTTCATATTTTTATCTGTCTTGTTATCATGTACTATTTGGTGTTAATTATAACTGGAATGGTGGCAAAAAATACAATGATGACAGTGGCAATGGCAGTGATAACGATCATTGTTGGTACAAAAAACTACAGTACTTCATAGTGATAATGCACTGCAGATAAAGATGATGATGACGACGATGATGATGGTGACAATGACAAAAACACAAAACATGATAAGTGCTTATGTTGGTCATAAGGTCACGAGTTGGCTTTCAGCCGAGGATAACACAATTTTGCAACAATAACCAAGATTGCAACAGCATAATCAAACTGACTACAGTTACAGCAATAACAATCTTGATGATAACAATCACCTGTTGCTGAGGCTGGGCTCGAAATGACACCAAGTACAGAAGGCAACATATAAAGAAGAGACATAATGAATGTCTGAATTCATGATCACAGTGAACTCTGTTCTTGCTGATTTTAAGACTAGTTAGACTAGAATAGGCAGTGCTTTTGTGCTGTACTCAAGAGAACAGAATGGTGCTATATTAAGTCTCTAGATCCACACATATACACATTAGAATAAAACTGATGACTGTGGATAAGAAAACGAAGAAGCAGTTTCTGCAGGTGACGAAGATGATGTCGATGAGCATACTGACCAGGAGACATAGCAGTGTCTGTAATGAGATTCATGGGTTCACTTGTTGACTTTGACAAGACGCTGGTTGATGATCTAGTCAGACCCAGGGTCCCAGGTCGCTTCAGACTTATCTTCGTCAATGAAGTGAGACTCTGGGCCAAAGATGATCCCCTGCCAGAGCCCCCTAAGCCAAAGACAAACAACCCACATGCAAGGCATGAAGGAACATCTTTCTTCCATGCAACAAAATTATTTAAGTAAATAACTCGCTGTTGCTAGCATTATTAATTCTGTAGGACAGTTAAACGTGAAGTATATATACTTATTCTGTTCATTTGCTTCTGTTTATATAGCCCCAGTATCTATTGTAATGACAAGGTATCACACAACGGCACTAAGCAACTGTACATTCCGATTCATTCAAAGCCAGTACACAGAGACTGTCTCATGGTCACTAATATGTACAGTCCAATACCAATCTATCCTGGGCACAAAAAACTTACAAAAACGTTTCACCAGTGCCAAATGTATTTTATGATGTTAACATGAAATCACATAAACTCTTTGAAAAGTGGGCTGAGATTATCATCCACCATGAACAGAAACATACTTCTTGTACTGGCGTTTGCGTCAGCAGATGAACCGTCATAACAGTTTGCACCGGACTCCACTGGCTTCTTGTAGCAGAAATCCACCAGCTGTGGGAATTCCTTAAAGAAAATTTTAAAATAGCATAAGCAGAAGATCTGGTCAATTCCAATGGCAAGGTAAGACAACCAAACAGATTCACAATTCACAGGTGGAAATAATTAACAACTGTCAAATAATTAGGCCTGCAGCAAGATAGCAGGTTGAAGTTTCAATAGTCATGGTAGTTGTGCCTGTTACATTTGAACCTTTGAAGATTTTATTTTTCTCAAGATTAAAAATATGTTAGAGCAGTCCTCCCTCTAAAGCTTTCTGGTTTTAAGTAAATCTGGGTAGATGCCTCAAGTAAACCATCAACATATTCTGATTAAAAATATAATGATGTCAGTGAAGACGATGATGATTATGCTGACGATCAAGATGAAGATCATATTTAACAAATTAAATCATTTCACTGAACAGACCAACACGTGTGCACGGCACAGCCTTCCGGGCATCTATTCAGGACACTGAAAAGTATCCACACTTTCAAAAAACAATTGAAATTCTATGCATTAAATATATTTAACTCTTGGCACTTGTGCTGACAACTGACATTGTAAAGCACCTTAGCAGTAGCTTGCTACTCAAGATGGTTGTAAAGCTACTTGTAAAGATATCTGTAAAGCTACTCAAGATGATACACCCCATTACATTACTTCACATCACATTATATTGCATTACATTAATTAGATATCAAACAGCCGAGATACGAAATAGAGGGGGTTACAGTACTTACTTACAAACTAGATGGTTAAAGTACTTATTTACGAACTAGCAGGGTGAAAGTACTTACTTACGAAATAGAGGGGTGAAAGTACTTACTTGTGGGTTGCGAAGCTTCAAAGCCTTCCTGACAAAATACTGGATGTCAGATATTGGTGGATACTTCATAAGGAGACGAAGGCATGACGGGTAATCACTGCTCAGCACTGAAAAGTCAAATGCAAAACATTCAAAATACAATATATATAAATTCAAAATCAGCTCAGGTTGCACTGTGGCCGAATTCAACTATAAAGGTCTTTCACCTATGCACCTGAAGTCTGCTTCTCAATGCCTCATGTACAGTACACTGGAGGTGTCAAAATTTTGGGGAAATACGCATTATATGCATTCATGGCTCAGGTGCCAACGTTTGGGCAGATGCCCGAGCCTCCGGTACCCAACGACGGGCCTAATGCCAATGCCATTATTTGTCAATATGTCACATTGCAGCAAAAGCTTTTAGGTTTCATGATATGTGTTTTACTGGGAGTAGACATTGTGAAGGAGCAAAATATAAATGCTGTGGATGAATGAACTCTGAATAACATTTCTTGTCAGTCACGGAAATAAGCAGCATTAAAACAAAACATCAAGAATTAGTAGAAGTCAAAATAAGAACTGTAAGAATTTTGCTGCTTGCATTCCAGCTAAACACTTTGAAATACTTGCATGCATTTTTCAAGTAGCTCAGCATTGCTACAAAAACATAATCGACCATATCAAAGGTCAACGAATCTGCAAAGATAGCGTCCCATAAAATGAGAAGATCCTGCATGGGAAACTCACGGCCAAACAACAATCGCAACCATCGTCTGAAAACAACACCAATAAAATACCCAAGTAGTTTTAAAATAAGACAGAAGAATAAAATACTTAATCTGTTTTAAATATACAAAGAAATTAAGAAGTCAGCAATTTAAACCAGGAAAACAAAGTAGGATGTATCATTGTAATTGTCAGGGAAATGTAGCAGTCAGGTAGCTCAGGTAATCCAGGTAGTGAATCACTCCAATTCCATATGTATATAAATATATCAAGAAATACTATGCGACTAGGAAGTAAAGAAAAACTAAGAAACATTTAAACCCAGATGAAATAATTGCATTAGCAACTTTAGTTAGCGTTTTGCACCCAGTCTTACTCCATCAGTAAGGCAAGCTGATGCAAAAGCAGCAACAGTGCATTTTTTAAAGCACCATCATCTGCTGTCCTGCTCCTCAAAGATTCCCATGAGTTCAGACATTGTGAGATGCAACAACAGCAGTCTGACAACCACACCTCATCAGCTCAATAACAAATTTTCTCAGTTTTACGTAAAATACAACAGAATCAGAACTTAAGGACACCAAGATAAAGGCTTCTTCATCATCATACAATCACCATGGAGGCAAGTTTAGAAAAGAAACTAAATTTATCAGTATATAAAATGAACATGCTACGTACATGCCATATATTTGAGGAGCAATGTCCATCTTGAGTAAGTGGTCATACAAGTCGTAATCAACTTTCCTGAGCAGATCATCTTGTATGTGCACCAGTTTAGAGACAATGACGTTCGATGGATGGACATCTTGATGATTTGTAAAAGGCTGAGCTGGTAAGACAGTGTTCCCCTGATTTCATGCAAGGTATAAATATACGATATAACACACAAATTTAGGTGATCGCTTCATGGCTCACTGTGGAAGATGTCGGACCCTCCCCTGAGGTGCTAACTACGTACAGACCTTAAGCAAATCCTGAATGCAAACTTGTTTAGCACAACTAATTCATGTGTTGATATTATACAGTGGTGCTATAAACAAATATAAGAAAAATAAATAAAATAATATGATGTCTCTGTAAGCCAAAAAATGTTGGTGTTTTTGGTATGAAATGAAAGCAATTTAGCAATTAATCAATTTCACAACACATAACAGACTGAGGAGTGAAATGCAGGCAACTGACCACACCACCTAAACCATAATACATTTCGTGTAGGGTCCGTGCAGCCAAGGGCATGCATACGTTTCTAATACATGAGGCTTTGTCCTACACTACAAACTTTGTGGGCTGGTTATACACTTATTTAAATTAGTAAACTTAACACACTTGTTTCCAAGCCTCAACAGAACCTTTTCAGAAGCCTTTTTCCACATTACATGTGCATGAAGATTCAGTAATTCCTACATTAAACATCACAGTCAAAGCAGTCAGACATTCATTTCAGTTGAGACTATTTATGGTAATCATCCACTTCACAAAAAAAAAAACTTTCATATTTCATGTATCTTTTTTATGACTGGCAAACATTAAGTAGCAACAATTAGAAGTAAATTTGGGGTTGTTGTAAAAATTATGAATAAATTCCTCAGGAGGGAATATTTTAAACAATTTAAAGGAGCATTAACTGTGCATTGTCTTACTTTAGTCTGTGGAGGCAAGGTTTCCTTTGAGACATACCAAGAATCAACAGTCTGCATGATCTGACAGAACATTGAACTGTAGCAACATAAACATACAGCAAAATATTACGACTATTAGCAACATCAACAACAACAAAAAACAATAAAATTTTGCAAAAAAATCATAAATGTAAATAAAATAAATCAAATGGACACAAATGGAATTTCTAAGATTCATCATTCAATTACTAACAAACATATGTGGAAGGTGACATCATTTAAACACAAAAATGCAAATTGTAGCCTTGTTAAAACCCAGTACTTGCTAATGTCTTACAGATAGTGTGATAACAAAGTTCCAGTGAACTTACAACTACTGTATCATCATCACTGTGAACATCACCAACACTGGGATCTTGTTCTCATCACCATAAGATATCATTTGCCTTGTATAGATCCACAGTTTCTTTGTATTGACTTTCCAGGTTTTTCTAAATGATTTCTCTTTGTTCTGTAATCAGGTCTATGTTATTTGCAAATCTTAAGTTGTTAATTTTGATTCCTTGGACTGCGATTTCCATTCCATTTTCTTTTATACTGTACTTTTCATTACAGTAAATAGTCGAAAATCAAATGATTAGCAGCTATTGAGACAGAATTAAAGAACTTACTAGGCATCATGTTCCAGAAACTCAGGATTCAAAACATCTTTTGCTAGATCTCTAAACACAAAAAATATGGGTAGGTAGATCGATGCAGACTCAAAACACAGGAAATTGACTAGCATGAAAAACAAATTAATTTAGATCAGATAACGACAATATTAGTTTACAACTGATGGGCACGGCAGCCAAATGGTTAGAGTGCTTGGCTTGTAACAGAGGGTTAGGGTTCGAGCCTTCCCTGAGACAGTTACTATGCATGAACCTTGAGCAAGTCCTTGTTTTATAATTGCTTTGTGCTTCAGATTCAGATTTACTGATCATGTACACATAATAAATGCAATAAAATAATATAATAATAATATAATAACTGGCGTTGGCCCGTACTAAAATTTGATGCGCAGCCACAGAATGTCTCAAATATGTAACAATATATTCACTGAAACAAATCAAGGTCAGGTCAGGAAATGTATTAACTAATATATTATAATACATGTCTGTATCAAGAGTCTTCCAAGGAATAGTACTGGGCTTTCAAGGACCTTTCAAAAAATTGCAAATATGCTAAAGTCTCCACACACATAGTAACTTTTGTTTATGGGTTAAATGGCTGAACAGCTGTATTCATAATACCCTGGGATTCAAATCCTGGACAGTCTTCTGGAGTTCTAGTTTTATGTATTGTGTCAGTCTGTATGTAAGCAGTTGTTCATTTATACAGTGTCTTTAGAGAACCTCTTAAACGTGCCAAAACATGGCTCGCAAACATATCTAAATGATGCAACTTAAGTACTTGGAAATCTCTCTTGCACTGTTTATGGCAGATGAGTTCAAATTTTCAATGTAAGATTGTTCCATAAACATAGTCAGGTGCACAAGAAAGCACAGCATTCCCAAGTTTCCGTATGGAAGCACAGGACCACAAAGTCCAAAAGGGTTGCTGAGTGCAGTAAGTAGCACTTTGGGCAGCAGTCAGATGGGCTTTCCTCACTCAGTGGAACGCACAAGTTTTGGTCACTGAAGGTGCACAAGACATGCAAGAAATATGACTTTGTATTCGCAGCTGAACAGTCAAAGCTTCAACCATCTACAAAAGTGCAGCCAACTCACCACATCCACTAATCCCACTGCCACCTTCACCATAATTATAATAGTAACAATCACATAGTAGTTGGTCATTAGATAATTTAGTTGTGTAACTCATTTAAGTTTTCTGTATTTCCATCTTTAACTGCAAGGATCAGTGCAATTCAAATATCAATAATATACAACTTGAATCTGTAAGTCTTGTGTTACCACAGTGTGAGTGTGTATAGCACATGGCTGTTTAAAGTGATGAAATTATTTTAACAAATTAACAAATTCTAATTTGGTACAAAAATCAAAAGCAACATTCCATAACGACACATATCAGAAAACATGATACACGTTAAACTGTTAAAAGCCAGCTTTTATGAATAAAAGCCACATGACACTGTCAAAAAGCAACAGATGTGAATACAGCTGTTAAACGGTCAAAGCAGCTATTACAGACACTGGGGTATTGATCTCAGAGCTAGAGATCAGTGTTAAATCATAAGACTTAACATGCTAAGCTCTCTGGCTCTTTGAGTGGCTAGTTTGATATTTTGTAATTTTCTCTCCACTCATCCAGTTCACTCATCCAGTTCGGGGAAATCATTCAGGCCCTGTCACCATATTTCATTCTTGCTCCTCCACTGTAGCCTACCTTCTGTTCTCCCAGTTCTCATATATCTAAGTTGCTCAATCAAATTACCAGCATGATCTGTGGTCAAACTTCAAAACAACCATCAGATATGTATTACAATAGGAGTGCTGTAACAGTTAAGATTAGATTAGCATGATAAGAGTGGATCAGCTGGCCAAGCGGTAGTTGATTATCACATAAAACACACACACACACACATGGGTCACATACATTATCCCAAGCACATGGAACTATACACCAGACACTGAAAGCATGCTCTTCAAATAATCTAGTACTTGACTGGAACTTGTCTGAATAAAATCAACAGCTCAAAACATGATCATGCAAAAAAGAAATGCAAACAAAGACAGCTTTTACTCAGCAGTCAAACCTTTGAAACTTTTTAAATTGACTGAAATACAACAAAATACGATAAATGCTGAAGATTTAAAACAACAGACCTTAACAGCAGTATGCAATTGCAATTTATATACATAAAAACTACTAGTAAGTTAATTTTTTTAATCTAATCTAATGATTTCTATAGCATGGTTACCATAACGCCCAAGACATCAATCGATGCTCGCTTCAAGCAAAATCATAATCAAAAATCATAATCCATTGGGGAAGCCCAGTTGAACTTCAACATGTCAGAGAAACCAAAAGTTACACTATGGTGGGTAAGGAATGTGAAACAGATGAGTCTCACTTTTAGACCTGAGGGGCATCAAAGGATACATAACAAACCGATCCGGACAGCAAATTCCAAAGCTTCGAACCAGCTATCGAGAATGCCCAAGAACCCAATTTTGATAATTAAGCAGAACCTTCAAACGATATGCAAGGACTGTTTCAATAGCAATGAAGCACAAAATCCACACCAGTGACAAAAGAGATCCTGCACTGTCCATCAGACGATTTTACATTACATTACACTTAAAACAGATGAAATGTACATTTGCAAACACTTCAACAATTTAAAGTTGTTTTTTTAGCTAAGAAAGCACTCATACCAAAGGTTTTGCATGGTTCAGCAATGCCCTCTATCTTGATATCACATGACAGGCTCAGGATTCTAACACATGTTGCAGATGTTAACAGTTGCCACGTTGGTTACATACATCAACATAACACTTGAGAGAGCAATTTAACTATAAAAAAGGAAAAGGAAAACAGGGCATCAAATAAACAATACGGACCCTAATGAAGCACATCATCAAAACTCCAAACTAATTTGTAGTCTTCTGTGGTTAAGAATACTGAATGTGATAAGACTCACTGACCCAACAGACTCGATTTCACAGGCATGCATGAAGGCCTGGTGATCACAGTGCAGCACAAATATCAGTGGCGCCAAGAGCTCGTGCATGCCCTGCAATGTCACAAAAATTATACCGATACATTTAAAATTACACCAAACTATAGGAAAAGCTTGAAAATGTATGAAGGACTATAAAATTATATCTAAAGTTTATAAAAGTATTATCAAAATTAAGCTGTTTTATGCTTTCTGAAGTCCTAAATAATTATTCATCAGCAATTAGTCTCTGAAACCAATCTCCCTTTAACTCATATGATACAGTTAAGGCAGTTACGCAGGTATATACATCCATATGAAAATGCTTTAAATCATTCTGAAAAAAAGTTGATTCATATTTAGACATTTGATCTTGATCAACACAGAACTAGGCTTGCCAACTTTTTTCACAGTAAAAGCAGGTTCACTCAAGTTCACATGAAATCCAACACAAAGTCATGCGACTCAAACCGGAAAACAAACAAAAAAGAAAGTCTTTAATGAAGTGAAAGTGCAAGTAAAAGAACAAAGTCACAGTAACTGCTTCCTATACTGAGATAACTGCCCTGAGATAACTGAACACAAGACAATATAACATCCTTTTAGAATATGCAATAATAGCACTGCTTTTTATCCTGAGAAAACAGAAAATGAAAAAATGGTTATAGAAAAAGCTTTCTCTACTGAGACAATAGAATATGAGATTGTTGATAGAGCATGAGGAGACGACAGTGCTTTAGAGCCCAGAACATGCTTTCTATACAGGGAAAATAGAAGATAAATGACAGAACTGCACACAATGAAAATACTTATGACACTTGTGCATAATGTCATAGTCCCAAAGGAGTGGGGGTACAAATGAGCTCAAAAGTAAGTAAGCAGAATCTTTCTTGGCTCAAAGTGCAAACTTCTTGGAAACTTTCACAACAACCACAGAAAGAGAAGCAAGTCTCTTACATGGACTAGAGTGGCTAACATAACACAAATGTCCAATGACGAACCTACCTATTATTATCATTTAATTGTACAAGTACCAAAACAAGTAATTACAATGAGTCATAAGGAAGGCAGGTTAAATGCAGAAGTAATAACAACACCATAACTAGGTATAATTACAGAAGTCCAGAGAACAGTAGGCATTTCATCAACACTGGCCAATCAGTTAAGGAAGGCAAAAAGTACATCAGCACTCACATTATTCTACTGCTTTATCAACACATAATAGCATCAAACTACTTCATAACAAAGCAAGCCAGAGTTAAATACCACAACAGTACAAGAGAAGTCAATCACCTGGAATCAAGTGCAGCAGTGGATAATAAACAATTCAGGACAAAGCTAGAGCTCTTTAAGATTACAAGATACACTTGCTCCTCTTGCCTTAAACTAATTAGCATACCCTAAAGTTACAGGTTAACTAGACACACCTGTCGGTATTCAATAAAAGAGAACTTTCGGCCAAAGCAAAATAAAATGTCTATCATCATATTGTGAATGCGATCTTCGACAAAAAATGGCACATCTGGATAACTGAAAGCAATTGAAACAAAAATTCAATCAGGTGAAAACAAAATCAGGCAACAAAAGTCAATAGCTTTGACAAACAAACATGAAATATGAAATTTTCAGTTTGTGAAAATATGGACCGCAGGTTCAAACTAAACAAAACGAGCAAAGCTAACAGTTAAGTGGCTAAATTTAAAGCTAAAAAGAAATATTACTAAACTGATTTAGAAAAGAATAAGCTATAGATAGAAAAACTTATTTACAGTGCAGACCCGTTTACGCATGGTCATTGGAAGGAAAAATCACAACGACCATGTTCTAATGAACTGTAGGTTAAGAGGGCTATGCTGAAATACAGCAGTGTACGATTTATGTAAGTCTTAGTAGAAAGCTCAAAGGCACAACCTGTCTAATGTGACGGCACTTGCACTTTAGCCTGCTACTATACGATTTCATCCAAATACTTTGAAAGGCTATATCGCTCTCTCATTATGAGCAAATGCAACTTTGATTTAATACCAGACAATTTATGCTTCTGGCTATATCAACATCTACACTGATATATAATGATGTTTCCAGACATTATTTTAAAGAGTGAAGTCCCTGCATAGGACAATTGTTGCAACCTTGGCTGAGACTCCTGTCAGTGTTTTGTTATGCTGGCTGTGGCTGGCAATGGCACAAGTACCATAATTTATCTCAGCTACATTTGCGACTAGGTGTGGTCCCCTTATCCACTTGGGAATGGAGACATCCACAACTATATTAAGTTTATCTGCTTTGGTACTGTACTGCCCCTGCAGGGCTTAAAGTCAGCTGCAGCCAGCAACTGTTGCTGCATATTCAGGCAGCTCTTACAGCTGCTACAGGCTGTCTAAACTAATAGCGATAAAACCGAGTATTAGCCGGTGCAGCACATGCAGTATAGACAGCACGAGAAGGCATGTCACAACTACGCATTAAGCAGATTCATGTGTAAACAGGTCGCATGTAAAAGGGACTGCACTGTATTTACAAGAAAACTAATCTTTAACTTTTAAACAAAACAAATCCAACACAGAAAAATTGTAGACACCTACAAATAGAAAATCTTAAATCAGTTTAAATTCAAAAACCATTATTCCAAATGCACAACTGAAGCACTACTTATCATCCAGATTACAAAGTAACTCGTATCAACTGGCAACTCCTTTAACTTACCTGGCGGTACGATATTTCAGGTTTTAGTTTGGCAAATATGAAGAGAATATCAACCATCATTGTCCTGATTCCATCTGTATGGTAGAATTCTATTTTGGGATAACTGCCAAGTGTGCGCATATAGAATGAGACAAAAAAGTCTACTCAGAATCCTCTTGAGTAATAGAGGCATTAGAAGCATGGTACTGTCTTTTCAGCAATAACTTAATATAGTAACCTTGTCAATAGTGCCTTAACAGAACACATTTTATCAGTTTATTAAATGGTAGACAACACTATCTCCATCTTTTTCGTGCAATATCACATTAAAACACAAATAATTCAAGACTTCATAATGAAGCCTACCACACAAATGAAGTTATAGCTTTTGCTGCTAAGCCAGAGATTTTAGTTAAAAGCTGCAAAGTATTTCTAGGCCTCATGTTTCATTAGCAATCAAAATGAGATTAAAAATTTAAGACAGCCCACACGGTGGCTGATTGAATAAGCCTTGTACTGCAGGGTGACAGGTTCAAGACAGTACGTGAGACGGTCGCTGTACAGTGGTTTTGTTCAAGTTTTTAATAAACAATTGACAAATGAACAGCACCATTGATTGAAGACTTGTCTTTAGATGTCAGTGCAACATATACATAACTTGCTTCACTGTCTAAAAATACACCTTCTATACAGTTGCAGGTCATAAAACTTATACTCAGCTACTCTGCATTTCATAATATTAAATTACTCATAAACAAAAAATTTTTCTGCAAAATTAATTATGTTATGGTTTAATTTACTGTTTCTACAGCACATACGTTCTAATAACGTCTTGTTTGATTGTCAGGCGCAATTCATTGTCAAGAAAAAACTGATTCCAAGGACTCTGAAATATATAAAAAGAATATATCACAAACTACACAAAACACACATAGAATAGAATCTTCACTTTTCATACTCACTGAAAATTAAAACTTAATTATATGTGGAAAGCAATGATGAGCAAGAAGTAATAATTGTGTATTTTATCATAATTTTTCATATCTTACTTTTTATCATCATCACCATGCTAGAACAGAAAGATCTTTAGAAAATTTCTGCTTCACTTGTACCCCCCCCCAAGTGAATTCAGCTATAAAAAGAGTACAATGACTGTACATTATCAGTGGGAATATCACGTGCCAAGGGAGAGAGGCCAAGAAAGACAAGTTGCTAGCTGGCTATCAGGGCTAGCTTAAGAGACTGCTCTTCATCATCATCATCATCATCGTCATCATCATCATCATCATCATCATTCGTTCTTGAAGACTGTGGTCCAGTTGATCACCTGGTACTCACTGATCCTATGGTAAGCCGTTTCTTATCATGCCTACAGTGCTCCTTATCTGGTGGACTGCAAGCAACATCTTCAAAGAATCACAGTCCTCTTGTTGATCTACTGAAACTTGACTGAGAGTCTTCAGTAATAATATGGCAAGAGTCAGGTGATCTCTCAATCTTTTCTTCTGCACGTTCTGCATCCATGTACATGCATACATATCTGCCAACTTTGTTAGACCAGGATCTTAATTACAAGGCAGTTCCAGTTCCCCAAAAGTTCAAAGCCATTAACAATTCTGCAGAAGTTTATCTAACAGTAAGTTTCTCTTGACCTGATGCCTCACAAGAAGAAAACTTACTTCCACTTCCTGTGAGAGGGGATTGTTAATGGAGAGATCCTTTGCCTCTGCATTCCGTGGGTTGATTATCAACTGCATAAACAAAAAGAAGCACTATAAGGAAAAATACATGAATGCTTCTGAATTAGACAATGCTACTTCTTATTATTTCATCTAAGGAGCTGCATATGTATTTTAGATAGCTCGACAAAATGCCTGACCTTGTTTTTCAAATCTTCATATTGCTTTCTCCATTCATCAGTTTCGGATGACCACAGCGTCTGATCTTCAGGCAGAATGCCAAGAAACAGCTGATAACATTCATCAGCAATAAGTTAAAAGCCTTTTCATGTCACATATAAATTACTTAACCACATTTTCCCTAAAGCCAATGAAATTAAGCATTGTAATACAGCCATTTAAAAACTGTTCCATAGAAATTATCAGAAATCACGGCATGCAGCATAAATTATAAGTCCATTTTATTTGTGAATTTCATAAATTACAGGGAGGTGATAGAGGGTACGATGGAAAAAAGATTAGTGGCAGCAGGAAAGTCAGTTACATGTGATATTTGTTGGCATCTTTCATTTTGTTTGCTGAAAGCCTGACTAAACATTCTTTCATTTAGTACCCTGTAAAGAAGTTCATATATTTTAAGATGATTTTAAACTGACCTTCCAGGCAACACTTCGAAATCGACTGCTTCTCAGTCCTCCTCTCAAGCCAATCAATTTCACATGTCTCAGGTAGTCCTGTCTTACAAATAGCTTTTCCCATTCTGAGCTATAAACACATAAACACAATTAGTAGCACAGGAACCTCATATTCAACTAATATCCACTAAAATTATGACAGTACAGTACAAGCCCATTTATGCGCAACCCTTTAACACATGAATCCACTTAATGCGCATTAGCTATGCCTCCCGATGCTACCCATTTAGCATATGAGAAGTTTTAACATGCTGAAAAGGAACTTGCTGTGTAGTGCTAAGTATTGCTCCCTAATTCACTAAAGGATGGCAGCAAACTGTCAACGCAGTCAAATATAATGCTGAAATCCAACTTTGTGACCAAGTTGTACAATAATTTGCGTCAAACTCTTCCAAGGTCTAAAGTTAACTACTGGTTCATTAACAAATGGTCATAATGGCTTTGATTCCTAACATCTGTGCATTTACGAATCTGTGCGGTACCTCCTCCACAGCCAGAATAAGGCATCAGAATTCATCCAGAACCAAAATAACACAGAATGTCACCAATGCCAGAAGTAAGCAAACAGAATCAGGACAAGGCAGGAGGCGATCAGATCCAGAAAACAAGAAGAGCCTAATTGAAGTTAAAGATTACCAGACTCCCTAACAAGACAGAATGAAAACAGAGACAGGATAAAGTTAAAGATAGTAAGAGTCATTAAATAGCAGACAGATGTGGCCACAAGTGTAGACACAGCCTATGAAGATGGGACACTAGAACCGAATTACAAATTCAATTTCACCTCCAATAACAAAACTAGATTCACTGGCAAATTTTAATTCACTTTTAAAGAAAATTTTTTAAAAACTTCCTTTGAATCACACTGTTAAATTGACAGCTAAAACATTATTAAAATATTATAACTAGCCTTGCTAATGTCTAATTATCATTATAAAGCATGTAATATGTATTTTTTAAAGAATTATAATGTCTATGAATGAATACCACTACAAAATAAATTAATAGTTCAAGCTTCATACAAATAATTTCCCACTGCAACATCTGAATATTCTGAACTACAAACCAGTATGACTGGAATGTGCTTGTACAACCAACAACATCATCTTCAAAGTCTTCGGCAATTTCATTGACATCTGTCGAAGGTAATGCTGAGCCTTGATTTGCTCTTCCAATATTTCCCAAACTGGACATTTGATCCAATCCACTGGTTTCACTGAATGCTAATTTATAAAAAAACAACTTGAAAATGGTATTAATACTGGTATTAATTAAAAACAGTTAAAATGCAGAAAAACAGTTCAAATACAGAAACAAGTTTACTAGTTAGTAATTCAGATACAGGTACACTGACGCTGCATCAATTCGAGCCAACTGCACGTTCTCCTGTGTTAGATCAGTGGCGGATTTTGCCACAGGCGTAGGGGTTCCCCTCCCCACCCCATCGTGATTATATGAGGCACTTTCAGACTGGACCCATGCATAGTGGACTGCCAGAATGTGGCACCCCTCTGGAAATGCTCTTGCCCCCTAAGCAAGCCATCCAGGAGCCACCACTGTGTTATACCATCACTTTCTTCGCATGAATTGTTTCGGTTGAGGCTGCAATACATATATTTTCAAACTGCCTAAGTTGCACCCTTTAAATCAGTTAGAAATCCAAATGCCCAGTGCTCTTGAGAGTCCTTTAAGGTGCTATGTACTGTAAGTAATATGATACAATAATACAAGTCAATAATTACAGAAGTAATAAACTTGGACTGGTTGTAGAGCAGTAGTCTTTCAACTTAAGCACAAGTGATAAACAGAGGTGTATCAGAAACCTATTACAATTGGCCAATTTCACTTGACACTTCAGTTTTCAATTGTAAGACACAACAATCAAAAGAAAGCATGCTTATATTTAGTCACCAGGCCAACCCAAAAATGAGTTAACATGACTACCAGTTGAATTGTTGTTATCTAGACACTCCGACGAAGGTGGCAGTGAGGAAGAAATTTTAGATGACTTTCGAAATCCAAACATCTTCTGCAGAACGTTTGACACCTATTCATTAAACGCACTGGTATCTAAACAAAAGACAATTTCAAAGCTGCTATTGGGAAAACCAAACATGAGTATCCAGTAAAAACAGAATAGAATCAATGAACAGAGACAAAGTTTAAGCTCTTAGGAGTCAGCAAGAGTCTTTATAGCACGTTTAGGACTTCACGTCTGTACATATGTTGCGATGCTAAAATTTCCTAGTTATGTGAACTTCATGTAACATAACTCTTAGGTTGCTTACTTTGGTGTATAGTTATGGAAATGAGTATAATTCTTTAGTTAATAGTCTTGGTGAGTCTGTCATAGACAGTATGTACTGCTGTTAGATTGCATGTTTACAGAATCTGGGGAGATGTTTTTTAATTTGCAATTTTTCTTTTGAGGTACTGTGTATTTTAGTAATTTTGTTTTGTTGTCCGACTGCTGTGATCCACCCACGCCTATGATTCCTCGCTCAGTCAATGGACATATGGCATGTTAGCAAATGCATTACTTACTTACTTACTTATTTGGTTGCCTTTTTCGGTCTGTCCAGTGTGAAATAAAGTACATATTACACACATCACATTAAGTCGCACCTCTTTAGATCTGAAAGACTGCCATGCTTCATTACTTTGAGTAGTTCTTCAAATGCACTGCATAAAGACTCAGATACATACGTACACACATGAACATACATACATATACTAATGTACCAACATGGATCTACGGTCAAAACAGAATCAATGAACAGAAATCCACACTTGTCAGGAACAGTTCCAAGGTACTTAATCCAAGTTATTTTCCCAAGTTATCTAGTCAATGGCCATTAATGGCCATTATCTACCTGTGAAAGTGAAGTTTAAGATATTAGCCAAACAGAATCAAGGTACACATTTTTGAGGATTAAAGCATTAGTCAAACTGAAGGATAGCAACAGTAACAGCTCAGACTGCCATGTTCACTGGGTAAAGAATGGGTCCACATCTGGCCAAAGGTGACAACAAGTGGTCAGCTATGGGTTCAATGTCTCTGCAGCCTGCTTTGACTTTCAGATCTCAACTAAAAACTCACCTCTTCCTGGACTCATTTCCTCCACAGGCTGTCTCTGTGTCTTCTAGACTCCTTGCCTTTTCGACCCAGACTCACCATGGAATGTGGCTTGGACAATGATTTTGCTTAGCAGCGACCATCGACTGATGCCTTGAACATTATTACAGTGGCGCTGTAGAAGTTCATAGATTAATTAATAGATTAATTAATGTGAGCATAGTGAACATGTTTTTCAGGAAATTACTGATGCTAGTAATTTACTATTACTATTAATTTCAACTTAAGTAGTACGGCATGCCACAATTTATATTTATTCTATTTAACAACAGACTGTGATAAAATACATTATGATAATGTTTGTCATTGTTAATATCTACAACTCTTAGAGAGTAATCCGTCAAATCAATCATGCGAATAGCCAAAATTTACTGTTTAGTAGCTCACTTATGGTCCGAAATACGTTCATACAATTGACGGACAAACAGGTATAATACGCGGTGATTTCTACTGCTATTCCCACGCACCACGGTAACATACCTAATCGAGTTGTTTGAAACAGTAGCCCTAGATTCCACAATTCCGTGACTTAATATTATGTAGACCGGAATTGAAAGACAAGGGATCGTAATCGTAATCGCGATTTCTACAGCGCCCAACGAAAACTAAGTCGCGGGAACCAGCTTATTGACAGACGCTCAGTCAAAACAAAATCGATAGGCAAAAGGATTCGGTTCCAGGTCAAGATCCAAGATTCAGGCAGGCAGGCAGTCAGACGGTTAAGGTGGGTGATGTTTGCAATCGGATCTGCAAGTGATTCATGCTCACAGTTAATCTGAAAGCAACAAAGGGACGCTGAGTGCGCCACTAATGACAAAGATGTTGTTTCCACTCCCACTATTTTGAGGGCGGCGCAATTTTACAGATTCTGATAACATTTAATGAAAACTATCGCCTGTCTTCTGTGTCACTAAACTGTCTGCGATATCACGTGATTAGGTAAATAATAATAAACGCCATCTTGAGAGTGGGCGTGGCAAAATTACGCGGAAACGCATTGCTGCGTTGTTGGTCTAAGACTAAGTAAAGACTCCTGTAGCTTTCAGTTCTGCAAGAAGCAATTCCGCCACTGCCGTACTTGGGTAGTGCCAGTCCCAATGGATAAAGGAGGAGGGCGACGTCAACTGCCTTTGATGCCATAAGAAATCGTTAAACATTGGAACTACTATTAGGGCCTACTACTACTACTACTACCACTACTACCACTACTTCTACTACTACTACTACTGCGAGAAGCTAAAATAAGCACCCCCTAAAAATTTTAATTTGGCCTACATCCACGTTATAGGTAATCGTAATCGTAACCTCGAGATTTCCAGAACGCCCATCGAAATCTAAGTTGCGGGAACCAGCTTATTTACAGGCTCTCAGACAAAACAAGCCACACTTCAAGGCACGAACCACTGAACAACGGCTGCCCACGCTGCAAAACTACTGCCGCAAACAGCGAACTTACGTTCTTAAGATTAACCGAGAATGTTTCTGGAGCTGTTTGGGACAGAAGAGTTTGAATTTTCAGAGGAAGATTGTGTCCAATACACGAGAAAGCATGGTGTGCCCGAGCCGTCGTATGGTAGTGCGGAGCTATCGGTGTCCGTGAGCTGCAGAATACAGTTTTTGTTGGCCCGGCTGACTCAAGACGGGAATAAGATATTCTCTAATAATAGGCCTCTGTGGCCAAGCTCAGTATTGAGGCTTGCGCTGTGAGGAGAACCTTCAATTTTAATTCTCCTCAACCGGGAGCCAATGACTTGTATGATGGCATAGTGAAAACAAAGCTGTGTTTCTGGTATGCAAGTCCTAATGTGTAGCATGAATTTGAAAATAAACCGTTGTAATGATGTGCACCCTGTGAAGTTAGGTTCTCCCGCTTTGTTGGTAGTTACTGCGTTTTCACAGTATTGGAATTGTACATCAAAACTGAAACTGTGCTACAATTGTGTCTTGATTCATTAACACTAAAATTGTTCTATGTTTGTATTTAAACAATAATGCATCGTGTCTGAAGAATAGTGTTTTGATCTATCAGCACTCCAACTGTGCTATTTTGTGTTAGCACAAGGGTATCGATCCACCCAACACGGCAACTATGCTTCTATTGTATTTGCACAATAGCATGTTGATCTGTCAACATTGCTCCTCTTATGCTTGTCAAAAAATACACAGGTCACAGACCTGACTGAAGTGCGAGGACGGACCATAGATACAATAACACTGGATACAGCATACAACCAGATTTGCGAAGCCAACATCTAATTTTAGCCGGTGACGTCATGGGTGGCAGAAAGCAGCCTTGTACGGTGGAAACGCATGAAAAGAACTGCAAGTTCGTGTTGAGAATCGTCTTTACAGAGACATTTATGTACACAAATATTTTAACAAATAAATTTAATAATGCAATATGTTTTGGCTAATGGCGGAAATGGAGATAATGAGGCTTTTAAAATCATAATAAAAATATACAACTGGATTCTTAAGATCTAGGAATCAGGCAGGCCGACAGTCAGATGGGTACGGCAGATGGTGTTTCGGATTGGAGGCCGAGAGAGAGAGAGAAAGAGAGAGAAGAGAGACAGAGACAGAGACAGAGAAAGACAGAGAGAGTGAGAGATGTGGGGAAGAGGAAAAAGCAGTATAAGATTTTTGGAAAAGTAATGTTTTCAGTTTTGAGTGAAAGACCAGCCAGAAATTGCCAGAGGTCAAGTGATAGTGAGTTCCTTTGATGGGTCAGATAACTGTATAGCCATAGCTGCTCCACCCCTCTGGGATAAATTCTGGTGGGAGTTTATTCCAGAGCGGTGGAGCAGCTATGACTATATGGCGACTTCCAAATTTTAAGGATGAAATGATGGGGGGGGAAGAAGTGTTAGGACAGAATAGGATTGGGTTGAACGGAGTGGTTGGAGTGCAAATTAATGACAAAAATAGGAGGGTTGGGAAGATTGAATTGTGTTATAGGTAAGCGAAAGGATTTTATACTCTCTGTGTTCAGGTACTGTATTTTTAATCCAGTGAAATGATTTGAGAACAGGACCAGTGTGATAGGGTGTGGGAGTTTTGGTGACTGCATGAGCAAGAGCATTTTGGATAGCCTGAAGGCGGTTTATTTGAGTGGTATCTACACTGATAAAAAGTGAATTGAATTGGACTATAGATGTGGCAATGGTAGATGCAGTTTTGAAGTCAAGCATATGTAAGGCAAATTGTGCAAAGGTCATGGATATGCATAAAGCAAGAATGGGAAAGATGGGTGATATGATCAGAAAAGGTGAGGATTTGGTAGAATATTACACCCAATTTGCAGACAGAAGTCAGCATTAATGGTGTTGGTGGAGGTAGAATCCGGGCTGAGGCAGATAGAAGGATCAGGAATTTTCTTGAGGTTGTCACATAGGCCAACAAGTAGGAATTTGGTTTTAGATGGGTTCAGGCACAAGAGATCAGAAGGTGGAATGGTGAAAATGAATAGAAAGAATTCAATCTCTACAGCAAAGTTTATATTGGGCCCAAATGGTACTATTCCCATGTGGGGCCCCTGCATTTTGGAATGCTCTTATTAGGGTGTAGGATTTGATTAAGGTTAATGAGATTTCTCTGACGCAGTCGGCCCATAAGTTGTGTAGTGCGAAAAATATCAATGCTTTACATTACATTAGGTCTTGTTACTGCACTTCGTCTCTCCAGTTCAGAATGAAACAGTACCTCATTAACACTTGTATTTATAGAATTGCATGTTAATGTCTACCCATAAAATGGGTAGACCTATATTACAAAAACATTCTATACAATCAATAATGCAGCTTTAATTATACTGAACACATTGAGGTCTACGTAAAAGAACGAGTTGCAAAAATGTCTTTATCGAAAAATCTAAAATCACATTTGATTCAGTCACGAAAGAAACTGATTGAGACATTTGCCTAAACCTAATTAACTAAAGAAAAGTGGAAGAATCGTTAAAAGTAGCGCAAGAGAAACAGGCGACTTCTTCACAAGAAGTAATCGGTCCTTATTTGGTTATGCATAATAATGCCAAAAGTACGTAAGTTCATATACGTGCTTGTGTTTAGGGTATATTTGCATATATAAATATATGTTTTATTCATATATGGCCTATACACTTATGTGTATGACAGCGTCGAGTCATTTGGTGCTAAGTTCTCGATGACCCTCGTTAGACTTTGTCAGTTGGAAGACTGAAAATGAATAAGAAAACACAAAAATGTAGAAGCCAAATATATGTTTTACCTGTCACAGGCCACGCAATAATAAATCAATCAAGTATCATTAGATCATTAATTAGGACAAATTTGGATAAGCTGATGTGAAGGCTTATGTTGATAGATCATGAATACTAACCGGATATTCAGCCTCTCACCATATCATCAACATATGATGGAGCCGTTGGGGTATTTCAGCGCCACTAAAATAGGCCTACATGAATTACTGCATTGAAAATATGCACGTAGTGTAATTGACGCACAGGTAATATAAAAGATAGGTTACTAGGCTACAAACGTAAAATGATCTTCTTTAAAAGCCAGAAAAGGTTTGCATGGTTTTTAATGCGTTGTTATTACACAGAACCTTTTTAACTGAGCGATTGTCGCCAGATTACTATTATTGATTTTTATTTATTTACTGTCGTCATTTATTTAGCATTTAGTTTTTATTTATTTCATTTATTTATTAGAGTAATATTGTGCAAGCCACATACCTGTTTTCTGGTGCTGGCTCTTCACCGTTTACCAGAGGTTTAGTTAACTCAGGGTCTTTGTTTTCACCGATCTCTCTCAATTCTGTCTCAGTAAACGATTTCTGTAAATGAAAACAGGGATTTCGTAGATTTCTCTTCGACATTGACTCACAATTTACAAATTAAAACAAATTTATTATAATTATCCGAAGTTCTTTCACAAAACACGGATATCGTCTTTGCTTCCCTTAGCCTGAAAGTTTTGAATGTTTTACTAAGAGTCTTTTACATATGCAATTTATTTCATAGGCGAGCCTTTTTATTTTAAACTGTTACAATGCCAGGTAAATTCAGACATACAATATTGACCATTGACTGAATGAAGCATTATGTAAAAATACTAAGCGCTAAGTCTTCGTAAAAGATTCTATTTCAGTGCCGCTTTCAGATACTTAAAAAGGAAGCTCGATTCTTTCAATTTCTTTCTACAGCACTAACCATCTTTCCGTTTTCATGTCTCTTTGCGGCATCCTCTTTCTCACGCCGAAGCTCATCTGGTAGCAGGTGGTCGAGCCAGTATAGATCGCTCTGAGTGAATACGTAGTCGAGCACCTTACGAGCGGCCATTAGGGCTATCAGCTGAACAATAATAATGGTTCATTAGTTGATCAGTGGTTATGTAACTAAATGCATGTTTTATATATATATATTATAAAATATATCTTTAAAAGGAACAAGTTAAATGAAGAGATAGATAGACAGATAGATAGACAGATAGATAGAGAGCTAGATATATATATATATATATATATATATATATATATATATATATATATATATATATATATATATATATATATATATATATATATATATATATATATATATATATAGAGAGAGAGAGAGAGAGAGAGAGAGAGAGAGAGAGAGAGAGAGAGAGAGAGAGAGAGAGAGAGAGAGATGCGTGTGTGTAAATTACAGTAAAGACACTGACCAAAACGTTTGACCTGCCACGTGAGACAAGTAGATGAAAGTGCTTTAGAAATAATCCTACATAAAGCATTGTTTCTGATGATCTTTAAAGCGATATGTAATATGCTACTGAAATTATGTTACAATATGCACACCTCTAGAGGTTTCGTAGATAGAATATGCAGCAGTGAAAATGACCATCCCTAAGACTTATTCCGCTGTTTCACTAAACTCTGTCAATGTATTTAGAGCGCATTACCTCATCTGCATTAAATTCTACTAAATTAATAGACAACCAAAGTACACAGACCATGAGTGGAAATGCAATGGAAGTAGTTTTGATCGTCTTGATGATCCACATGAGTGCGAAGCAGATCAGTTGGACGATTGTGAAGCAGTGTACTCGAATGGCCTTGACGTGGCGTAAGAAAATGTAATCAGGCTGATACTTGGTCGGCATGAAAAGTATTGTTATCCGTTCAATGAACTAAACAGACAAATAGCGCAAATATTTTAATTACACACATAAATACGAGCTTGTATCTGGTTCGAACCAGGGTCAGTCACATGAATTTAGCAATTTGCTATCCAGCTGGTGCACAGTAGCATATTCTGGGGCACGGTAGCATATTGGATAAAGCGCTCAGCTTGTAACGCGCAGAGTACGAGTTCGAGCCTCCTCCGAGAAGGTTACTGTGTAGGGACCTTGAGCAAGTCCTTAACTCACCATTGCTCGGCGCCATCGAATGATGCTAGGCCATTTGATAGTGGCGCCTAATAAATGGAGAAATAATAATAAAATGCATGAAAGAAAGGTATCGTATTGTTGTTGTCGTGCTTGCCCCAAGAACCCTTTCAATCAGCGCTTTTGAGAGATGCTTGAAAGGCGCTATATAAATGCTTGTTACATTACACTACAATCGCACAGGCACAAAGCATCTGTGAGAATCGACTACTGTGGGTACAGACTCATAGTGAAAGCCCTTCAACCTGCTGTCGCCATTCGTTTGAACACTGGCAAGATATTGTTTGTATACTTTAATAAGGTATAACGCATTATAGTGAATAGTTTTGTAATCAACAATAGAGTAATAAACGCTGATGTCGTAATGTGTTTTATTACTGTTGCTATTTTTAATTCTATAAAAAGAGAACTGAAATGAATAGCCTATGCTTCAGTGACTTGCCTGAACTCCGCTGAGTGATGTGATGCCCATGTACAAGAAGACCCCATACAAGACTGGCATCGGAATTAGCTGAAATTAACGCAAATGTCCGTGTATTCACCTTGCATTAATGCTTAGAGCCCCTAGTTGAGAGCTATTTACGGAGTTTTGGCTGCTAAATATATAACTCACATAGAATTTCATTAGCTCACATACCCGCAAGGCGTCTATGCATATTTTAAGGTTGTTTATTAGCAAGGGTTGCCCCATAGGAACAGTTTTGAATCAACAGTGCGTTGGATTTTAAATTACTTGGGTCTCGTGAGTCTGAATACACGTGACCCGTAAAACTGCTCATCGAGAGACCCACCTTCAACCCCAAGGGCATGCTGACTTGGCAAGATCATCGTTTTCTCACATTAGGCGACTCACTACTCAGAGCTCAGAGGTAGCTTACGCTTAATATATATATATATATATATATATATATATATATATATATATATATATATATATATATATATATATATATATATATATATATATATATATATATACATATCATTACCAGTGCTAACGGCTGAGAGTTCGTGCTACGTTCTTTCTAATCTGTCTTAGTGAAAGAGAAAGCGAATCTAGTTCTAGTTTCATTCTTCTGAGCAATGCTGAGCAATTCATATTCTATGGCGAAATATGGTTGTTTCGTTCATGATGGTTATAATGAAATTACCCAAACAATACCAATGCAGGATATTGGTTGTGGTGGTGGTGGTGATAATGATGATAATGCTGGTAAAGATGATGGCTGTAATGTATGTGATCGTCATCGTTGCACCCTTTTTCGACCTGAATGATAGCCACATGTTGGGCGCTCTAGAGGTACTGAAAAGCGCTATACAAATGGTCTGTTGCAATAAATATGAAGCAAAATGACAGGGACAATGCAAAGATAAAGTTACCCGTAGAATGGCTGTTATTAGGGTCGAGAAGCCAATCAGAAGATGTATACAGATACCAGTCAGTCGATTCTCTCTGATCAGAGAACAAACAACTCTTTGAAACGAATAAGTTTCGCTGCATTCAATCTATTGACTGTCATTTTCTCCTTTTAAAGTAATGTTCACTAAAATATAAGCCTATTCACTTTCACTACAAAGTATTAGGATATAGATGGAGACCCGGATGAAGAAAAGTTGAGAAGTTACAGAATCTCGTACAAGAAATGTCTAAGAACAGGCTTAGAAACAACTTATCAACAGACTGAATCAAAAACCTAAGAAAAACGTTTTTATGAGCACTTATGCGAACAGACTTGAGAGCAGGTATAGGCCTAGAATCATGCACAGCATAATTGAAGCAGAGATTTATTCACATAGACTTAATAAAGACATATGAACAGACTAACAAATATCGAAAGGGTGTCTTCGTTAACAGCATTCTTACTCCAGGCGTAAAACAGTTTATAAAGCTAAATAATTAAAATACTCTTCATATCTGACAAACCCATCTAAGAACCGAAAATAATGCACCTGGGCAAAGTTCAGGTAACGCAAAAGGGTTTCTTTGCCTGAAGTTACTGAAGAGTCTACTTCAGTAGTCTATAAGTTACGGTGCATCTGTGAAACGAGCAATACCTGACTCCCAGCATCTGAGGCCGTTCGCCAGGCACTGAGGCCTCTGACTCCCGTATCAGGCTTCGGACGTGAGTGATGGCACGCACTGTAGCAGCAACAAACCACGGAAGACCAAGAAGAGAGCAGATCAGAATTAGAAAAGCAAGGACCAGCAGATCAAGGTGGTAGCCGTGACCTTTCTACAAACACAGATTTCAAGTAGCAAATTTATTTTACGAAACCGCTACGATGAAATCTTTAGATTTATCTAAACCGAGACCGTTTAGGTTTGTTCTTTGAACAAAACGAAAATTTGGGCGAGAGGTTTTATGTTCATGTCCTAAAATAGATCTACCCAAAACTTGCAGTTATAGCCCCAGCATCTTGCACCACGTTTGGCAACCGCATTTTATTGCACCCTTCCATCTCCAGTAGTTTTCCCTCTCAAAAACTGATGATTAGTAGTTTTCACAAAGTAATGCTATATAAATATATAAATGTCTGATTATATCACACCTGCTTTCGTTGAATTAACTCCAGAACTATGTATCTCCATTGTTTGAAAAATAATTAAGAAATGAATGTTAAGAAAGCTTAACGCGATTATAAACTTGCATATTGTATATTAGCCTGAGTATATAATTTAGCCTATATTGGTGAAAAAGCCGAATAGACATGAAATTCAAACGCCCTACCATAAGTAGTTAGATTACAATCGAAGAATTAGTCAATACCTTTAATTTGTGCTCCTTTCGGTTTATAATGACTGCGGTGATTTGCTGATCTAGAAATACCAGAATGGTCGCCAGGATGGCAGGAATGATGCTAACGATGATCAGCCACCAGTACGTTACATTTCCCGGATTAATGATCCAGCCTCTGAAACCGACAACAATCAAAACTGCCATCATTTTGCAAGATTAGCTTCATGAAACCAGATACAATTATCGAGTCTCTATGTTTAGCATATGTAGCTTTCTGCGCGTAGACAGCCACCTCGAAAATGAAGGTTCACCCTATCTGAATACCAGCTTAAGGTCCGTAAGGCAACTCAATCGACCGTTTATTACAATAATCATAATCGTAAATGAAAACTAAACAGGCGCTTAATGAAACAAAGTTAGCCAGACAGGTAGAATCAGGTTCGGTTCCGAGTAAAATATCCAAAGGCATGGCAGGTAGACCAGGCAGATTGCTACCGTAGCTGTTATACTAATGCGTCTCTGTTCAGAAAAAAGATAACCTCACTTGATAGGTTTTAAATGGACTGGCTGAGATTTCTATTCGATTCTGCGACAGCATCGTAGCACAAATAGCGTTGTTGTAAAACTCTCAAATTCAAGCCGCAATGTACATAATTTTCAAGGCATCCATAAAGACTTCCTGCGAGATTCAGCAGTTTGCTGAAACTATGGATTTCGCTTTGACATCAACATTAATTTTGCATTTTCTAAAAATCTTATACTCTCGTAGGAAAACCTCTTGTTATAATATTGATTTATCAACCTGTTTCCTTCTTTCTTATTGAAAATTGATTCTATCATTTGTAGCAGTGGGTGTACTGTTTTGACTCACCTGTCTCGTCTGGTAGTTACAAATTCCTCAGGTACGTTCAACTTGGGCGTATCCAGGCCAAATCCATAGTCAATGCCCGTAAAGGTAACAACGGAGAAGAGAACGGCGAAATCCGCCATCATTGAGCGAACCTATTACCGGCCATGAACACAGAAATATCTCACAGTATTGTGTTTGCCTAATTATGCATACATAAAACTTTAAGCCCTAGTACATACATAAAAATGAAATATATATGCAGTGGTATGTTTTGGTGCGCAATAAATGTATATGAACGTATCAGACACATATTCTTAGATATGTTAAACTGTTATTATTATTATTATTAATTTATTTATTTATTATTAATTAATTAATTTATTTATTTATTTCTGCCTTTATATAGTATCTAAGAATCAATCGATGGCGCTGAGCAATTGTGAGTGCAGGACTTGTTCCAGGTCCCAACACAGTGACCATCTCAGAGGAGGCTCAATCCCGTACTCTACCTTTTACAAGCTGAGCGCTCTAACCAATTGGCTACCATACTCCACCATGGTACATCTTCTTATGCCATCTTCTTATGTGTACCTTGGTTTGTGGCTTAGTACCGTATACCAGATGAGGTACCTTAGAGGCAGGTATCCCAACTCCGTCAGTGATTATATCGCATTACAATACATTACATACGATTACTATTTGATTACATTTGATTGTATGGGCGTACCTTGGAGGGAAAGTATCTGCTGGTGCGCACCGTTCGAAAGAATATAGCGAGTGCGAATGTTCCGATGAACAGGATGACTGAGAGGAAGAAGACATCAGCAACGGAGTGAGTGATGTTTTCCACGAAGCAGGCAGGGCCACTCAGCGTCCCTCCGTTCTTCAGACAACTCTCCTCCGAGATGCAGCCGACACGGACGATCAGACGCCGTGTCAAAGTGATGCAGTCTTCCGGGTACATGGCTGTCCAGTTGGATCTAGACAGTCACCATCCACGCAGTCACATTCATCACAGATACTATGCGATACGTGTTGCACCCCGATGCCAATGTAGTCAGGAATGTAGGATAGGTGTTTCAAATACACTTAATTACTTATATGTAAGTAAGTAGGCCTACTGGAAGAAACTGGAAGAGGTGTGCGCCAGATGTCACGGTACTGCTATATTAGCCATTCTAGACTTTTAAAATACCGTTGTGACTTGTAACCCCTGTGACTTTTAACCCCCCTTCCCCTACTTAGACAGACACGTGCAGCCACATAGAAATGCAATGCAAACCTTAGCACTCACGCTTACGGCTTCCAGTTCTGATCTCATGTATATTTAGGCCTATATATGCATATGTATTTCAACTGCTGCTTAATTCCTAACCTCCACACCAGGAGCAGATTCACTTTTGAGTCGAAATCCAAAGCTCAGGCAAGAAGACAGACAAAGAGCTGCAGTGTTTAAAATAATTAGAGCGAGGAGAAAGATAACAACAACAGAAAGAGTCGTGATAGAATTTTGAAAAGTAATGCTTTAAATTTTGATTAAAATTACTATATACAGCTTAGTATTTAGTCCGACAACTACCGAAGAACAGATATTCACATCACTTCGCGACGTCTTTTGAATGCTTTCCGATTGGACACCTATTCCTAACACAGCAATACATTAACTGGTAAATTTTAGAAGTATGTCTTCATGAAAAGCTTTAGAGTAGAGTAACTCAGCGTTTATTAATATATTTCTGTTCTTCCTTCGATCGGAGAACGCAAAAGACTTCTTATAAACAGGTCGTATACGTTATACGACCCATATTATTAGTTGGTAACTTACAAAGGCCTTGACATATTGCCATCTTCTTCAGTTAAGTTAAACCAGTTCATCCAGTTCGTCTCGTTTCCCACTGTGGCTGAAATAGTAACAACAACTTAAAATTTGTCATATTCACATGAAGAAGAAGAAGAAGAAGAAGAAGAAGAAGAAGAAGAAGAAGAATAGGAATCCCTTTTAGCTAACCCCGAGAGGCGGCGATCGATATGAAATGTTAGCGACTTCGTTTTTCTTGGCCGCGGGATATAAGGACGAGTGGCCAGTCCTTATCTTTGCCGTCTGATCTTCCCACAGACGGTGTACGATCAATGTACTCATGATATAGCTGAGTTGGATAGGGGGAGCATGTGGAACAAAAATCTCGAACTATGCCATGCCGGGAAAGAACCACTACAAAAAAGTTTAGTCCAAGGTCGCATCCTATGAATTGACCTAATTCCCCAAGCTATCGAATTTAGTCTAAGCTCGAACCTACTTCTTAGGCCAATAGACCGACCTAAGTTTTCGCAAACTTTCAAATTTGCTTGTAACTGCGCTTCTATCTTAAAATAGTTGACTAAGCCACATCGCAGCATATTTTCATGAAGACTTGTATGGTCTGATTTTGTCTCTTCTTACTTTCATTCAGATGATTATCATCCGTGACGTTTGACAGAGGAAGGAAGTCCGATGGAATACAGTAGCACCTGTATGTCGGGTCTTCACGCACCACTCCCGTGTGCACTGGAGTGTGGCTGTAGATTTCGGCGATCTTAGCAAACGCCTCGTAGATGAAGATGACTGAGATAAGGATGGCGAAGCTCTCCTCCGTGAATCGCGTGATGTAGCGAACAAGTGCACTTAAGTCGAAAGCAACGATGACCAGCAGGGCAAGCGTCACCCAGGCACCGATCCAAAACCGAAAGGACATGAAGTCCAGGTCATTCTCTCTAGCGAACAGCGCACAACAATAGCGCATAACATACGCATTTCTCCAAATATCACGATCTACATGACTGCACGGCTAGATGCCTACGATTCCTCGCTCAGCCGGTGGACTTATGACGTGTTAACAAATGTACTACTTACTTACTTACTAGAAAGCAAAAGTGAATTTGTAAGCTCAGCGAATTACTCCAACTAACCTATTCAAACACAAGATCTGTTTTAATAATGTCGACTTGAATGAGCTTTTTAGAGCGTGTGTAAGGTAAACAGAAACTTTCTATCAATTTCTGTTAACATAAAGCACGCTCTAAAACGCTCATTCTGTCATTCATACAAGAACTTTCTTGGTATCGAGCATGGTTATCAGCGTGGCTTATAACCAGCTGCATTGTATAAATGCAAGGCATAACTACAGACAATTGGGCCAAATAAAAATCAGTTTATGTTATTTATTGTTAGCAAATTTTACGCTTAGAAGTACTGTAGGCTATAGGAGAAACCGTTGACATGGGCTCTGACATAGTACCTTGTCCAGGTCGTGGGCGTCGATGTTTTCCAGAAGTTCGTTGCTTAAATTACATTTTACAGTTCTTTTCCGTTTATCCGTTAGACATACTCACTTGCACAGGAAGTAGAGAATGGATTCGAAGATGAGAAGAGGTCCTGTTGCGCCAATGATGGTCAGTGGTTGACCAGCGAATGTGGCATAAAGCACCCCGCATATGGCGCCGGACATAAGCGTCTCCATTGTCCCCTGTTCAAGACAAACGACAAACACAACACTCTCAATCTAACATCAGAACCATTTCAAAATTTATCCAATTTCTACAGCCCCCTGGCTGTACTCTTACACGATACAAGATGGACATCAATACGTCGTGGCTGCTTGGCGTTGTTGATGCGAAACTTACAGATGCAGTGAACTTAAGCAATGTTGAGCATGGTCAGTACTTTCACGTGGAATGGGTGTTAGTGGAATACCACACCAAATATTTATTCTTTCGGAAACGGTTGAAATTCACAAATGCAAGGTGAGAGGTTAAAAGGTGCCATGTCGTTGGATTACTGCGGTCGTGTTTGCACCTCAGCAAAATGATCGTTTGACTTCGGGAACACTGACACTTCTAAGAAGGTTTCTATAGAGGCATATCAAAGCAAGCAAGCAAGTGTGTTACCTTTATCTTTACCTTTTCAAGTGTATTTTCAAGACTGCATATTCAGATATGATATACCCTCGGAAATACTTCAAAGTGTTTCCATTTTTACAAATTCTTAGTTAGTGGCAGCATTGTGGGATAGGGTAATGAGGGTTAGTGAGGAATAAAGGGACCTGGGTGTGATTATGCATAGGAGTGAAAAACCTTCAAGGCAGTGTGGTGACGCAACAAAAAAGTCTAACTCGACCTTAGGTACCTTAAGACTTAAGAGGACAATAGTTAGCAGAGATAAGGATATAATACTGAGGTTGTACAAATCATTGGTGATATCACAGTTGGAACACTGTATCCAGGTATGGAATCCATGTCTGAAACATGGCACAGAACAACTGGAGAGAGTGCAGATGAGAGCTACGAAACTGATTTGGGGTTACAGGGATTGGAGCCACGAAGAAACGTCGAAAAGGGGTTAGCTAACAGCCTTAGAGAATAGGAGAACCAGAGGAGACCTAATTGAAGCTTACAAGATCATCAAAGGAAGGCAGGCAGTTCAGTGGCAGAGCTTCTTAACACAGAACAAGGTGACTCGAGGCTATAGATATAAATTTTTTAAGATGCTGATTGGATCATAAAGAGACACAAATTCTTTAGTGCAAGAGTTGTAGACCTGTGGAATGATTTAGGTGATATTACTATATCAGTGGATAATATCGCAGTGTTTAAGAAGAAGCTAGGCAGAATTGGCTATTAAATATTTCTGATCAATTTGCAGCTGTTCCAACACAGATTAAATGTAAAATGTAAATGTACATGGTTTTCTATAGCGATCACATAGCATAGCCTCGACCCTGCTTATTTTTCAATGAAGTTATCGGGTGAGATCCTTCACCACCGCTGCCCGTTTGAATGGGCGCCATGTCACTTAAGGCCCCGTGTACGGACCGTGCTAGCCCGAGATTAAAATCCGATTCTACTTCTTCTGAACCATTTAAAGCAGTTTTTGTGTTATGTTAATTACTAGACCGGATACATTAATATTGGGCTGCGTCACAGTATGGACACAGCAGGTAGGCCTACCTAATCACGTGATCCCAGGCTCAGAAGCTCATCGTGGGTGGAAATTAGGCCTACATTATGGGTATTTCGAGCAATAAAACGAACGAGGGAATGTAAGTAAGTAAGTAAGTAAGTAAGTAGTAAGTAAGTAAGCAGGTACGTACGTAAGTAAGTACGTATGTAAGTAAGTAAGTATGCAAGTAAGTAAGTAAGTAAATAAGTAAGACAGACATTTGTTACGCCATGTGTCCATCGGTTGAGCGAGGAATCGCAGGCGTAAATGAATAAATGAGGCGGTGGATGAGCTGACCATGTATCCATCTGTCTTCTGTCCGAGCAGACCTCCGAAGGTGACGATTGGAGTGATGCAGGCGAAGAAGAGAAAGACCGTCGATGCAATACACTGAATGTGGATCCCGTCTTTGAAGTCACTCAAGTAGAACTTATATCTTTGACGAACGTCCTGAACAAGGCCACCGAATATCCTAACATCGCCAACAACAAAGTGTGTAATTTATTAATTCTTTATACAACAGATCTAAGTAGGCCCTATCATGACCTACGAATAAGCTCAGATTCTTAACGGTAAAGAAAGCTTGATATAAGTTACTAACACACAAAACTCACATAAGAACAACTCTACTTCCTAAATGATATAGTCATAAGCAATGCTGAGCTTTCTGTAGGCTAATTGGATTCAGGTTACTGTCGCCGGAAAACTAACTAATACCGGGGGTTAGTCTATAGCCTATAAGGTAAAAGAAAATATGATCAACATTTGGTTATCTTTGATCTTTCTGTTGAGCCTGACCTTCCTGTCCTCGTGAGGGAATGATCGTCGCTTGCGCCCTCTTCTTGTGGAGGGCTACTAGGGCCAGACGGTTGTCTCTTAACGTCGTCTAGACGGCCCAGAATCTGGTCCTACAGATTTCAAAAGGAAAACGAATTCTTTAGAATAGTGTTGGTTTTTCCAACATCAGCGCAATTGAAAAGCGTGATTTTTAAGGTTCAAACTGAGAGAAAGCTCTGTAGGCTGCAATATGCAAGAACAAAGGCCAAAACGACTAGATATCATTATAGTAAAGTTTCTTCAATCATCCGAAGTGGTTTTATATTTAAAAGCCAATACAACAGCATAAACCTTTCCATCATCGTTATCACGTAACATTATTTCGAAGTAACATCACCACGAAGTAATGTAATCACGAAGTAGCATTTTACTGAAGTAACATTTCTCGAAATAACACTGTCACAGAGTAACATTATCAATATCTGGGTCTAATATTCTCGCGACGTAACGTTATCATGAAATAACATTGGCCAGTAGTAGAGCAGGGAATACAATCACACGCAATCTAATCAGATGGATCTTGCGTGTTACTAACCCACGGGCGTGTCCGACACGGTGGTTCCAGGCGAATGGAGGGATCCCAGATGCTAGGTGGTAGAACCGTTAAATCGTCCATGAATTCGTCAATGCCGTCCACAATGTGTTGTCTCGATTTGGCGTGGTAAGCCACTTCACAGAAGACCTGCAAAGACAGCGCCAGGTTTAGAAGTCTATCATAGGCCGTTCAAGTTACATTTCTACGTTATATTAAATTTCTGCCTATGTACAACCTGCCAGAATTTTTGCTACTGGATGCTTTCAAACGAAAAGCAATGTCCAATTGTTTAAATACTACTGTCGTATATGTTAATCAGCCAACAGAAGAAAAAACATTATCAGTCACCTTAAGTCACATCTGTCAGACATACATATTTTCAGTCGCATTTGAGAAGTCTTAAAAGGAGCTATATAATTGTTCAGATACATAGTCACATACATACATACATACATCCATATATACATAAACACCATGTGCATAAATATATGCAAGGTACATACATGCATAAATAGAAGTGGCAAATAAATGAGTGGTAACTGACATTACCTTACTTTTATATCTGTCCTGAAGCAGGCTTGTAATGAATTCAGCATCAAAATAAAGATCAATTTCTCATTAAACTGACAGAATAGCCCTACTATGTGTAAGCCTCGATATGCAGTAGGTGGCTGTATAAATGTTTCTTCAAGAGCAGAGATTATAGTTGCCTTGTCGTTGAGCAGAGCAGCCATTGCTCTTCCAATTTCCTGGAATTCCCAGATGTTGCTGGATGGAGGACCGAGGATGAGGAAGAGGAACCTCGTCGGAATGTCGACCTCCGTAAGGTCAGTCTTATTTATCTGGGAGGCATGATCCAAGCGGCAGAAGACCATCAGTGTCTCCGTTAGAAAGTCCACCTGTCCAGCCAAGATGTTGGCCGACTCCGAATTCTTCGGCAGTTTCTTCGAAAGATGCTTGTTCGACTGATTATCGTCATAAAAACGACAAAACCTTTATCATAATCATTGTCATCATCATCATCATCCTCATCATCATCATCGTCATCAACAACAACAACAACAACAACGTTATCGTCATCTTCACTGTAATCATAATCATGCTTACAATTATAGTCGCAATCACACTCACAGTCGTAATTGCATTCATTAATCATAATCATAATCAGTCTAATCCATCAACCTTGCGTAAGCTTTCCGGAGATCGTGCACTGAGTGTTGCTGACCCATGAGAATAGAACAACCTACCTTCTCAAGTTGTTCAAAACTGCAAATCATTTCGTTCACTTAAGAAAGACTTCCATTTCAGAAAGTCATTTTCTTTGACTCAACACTCAACACAGGCAACAACAACAACAACAATAATAATAATTTAATGCCCGAGGTAAGTGTAATCCCCCACTAACAATTACGCTAGGAACTGTTAACGGGTATTTTAAAAACCATGCTTCGTTATTTTTATTATTATGTCAAAGTCAATCAGTTTTGCTGTTGTTTGCAGGGCCAAAGTCTACATTTGATGACTTTAAGGATTTTGGAAAGATAACAAAAACAGCCTTTTCTTTATTCTTATCTGAATACTCATTTGGCAACAGATGTTCCAATGTGAGTCTTTCAGCTCAATTGTGTTTGATCAACCGTTTTGTGTTTGCAGACAAAATATTGGCAGTCATTTGCAAACTTCGTAAACTTTACGTCTGTTAAATCTTCTGACTTGTTTTGCAGGTGAATGAATCCTGTAGGTTAAGTGTCTGTACTGTGGGCAGAAACGTGACTTCAATAATTAAAAACTGAATGAACTCAAACCTAGTTTCTTGGTACCCATAATGCAAATGCAAATGTAAATCTCCGAAATTTCTCAGCGCCAGACAAAAGGAGACCGGCGCCATATCAGATCAAGTCCGCAAGAGCTAGGTTGTTTAGAGAGTTTCAGTGCCAGACCAGAATCCGGAGGAGGGTAAAGCCTGGCAAACAACATTATGCTACGGTGTAAATCGTTGGTGGTCATGGGATGGTGCAGGAGCGGAAGCAGGACAGCGTAGCCTGAAAAGTTGTTATCAGTCGAGTGAGATGCTGCAGGAGAGAGGACAAGAGGAGAGATGCTCGTATGGACAGGAGAGAAATGGTAATGGAAGAACTGGTGAAGGTCTTTCGGAGTTCCTTCTAAAGAGCTGGCGCGGCGTAGGGGTGTGTTGGTGGCATAATGGAACAAATACAGTGTGTAGTATCTATGTTATGTATCACTCATCTAATGATCCCGTCATATCGAAGATGATTGCTTCATTGCTTCATTATAGAAACACACACACACATCACACATCACACACACACACACACACACACACACACACACACACACACACACACACACACACACACACACACACACACACATATATATATATATATATATATATATATATATATATATATATATATATATATATATATATATATATATATATATATGTGTGTGTGTGTGTGTGTGTGTGTGTGTGATGTGTGATGTGTGTGTGTGTTTCTATAATATATTATATATATATATATATATATATATATATATATATATATATATATATATATATATATATATATATATATATATATATGTTACTTAAGCTCTGGAGGGTATACCGACTGTAGTAGAATCTAGTGTTTAACGGCTATCAGGGCCATTGACGCAGGACTTACCTAACCTCACAATGTTTTAAATCATATCCTACTCAGTGGTACTGTCTGTAGATTGTATCCGGTGCTTAATAACACGTAATGGCTACCAGGGCCGTTTACGTCGATCTTACCTTACCCCCATTTGATTTAGCTGGATTATTTGTTATAGTAGTTTCTGTTTAAAGACCCCGTGTCATAACGAAAATGATTAACGTCGCAAAACTCCTTTATCTAGGCTTGGAACTGATACCACTCGATTATGGGATAGGCGGAGTTTTATAGGTTATCCGAACATTGGCTGCTGATTAAGTCCAAATCAATATTAGAATAAAGTGGAGTCTTTCATGTGGAACCATAACTAATTTGTTGTTATTATTATTATTATTAGTAGTAGTAGAAGTAGTAGAAGCAGTAGTAGAAGTAGTAGTAGTAGCAGTATTGGTAGTAGTAGTAGTAGTAGTAGTAATAATAATAATAATCAATGAAGCCCTAAAGGACTGTCGGCTCCATTTCGGCGTGCCTGTGACGCGCCAGGGCGGCGGATTGATCGGATTTAACGTTTACGACGTATAATAATAATAATAATAATATTAATAATAATAATAGTAATAATAATATTTCAACGCAATCGCTTTTCACAGCACTTTTGGCACCCAGCACGACATTACCGAAGATTAGCCTCCCAGAACAATGCAATCCCTAATTTTTGAAATCCTGAGGAATCATAAGTACTTCGGGTAAAAAATAATAATAATACCATAATTTATTAAACCACATTTAGGCCTATGTTAAAATTTGTGAAACATTATTTATTTAAAAAAATTAAAATTCTTCACATTTTAGCACATCGTTGAAGAGAGCTTACATTTTCTAGTTATTCGTCTAATTAGTTTAATTTCAATTGCATGCGACGTCACTGACTACCCATTCTTCTAAGCCTATCATCATATAGATAACGATAACATGTATATATATGTGTGTGTATATATATGTATATACACGTATGTTTGTTCGTAGGCCTATATATGTGTGTAAGAATTAATCTGACTATTTTATAGGGCTTATAGTTTGCCAGTAAGCAAACTAACTTTCGATGAAATGAGCTGCATCGTATTACTTCAAATGCTTAATAAAAAAAGACAAGATTAAGTCTAAGTGTTTTGCCATTTGAATGCAAAGTTCATTGACACCATTTATTTCTGCTCTACAGCATTTTATAGCTTTTAGACGTGACATGCCCCGTTGAATGGAGATGTATCTAGATTTAACGGTTTCATTGTGTGTGGTTTGATAACTTGACTCCACGATGCGTGAAATTTGGATTGCTGCCCTTCTGCTTTACATTAGTGGCTCGATCTAGCCCCTGGTAGCTAAGTATGCTTAGTATGCATGTAAATATATGTGTATGTACGAGGGTTGTGGGCATGTATGCACCCACGTACGGACGGGTGTATGTATGCATATGTGTATGTAAATGTTGGTCCATGCCTCAATGTACGTGTATGGATGTATTATATTATGCATGTGCTTATGTATGCATGTACATGAATTTATGTATGTATTTAAGTTTCTTATGTATGTATGTATTTAAGTATGCATGCATGTATATACTGTATATGTAAGTGTGTCTTTGTATGAATATAGTTATGTATGTGTGACTATCAGCAGCTTCAGGGAGTTCTTCACTTGTAAAAATATTGCTTGCGTCATCGATTGACACGTTAGATAGTGGAGTTAAATATACTATCATTAGCGTTCTGCTATAACAGTAGACAACTTTGGCATGTTGCACAGCATACTCTAGTGATTCAGTAGGTCTACTCCTGTAATGCGTAACTAATGGTTGTGGAATTGCGGGGAGCTATACGTAAAAATCGGTTTCAGAATACCACCTGTTTTTCTTGCTCTCGCTCTTCATGGTTCCGTGATGTTCAGTTATGTCGAATCTAATTTGGGTCGTTGTCGTTAAAATGGTTTGAATAAGTTTAATGTAGACTCTAAAATAGAGATATGGGACTCACCTTTCGTCATTTAGACGCTCTATAAAGCAGAGGTGATTAGTGTAATTAATGACTTCCCTGGCGCCGGTATCTAATGTCTGAGGCACCATTCAATGAATTAGGTATGGCATAGAGTTGCTATGTGTGTCTCTATGGCTGTCTATACCTTGTATGGCTCCAGGTTTTCTGGTTTAGTGCCTTTTGGGTAATTGTGGTAGGTGACCGCGATGTCCTTGCCTTCGCCGCTGCGTCTTCGGAGGAACCCTTTCTTCTTTGACTTCTTCTCGTCCAGTCCTTCTGCTGCCGTGTCTTGGTCATCATCTGCACAAATATTGGACAATGGTATTACTTTCGAAATGAGTTGCGTCAAAATTAATTGCGCTTATAATGGCAACTCGCTCTGACTTGTATAGGTAAGCGATTATTATCATTTGTGCATTTATTAAGCGCCACTATCTAATGATATAACACCACTCGATGGCGCTGAGCAGTCAGCGAAGGACTTGCTCAAGGTCCTTACACAGTAACTGTCTCAAATACTCTCCGCGTTACAAGCCGAGCGATCTAACCAATCGACTACCGTGCCCCACATTAGGACATAAGTGGCTGATACTGTCCTCTGCGTTTTGCATTGGACCAGCTTTGCGTCAGCATACAACATCCATGACTTTCGTCTATCAGTTTACGAACGCATTGAATTTGCACTGCATTAACAAAACAGTGCAAGCTATGCAGTCCAGCGCGGCACTTGCCATCACTTTCCTTTGAGCTGCTGATCACAGCGGTCGTACTTTGGGCTCACGATGGTTAAACCCTCCATACTTTTATTTTTACTGCATTACAATGCGATAACATATATCATTTGCCTGATTTTAAATAAAAGTAAGTGAGTGAGTGACTCAATAGCCTATATTTGCATGTAAAAAGCGCCTCTGTTGTAGGTAATGAAAAAAATAATAAAATGCAATGCCTGAATCAAAGCTTCTCACAACCTGCAGTAAAGGCAATCAATACAATCACCGATCCCTTGGCAATTGTTGGAAAGGGAATGTTTACGGAAAATATTTCATTAGGACAAGCCTACGATTCCTCGTTCGGCCGATGGACATATAACGTGTTAACAACTGCGTTTCTTACTTACTTACTTACTCACTTACTTAGGCCTAAATGGTTGCAGTCGAACTTAGGGCGCTGGCAGTTAATCTCACGGGCACAGCTTAAGTAGTTGGGAGGAGACTTCACTCACCCTCTCCGTCCAGTAAGGTGCTTGGCGCAGCTGAGAATTGTTGGTGATATCCGTTTGACTTTTGCTTGGCAGATGTCTTGCGATGCTTATGTTTATGCGGCTGGAGAAAGGTGTAGCGGATTTTCTGCAGCGTTTCCTCGCTGATTTTTTCCTGCAGTTTTGTCCGCAACGTCTGTATGAGGACGTCTGGAAGAAAACAGAATCAACGATCAAGAACAGAGAAGCCAAAGAAAGGTTGACGGCATCTTTGGCAACTAGCAACGCTTATTATTATTATTATTATTATTATTATTATTATTATTATTATTATTATTATTATTATTATGACTATTATTATTATTAATAATTATTATTATATTAATTATTATATTAATAATAATAATAATAATAATAATTATTATTATTATTATTATTTCTGCATTTATTATTAAGCGCCACTATCTGTTGACTGAGAATCAATCGATGGCGCTGAGTGACGGACTTGCTCAAAGTTCCTACGCAGTGACCGTATAAGGGGAGACTCGAACCCGTACTCTCCTCGTTACAAGCCAAGCGCGCTAACGATTTGGCTGACGTGCCCCACAAACGATTGTCATATTTTTTGGTTTAAAAGACGCTGTCGAGAAGAGAAAGGTAGGGATAGAAAGACCAAGAGACACACAGATTTACAAGGAGACAGAGACGCAGACTGAGTGCTTCTATAAACAGAGCGAAACTGTTTTCAAGGGAAGCTCGTTTTTGCAAAGCAGTTCGTAACTTATGACTGACAAGAGTTGAAAAGCAAGCCTACATTTGCTCCAGTGAACACTCACCATTATAAAAAAACAGCACTAAAAACTAGACCAGCTATTGAAGAATATGTAGGCCGTGTATATAGAATTTGATGTATGTGGTTCAACGTAGTTGCCCAGGCCAGATGTTTTGAATCTATACGGACGAACAGTATGTAAAAAATTGATCAGGCTGCTTACCGACAACTTCGCATGGCTCCTGGCTTTCGTCTGAGCCCCCTGTGGCTCCCAATCCGATGACGCAAGTACCGTTAGCAAAAGCTTTCCTTAACTTGGTCAGAGCGTGCATCTGGGCCGTTGGAACGTGTGGCTTCGACCACCGATCGCCAGCATCGACCGTTTCCTCGTATTTCATCCATCTGTAGAAACACGCATACATACTCCTCTATTGTTTTGCATTCTGCAAGTGAGGATGATGAGACGTTTCTATTAGAAACGCGTCTTTGTACTATTACACATTATTTGTATGGACAGATTTTAATGCTACTCAATTACATTTAGTCATACAAAATGAACTGTGCTAATGTGTACATGTAAAAATGTAGGCTATGTGTAACGCGAATATGGTAATAATATTTTATTTTATACATGAATATGGCGTGCATCTATAAACATACAAACATCGCGTTGTAGTTATTTTTCTATCTAGACATCTAGTATAGCGCGCTATGAGTACTTCACAAAATAGCATTTCTATGTCATTTGTCTAATCAGTTCGTCCATTCCTTCATCTTAATATCCATGGATTACTGGAATGCTGTCCTTGCATGCCTGCTGAAGTTTCGGAGACATCGATAGAGTCCGTTCTCAACTGAGCTGTCAGAATTATGCCAACCTGCTAACAATTTTTCTCATGAGTCGAAACTATAATATTATATCAAACCTAGGGCGCATTGGTGGAGGCTTACTGCCAGACGTACAACTGCATGTGGCGGATATGTCTTTAGTATATAATATGTGGTCGTGTTGTACCTGGCGATCTCTTTCCATCCCGTTTTTCCGTCTTCGAAGTGAACGAGCACATCGAGCTGAGTGAAGAGGGAGTGAGTGCTCAGCAGCTCGAGATCAGCATCTTCCGCATCAGAGCCGCTGTCGGACTTCAGAAGCTGACGAATCTACATAACAACCATACACAACCAAACGCAGACAAACATTAAAACCTGAGAAACCATGGTACATTAGACACAAGCAGTAATTAAATGTGGTCTAAGAATTCTGTTGGGTCCTGGGGAAAAGCTCTGGTCATAGGCATCAGAAGTTGAAAGCATCTTTATGGATCGCATCACTCATTAGTGTCCTTCACTCTCTGCTCTGTCGGCAACCGGATTTTTCTTCATATCTCTCCCACCGACTAGACGTAGCGCTAGTGGATAAGTGGTGCTCTGCGCTTGGCTTTAAAATAGCGCCTATATGAATCTCATCATTAGCATCGGCTCCTATGGGGTCCTAAGGTCATAAGCAAAAATAAGAAACTTTAGAAATTTTCGAGTTGACTATTGAAAGTGTTTTGTGAATTTAAACATAAGTATGTTAGAAGAGAACCAAAAGCCAGAAAAGCTTTAAAATGTTACGAATTTATATTGAGCTAAGCACTAAACAAATTTAATTCATATGGCGAATGCAGTTCGTATGATTCTGGTATTGGTCCCTAAATCAGGATGCCGTCTTTGAATAGCGACAGCGCAAAACTGCAATGCGATGTTCGAACAATACGCCATTGTCAAAGTTTCTACGGCCAGTTCTAACAATAGAAACTAGTGGGGCCAATGACAGATCCAGACTCGTGAACTCACTCACTGGCTGAAAAGTTATATATATATATATATACATAAGTTATGTATATATTAATAAAAGTCATAAGAATAATTCGTGTAATATGCATATGAGGTATATATAGCGTATCTTAAGCTCTTCTTAGAAGCTTAAGAGAAACGCTATATAAATGTTATGCTAAAATAACAACTATAGTATCAAATACATACATACATTCATGAATACATACATATATACATTTATGCTTTACCTTCACAAGCTATGATAACGACTTACTTACTAAAGCATGTCCGCATTTCAGGCCAAGTCTACCGGGATCATGGCGTGTAAAGTTCGGCACTTGGAGAGGGCAGGCCTAAAGGCAAATCTCAGATGGACAGCCATGGGGGCTAGATTGGTTCTCTGGATCTGCCAGTAGTGATGGCTAAAATCTGGCTAAAGTTGTAGCATGTCGTAAAATGTCATAGGCCTACTTTGTGATATGTTACACATTGTAATGTTCGCTTTGCTATTTTATTTCAAAACGTACACAGAAAGACAGGTTGCTGGAAATAAGTTTAACCAAAATAGAGAAACATTTATATCCTGATTCGTATGGACAAAGTGCCAGGCCACTGCCGCAGTTAGAACACTAGTACTATTCCACGAAGGTCAAAAACTTGTTTACGTTCGTGAGGAAAGATCTATTACACATACAAAAGAAGTGACCTAAATGGAACCACTTAGTTCGAAAATCTTCCCTTCGACGCCTTTGGATGTCATTGGGTGTTAGCGTCAGCCAAGAAGTTTTATGTTCCTTTATCGAAATAGTTCCACCAAAAATGGGCAATTCTAGCCCAGCATCCTACACGGTAATCGTATATTCATTGCAGGTCTCCACCATCAGTAGCCCTCCTGGCTTCTGCAAAGTATCAACGAAATCAAACTGAGCAGAAATCGGGCAAAAATACGACTTCATGGCAGAAGCACAAGAGATCGTTAGATGAAAGCTCCCGGATTTCCGTTTTTCTCGGGATGGCACGACCTTCTGTTTTCCATTTGGTTTTTGTCTGGCCACAGTATCTGTGTTTCGTTTTGCATTTGCCTTTTGGGTTTAGCCGGCGCAAACTCGGTTTAGCCTGTACCAACATTTTTTATTTGCCCACCCTGTTCAAGTATACTACTTGACTTTGGTTTAACACGACAGAGACAAACACTTAGCCAACCAGAGAGACATGCAGAGGGGCAGACAGACAGACACACATGCAGAGAGACAGACAGACAGGCATGCAGAGAGACAGACAGACAGACGCCGTAATACAGATGCTCTGAGGATAACTTATTACGCAGAATGCCACATTTCAGCTGAATATTATAATATTGGTGGCAAGCCGGTAAAAACTGAAGTCTTGTTTGAAATCCTGATTGCCGCGTGAAATTGGACAGTGGTTTTCCGATTGATGCTAAGAAAAAGAAAATGTTTACACTGATACTGTCCAGATGCTAAGTCGCACTTCACGAGTCAGTCTTCCTGCATTTGCTTGATTTTCTAATCCACTCGCCAACATTTTATATCTTGCAATGGCTCCAGAATGAAAAAACCTCAACATCGCTATAAACTGTTTCCAAGAGACAAAGGTATATGTATGTATGTATGTATGTATGTATGTATGTATGTATGTATGTATGTATGTATGTATGAATGTAAATGTGCATGTATGCACGCCATGCACTTAATATAGCGCCAATATGAGCTAGACCTGACTGTAGTTAACGCGTTGGTTAATTAAATGATAAGAATATGTGAACATTCGAATGGGACATATACTAGGTGCTATATTTGAAAAAAAGTTAAGGAGCTCATTGGCGATCTTCCGAAGGGTCAAATGATCGGACTTTGAACCATCGACTCGCATATATATATAATTTTGTATATTTAATGTAACGAACAAATCAATCACAAAAGTACTTCGTCGACATACAATGTCCAGACACAAGAATCTATCAGTGACATATGTAACTCAAACTATCAGCTGAGTACACGACTGTTATAGCTATCAAATCTTTTTCGCACTCTCTTAACACTGTATTTGCGACTGCTTTTATAGGCTCTTTCCCGCCACGACAGCAGATCAGTTTAAGTCATTTAGCGCCTTGTACATTATTAGGCACAGTTTGTTGGTGATCCGCTGAGGAACGCGCAACCAGTGCAGGTTGTCGAGAAGCAGATCAGTGACATGATAATACAATATATACGTGATCTGACCTGACATGAATATAATTAACCTGACCTTATATTAATACAGCTGACCTGACAATACCATATCGTATTCTTCTGCAAAACACACTCAATAATTTAATATCTGGCATCACACACACACACACACCCGCAAACACACACACACGTACACACTTGCTCCATGGCCTATTTAACGTGACGTCATCCCGATTGCCTGACGTGATCTCTCACCTGAACAAATATTACCTTTCGCAGGTGTACTCACCCTTTCAGCCACCGATCGTCCGTCGTATGCTGCGTTTTCAAAGGCTGAACCTCTTCGAAAGAAGGAAGGTCGCCTCGAACCAGCTTCACTTCCTCCTCCTCCTCCCAATTTAGACAAAGTCAACGACGAATTGGTTGCATCCTCAATGTTGCTATTGCGATCGGCTACAATACGTTTTCAAAAGCAGAACTATTATTATTATTATTATTATTATTATTATTATTATTATTATTATTATTATTATTATTATTATTACTTTATCATTTTCAATTTTTTTATAGATTTAATAATAATACTAATAATAATAATAATAATAATAATATTTTCCCCGACGTATGTATGATCGCTCAGGTTGTTAAATAATTAACTAGGAACAAAATTATTATTATTTTTATCATAATTAATATGACTATAAACATAATAATAGTAATTATTATTATTACTATTACCATTATTATCATCATCAACAACAACATCATCATCATTGTTTTGTATGTATTATCAGCTTTATCATTATCACTATCGTCGTCGCCATCATCATGGTCATCCTAATCATCAGTGCAAACAGACAGAGACTAGGCGGCTATAGTAATCCTCGAGCTTCTTCGTCTGGTCAGTAGGGGTTAAGTGATGACGACAACAGGAGTGGCAGTTGATCGCCATACACTTCAGTTGCATTGACTCTGATGGAGCCTTAATCCGGATCTCATACGAAATCCAAGGAAATGGGATTCACCCTTTCTTAAAGACACGGTGCATCGAGTGCATTGAACTATAAGCGCAGAACCATAGGACTTAATGCCGGTGTTGTCAACATCGCGAGGGCGATCCCTCGAGTTCCATCCGTGTGCAATGAACTATTGGCATTAGCCTGGAGGACTTATTGATGGTCTGATTAACGTCTTATGCTCACATCCGATGCATTGAACTATAGGCAATAATTTATATGATTTATTGATAGCCTTCTTACGCGTACATCTGATATACCTCCTAGACACAGTGCTTCTCATTTATTGAGGTCATTTAAAACCTGCCAACATGCATTAATATACCACCGTGCATAGTTCGTTTCATCTTCAGGCTCGACTATGACGCATTTGTCGTATGATGTACTGGAAAACTCCGATTTGAACTGGAAACAGCCGGAGTGAAGACAGAGTCTCCGGCAACTCATATCCTACACAATGCTCCTCAAAGTCTACACATATTCTATTTGACAACAAAGAGGGAAGTCACCCTATATGACCCATTAACGTTAGACCGAGAATTCTAAAGATGTAGACCAACATCTACATTTCATGCATCAGTGCATTATCAAGAGAAGGACGACATTTTAGTGCAGTAAAGGCAATATATGTATACGGTAAGAAGTTGTCCTAAATGAGAAATACATACTAAAGTACTAAACCCTACTTTGGTATTTACTGTGGACACATAGAGGTGCCAAGGTGTCACTTTATGGGCCATACACATAACCTGCGTAGAAGGTGCTAGAGAAATAAATTCTTGCATTTTAAAGAGACTGAATTCCGTGCCTGCAGAACTAAACACTGTTCTGCCTATGCCAAACTAACACTACCCGTTAATATTTAAGTTAATTAGACTCGTAGTTAATCAGCGAATTAGCAGATTAACAAATTTGCGGCTTAATGTCGTCCTCATCTAGATGAATTGCCAGCTAATTTATGTCATTCTTCATAGGCCTCTGAATAGACCGATTCAAACTACCTTTTCTAGTTATGCGTGCAATATGGATTATGCTAATACATCGCTCTGGTCTGTCTGACCTTTAGTCTCTCGACTCGGCTTGTCTTAACAGATTACGGAAGTAGACAGCAGTCATCGTGCGTTAGAGAGATCAGATCAAATCAGATCATATTGGATGAGATTAGATTAGCAAATGGATAATAGCACACCTGAACTCATCACTGCATTCACTTACTGCGTACCTCTATTTACTGTTGACTATGGAGTAACGTAGTCGTGTTCACCATCTGTGCAAATGAATTATCTTAAATTTGCAGCAGTTTCTATATAGTGCCAATATTTTAAGTGAATATTTACCTGCCTTATTTTTTTAAACCTATAACTATATCCAATTTATTTTTTGTTAGAGATGAGTGACTTAAATTAGTAATAGGTCTAATAAATTCTTCGATTCAACAGATCAACGATCACTGAGATGCTTATGATGTATTCATGACTGTGGTCTTGTGCATAGATAGCCTTCTTAGTATTAATATCTTATGACCAGTGTTCGATTGTATCAATGTCACTAAAATCGGTAAAATAATACACATGCTTTTTACCGATAGCACATAAAGCGTTGAAAGGCTCTTTAACGACCACAATATCACATGTAACACATATGAAGCCACTATGGGAAATTTCTCAATGTGCTGCATATATCCTACCATACTGGACCAAATGTAAGACATGCGAAGTCCATAAGGGAATATTCTCAATGTGTTTCATATGTCCTAGTATACAGGACCATATGCAAGACATATGAAGCCCATTTCGAATATTCTCACATGGCTTAGTAAGTCCTATAGGTGAAGTTGCTCTTCTGATGCATACATACACAGAGTATTTAGCAAATACCTTTGATGTTAGGATCGCCATTCCATCTGGATATGCTGATCTTCCGATTTCTCGCACCAGTTCCATCTTTGCCATCAGTCGTCTCTGGTTTTCCAGTCTTCAGAGTCATAGCAACTGTAGAACTACAGTTCGTCGAACGTCACTAAATAAAGCCCCACTGGGTATTGTTCGCCCTTTTCACTTGTTTCTCACTTGATAAAGCTCCCCTTCAGCAAAAGCTTCGTCGAATACAAGCCGGCAAATGTCAAACCCGTCAACAGCACAATGCTATGCCTGAGCGAAAGACTTTATATCAACCTGGAACAAATGCTGTATCACGAACTAGACCGAACCCTTTTAATCGATTCATCAATTTCTCTAGAACGTAATCAATCGAAGCTTATAAATACAAAATGCGGCGGTTGAGCTGCTGAGAGAAAACTCAGGTGAACCTGGCCAGTTTCAACGCCTGAGTGCTCTCGACAAAAGCTGAAACATGACCTAAGCAGAAAGGACCAGAAAGAACCAGTCTTCGTTTGTATATGCAACAAGCAAACAGTCGGCCACCTAGATAACTGTACACAAGGCAAAATTATTACCTCAGATGTCGGTCTTCTGGATATGTTTTTGCTGTAATTTATTCTCAACGTAATCCGTCAATTCTTCCGTGGTTACTGAACCATGACGATGTCAGACATGCATCTTCGACTTAATGTGAAACGGATGGTTGAGCTCGATCCACAAACTGTGACCACCAACAGTTGGATTGATTGATTGTCTTAAGCAAGGTGCTTGCCAAGGGAAAACAACATCAACGTTACTTGCATTCTGATGGACTATCGCCATCAGCAACGACGATCCAACATGTTTTTCTCTGCCTTCATCGAGTCTTACAGACAAGCTCCACCTGTGAGCTCAACGAAGCGTGCAGTTCACTCGAACTGCCACCATTTAATTACAGCGATTAAGTTTTGCAGCATTCCCATAAAAATATAGTACTGTAAATATTGCTTAAAATTTGCGAGCAGCAACATTATTACAAAAACGCCTTAAGCTCTCTATTTCTCACATCTGGATATCTGGACAGCGTTTTAACTGGTCAGGCTGCCTAACCATGACTCAGATTCACATTTCTGTGTGACTTATGCGCGGTAGCAAATTTTATAATAATAATAATAATAATAATAATAATAATAATAATAAAAGAGTATAATAATATAGTAATATTATTAATATAATATAATAATAATATTATATAGTAATATTATTAATGATAACAATTATAACAGTAATACCAACAATTTCTAGAGCTGGCTGGTTAATCCCAGCCCAAAGTCGCCGAATTTTTCACCTTATATAAGTAAATTTTGAAAAGACACGCGTGTGTGTCAGTTAGGTCGAGCCTATACTACTCAGTTGCACCATGTAATGACAGGCTTGAGCTGGAAATTGTTAAATGAAGTCTTGCCCACCTTATCATTTGCGGTAAGAACCGTAATTCGGCGTATATTCTTCGGTTGACGTTGCAACCCTCGTACAGGTTTAAAATTTCAGGCACTTAGTTGTAGCTCTCCTTTTTCACTTGGCGTATTCCCCATAGGCTGCTTCTGTGTTTCAGTGGTCTGGCTTTCTGGACATTGATCTGTCTGTGGCTTGATTGTAATGCGCCATGTGTAGATGCCTCGTGCATTAGACTCATGCGCTATAGAAGTTTCAAAATACAACTGTAATAAAAAAATATGCTGTCTAGTCGTACAATCTTTAAAGTTGTTAAAAGCAGACAAGTTGACAAAGAGGCTTCCAAATTCAACATGTTTGCTGAATTGTTGTTCTCTTTGGATTTCAACCTAAGGATCAATTATCCAAAAGCACGCCTTTTAATTGTCTTGTCCTGTCTTTAGCCATCTTCGATCCGAAGTAGGGCTGCACCATGAACCGTCCGTATCCAGATGTTTCCATCTTCAGTTGACCTCAGTGACTGATTCGTAGTTGATTCTGTCCAAGACCTCATGTTCTCAATCCGGATTGTTCATGGTCTTCCACGTGTTCGCGATCCAGACGTTGTACCCTGCATTATTTCTGTCTCCATATTTCCTCATAATATGACCAAAGTAAGTCAACTTCCTTGACTTGATGTTACTTAACATTTGACGTTCCATGCCGGTCTGTTCCAGTACACATTCGTTGGTTTTTCTTGCCTTTTAATAATTATTATTAAATATGACCTATCGTTGGATTGCTATGGTCGTGCTAACCCTTCACCAGAAAGATCCCTCCATAGAATCGTGTAAACAACTGTTACATGTGTGTTGTCGTTAAAGGCGCATAATAAACACGCGGTTTTCAATGCCAGTGCTTTTAATATTGAACTATATAATCACGCGAGAATGTCTCAAGAGCCCTGCAGTAGTTGCCAATGATTTACACATCTACGTCTAAACCGGAGAAGTGACGCACGATACGCCACGCAAATGTCATGGGGAAGGAAATATCAACTTTAGTGGATAAAAATTCCGAGGTATATTGTTTTAAACAGCGAGTTGCTTCTTATAATATTGGCAGAAGAGGCATGGCAGATGAGAAAATTGTCCATTTAACGTAAATTGAGATAAGTCAGATGTAGTCATCAGTAACCCTTTCATGATATCAGACAATAGTCGTTCAATGTCTCAATGACTAAAATGGTCCTCTAGATTTATCTGAACTGCTGAGTCCATGGACCGTTTGGCCACTTGTGTATGAAAGGAAATACTTCTTGTGGCCAATAGGATGAGGCATCATTGGCCTTAGGAATAACCGCCCCTGAATTTAGAGCACAATTCTGTTAACAGTTTTTAGCCTCTAGAGTTTCCAGATGTCTGTTGATCAATGTTACTCTTGTGCCTTCGTGTGACATTGATAGCGTCTTAGATTCCAGCGCTTTAGAAGTCATGAATTAGAATTCTTTGAAAAGGCAAGCTTAACACGTATCATAGTCAATTGATTCAGAACAGTGCCACATTATGTCAAAATGGGTCGAATTACAGCCGAGTGTATTTGAAGTTGAACCAACTCTGTGGTCAAAGCCTGATTTCGTTGACTCCAGCATTAACCTTTAACTGAAATGAAAAGTGGCGATCACTCTAAAGGTCTCACATCGAATATGCGTAACACGGAAAGTGATGACTACCGTTAGAAATTTGCAGCAGTCTGCCAGTAATCAACATAAGCGTGAAATTCAAGGTACACGACCTATGCTAATAAACCCGTCTAGCGAATATTATACAAAAGCACACCTCAAAGTAAGTAGGCAATCGTTATTAGTGCGAAACAAAGGCCCACATTTTAAAACAATGCATGCAACAGTGCCTAGGTAATCGCATATTAAGGCATTACAAGCCTCCGTAAACAGTAGTTCTCAGAGCCATTAACTAAATATTAGATATTAAATATGAGGTATCAGATATGAGATATTACATATTAGTTATTTGATATTAGGTAACAGATATGAGGTATTAGATATTCAGTATTTTCGTCTATTCAGTATGGCGCCCGTAGTCTGTATGTAATCCAACAATTATGGGTACGTGCCTACTCAACGGATTCCGGGTGATGATTCTGAGCACGTTGTTTACATACACCTGTCTCTGTCGCCAAGCAGTAGAATTTGATATCACTGTAAGCTGGATAGGAAATGGCATGTCTTCCAAATCATTAACCCTCGTTCCAGGACCTTGGATTCATCAATTGCCGGCTAAAGGGCCGAATTTTAGGAAAAGAGTTTCTCCTACGGCCCACAATGGGATATGAGAACTTTACTTACATTTATATAGGCTTACAGTTAGAAATGAGGTAAGAGACATTACAAAATTGACCACTCTGGAGTTAATTTTTTATCTACGGTTCACAGGTATAACTTTTCAGTGCAAGACGACCGAAGGCATTGCCATCTGGTGACATAACATTTCATGTCTTTGAAAGCGATGTAGAGTGCAGCTCCATGGAACTAAGACGACCTTACAAGAACAGACGTAAAAGCAACTGATAAGCCGTTATCACATAATTACTTCTGCACGTCATTTTGAAACAGCAACCAACACAAATGCTGGTTATTAGCGGAATGATTCAGTAGGCTAACAAAACTCGTCCTCATGCGTCTAATACAGCACAGCTCTTGGCGACGTGGCCTCCAATTATTACCACTACCACTACTACTACTACCACTTCTGCTGCTACTACTACTACTACTTCTTCTTCTACTACTACTACTACTACTACTACCAATAGAATAATAATAATAATAATTCCTGTTTCAACGCCTTTCTGTTGCGTCCAGCCCTTCAACACATTGCTTTGCACGGCATTTTCATTGAGCCAGATATAAGCGAAGACTAGCCATCCCAGATGCAATAAGTCTCTCAAACAATTTTTCATCTTGCCCTTTGGATGTAATACTCTTTTTAAAAAATATTATTAATCCAAGAACTTCTGTGACGCCACTGTAATAATGCTCGAGGCATCAATCGATGATCGATACTAAGCAAAATCGTTGTGGAATCCAAATTCCAGGGACAGTCCGGTCGAAAAAACAAAAAAAAAGAATCCGAGAAGACACAGAAAACAGCCTACGTAGGGAATGAGTACAGGAAGAGATGAGTTTTAGTCCAGATCTGAAGGCCAAAACAAACCTGCAGAGCGAACAGTTGCCTGAAGAGAGTTTAAGAGTCTAAGGCCAGCGACAGAAAGGGTATGCGTGCTAAGAGCTGTCTTTGTCCACGCAGTTATTTGAGGACATCAGAGACAACGGTTGACCTCAATCATTCACCAGGCCTCTATTTGGATTTTCGTTAGCAATTTAAGGTCAGTGATTAAAAACTGGCAAAGCAAAGGCGGTTGGTCTTGCGGCTGGCATTGAACTCTATTTGACATCCCCTTTACGACTAGACAAACTGACAAATTCTATGACACAATATGGCTTGTCCAAGGAAGGCCGTCCAGCTGTTTTCATCTCTGATGAAGAGATCTAATTGCTCTTGAGGCCAGGGATTTAGCTGAAGAGAGGAGCATAGCCTCATAAATCGACACTTTCCTTGCCTCTCGTACCTTTAGTATAAAAGAACCATAAAACAAAATGGCCCATTCATGAGGGTTCAGCCCAATAAATGAGCTAACATCCTTTTCGAAATCAATAACAAGTAGCGCCTCAAGGATTTGAAGAGGGATCTGGGTGGTAGTGATAAAGCAATTTGGCAACGTATAAGCCTCCAAGATAGTCGGTCGCGTTAAAGAGACCCCTCGTTGAATCTGCTATTCCTCATTCGTAATGATCTCCTTCAAGCAAGAAAGATTCCCTAAAATAGTAGGCTAGTCAATAAGAGCATGGATGAGAGTGTATTATGATGCAAATCGGGAGTCATTGCCGATGTCAGCACATATATTTACCACCGGCTGATTTCTCCATTACATGCATCGCTTAAAAGCCGTGATCTCATCATCAAACATCATAAAATGGGTGCAGTTGTATGGTAAGTCAACTCATACATAATTATTTACTCAACATAAGCCGCTAGTCGAGTACTGACATCGACCTTTCAGACAACCGTTTAAACCTCTGAAAGGAAAGCACATGTCACTGATTATGCGGCCAAATAAGATCTCTAGATGTTTTGCAAGCGTGATTAAAGTTCATGATTGTTGTGGCATTTTCTTAGGATAGCTTCAGTAGAATAGCTTAGCTCATACTAAAGCATCAAAGCTATATATATAACCTAAGATAGGATTTAATATAAACAGACTGGAGATTTGTTGTGCACGAGTCCAGACAGAGGATTAAGCAGATGTTCGCATGTTAATGAAATGACTTCGTAGAAAATGCTTATTTTAAGTCGTACCAGCATCTCGAAGTCTTTCGTTATGCAAAAAATAACTGCTGCAGATTATGAGGTGAAGAACGAAGAGGAGGAGGGGAGGAGGAGAAGGAGAAGGAGGAGGAAGAGGAGGAGGAAGAGAAGGATGGATAGTAGGAGCATGAGAAGGAGTATAAGGAGAAGGTGGAATAAGGGAAGAAGGAAGATAATTTGAAGAAAGAGTAGAAAGAGAAGGAAAAGGAAAAGTGGAGGATTGGACAGAGACAGAAAACTGTGAGGAGGAGAAGGAGAAGTAGTTTGAGTATGAGGAGGAGGAGGAGGAGGAGAAGGAGTAAAAATATGAAGAAGAGTATGAGAAATTGGAGGATAGACGGAATAACAGTAAGAGTTGGAGAAGCAGAAGAAGTGGAGAAAGAGTAAAAGTACGAGAATACGAGAAATAGGGGAGTACAAGTAAGAGTAAGAGAAGTAGGAAGGGGAGTAAGAGCAAGAGAAGTAGGAAGGGGAGTAAGAGCAAGAGAAGTAGGAAGGGAGTGAGTACGAGTAAGAGAAGTAGGAGTGGGAGTAAGAGTAGGAGTAGGATTAGTAGAAAGTGGAGTAGGAGGTAGAATATCAGTAGCATGAGGAGAAGAAACAGTGGAAGGCGGAGGAGGAGAACGAAGAGCAGGAGAAGAAGGAAAACTAGGAGGAGAAGGTGGCATAAGAGGAAGAGGAGGAAGAGTAGGAGCACGAGAAGCAGGACGAGCAGGACTATTCTATATCCTATTTAGTGCGCCATATCGATCGAGCAATACAAGACATATTCGTAAAGTGGATTAATGTATCGTCTTTCATAGATTATCTGACCGTTGTGACCCATCCACGACTACGATTCGTCGCTCAATTGATGGACATATGGCGTATTAACAAATTCATTACTTACTTACTTACTACTTACTTACTTACGAGCTACTTTCGGGAATAGCAACAGAGTACCTGCGTAACTGTCGCTTATCTTAAAATTATTGCTGTTGAATTAAACACCATGCGATGCCCGATTACATTTCAAATCACTGCTGCAGCAACTGGCTTTCAAGACCCATTTGTATGAAGCTCGATCGAACGTCTTTGTCTAAGCAACTGACTGGCATATACTTTATGCAGCAGTCATTTTTACAGCAGCTACATAAAGTGTCACGACAAGACCATCGTCGACGTTGTCATCGCAACCAACTGAACCAGCAGCAAAGACATGAGCAACATCTAGAGTATCCTGTTTTGTCGTTACTGAGGTCTTGAAATGTACATTACTAAGTCGATAATGTAGATTACTTTCTAGCTTTTCTAACTCATTTCCTCCATAGGCTGTCTCTGTGTCTCCTGGATTAACCCTTGGCTTATCGACCTGACTCACCATGGAATTTGGCTTGGACAACTATTTTACTGAGCAGAGACCATCGACTGATGCCTTAAGCATTATTGCAGTGTCGCTATAGAAGTTCTTAGATTAGATTAGATTCGGTAAGATAGCATCAGTATTCTGACCCAGAGAAAAACATTCTAAACAGAAACCAGTCATAAAAATATAAACATATATAGTCTCTTATTCAGTTATATACATGTAACATATTTCATCAAAGCAATATACATGGTTGTATACATGAGTGACTCAGAGACAGTCTTTGTTATCCTTGTTGCGTAAAGCAAGAGGCGGGTATGCACCTTTCTGTTTTGTATTCACAAAAAAAACTGTCAGTTAATAGCATTATACTGTGTACAGAATAACCGAGTTCAGTGTGATGATTACAAAGTAGCAGTGAAGCAGGCACTCCGCCCAGCAGTTTCATCGGCACATCTGACTCCCAACTACGAGGGCTTAAGTAAGATACAGTCGTAATCCCATTAGCTGAATCGTGTAGTCTACGGCGACGCAAAACCCGGTCATAGATCCACTGCAGAGACTGAGCCTTACAAGTCGTCGTACACACGTCTGCTTATCTTACTTACTATCTCTTACTTGTATCTCAGAGCTATGATTGTTTTTATAGGTCTTACTTACTGTCTATCTCTTACTTGTATCTCAGAGCTATGATTGTTTTTATAGGTCTTACTTACTGTCTATCTCTTACTTGTATCTCAGAGCTATGATTGTTTTTATAGGTCTTACTTACTGTCTATCTCTTACTTGTATCTCAGAGCTATGATTGTTTTTATAGGTCTTACTTACTGTCTATCTCTTACTTGTATCTCAGAGCTATGATTGTTTTTATAGGTCTTACTTACTGTCTATCTCTCACTTGTATCTCAGAGCTATGATTGTTTTTATAGGTCTTACTTACTGTCTATCTCTTACTTGTATCTCAGAGCTATGATTGTTTTTATAGGTCTTACTTACTGTCTATCTCTTACTTGTATCTCAGAGCTATGATTGTTTTTATAGGTCTTACTTACTGTCTATCTCTTACTTGTATCTCAGAGCTATGATTGTTTTTATAGGTCTTACTTACTGTCTATCTCTCACTTGTATCTCAGAGCTATGATTGTTTTATAGGTCTTACTTACTGTCTATCTCTGACTTGTATCTCAGAGCTATGATTGTTTTTATAGGTCTTACTTACTGTCTATCTCTTACTTGTATCTCAGAGCTATGATTGTTTTATAGGTCTTACTTACTGTCTATCTCTGACTTGTATCTCAGAGCTATGATTGTTTTATAGGTCTTACTTACTGTCTATCTCTCACTTGTATCTCAGAGCTATGATTGTTTTATAGGTCTTACTTACTGTCTATCTCTCACTTGTATCTCAGAGCTATGATTGTTTTATAGGTCTTACTTACTGTCTATCTCTCACTTGTATCTCAGAGCTATGATTGTTTTATAGGTCTTACTTACTGTCTATCTCTCACTTGTATCTCAGAGCTATGATTGTTTTATAGGTCTTACTTACTGTCTATCTCTCACTTGTATCTCAGAGCTATGATTGTTTTATAGGTCTTACTTACTGTCTATCTCTCACTTGTATCTCAGAGCTATGATTGTTTTATAGGTCTTACTTACTGTCTATCTCTCACTTGTATCTCAGAGCTATGATTGTTTTATAGGTCTTACTTACTGTCTATCTCTCACTTGTATCTCAGAGCTATGATTGTTTTTATAGGTCTTACTTACTGTCTATCTCTCACTTGTATCTCAGAGCTATGATTGTTTTTATAGGTCTTACTTACTGTCTATCTCTGACTTGTATCTCAGAGCTATGATTGTTTTATAGGTCTTACTTACTGTCTATCTCTCACTTGTATCTCAGAGCTATGATTGTTTTTATAGGTCTTATTTACTGTCTATCTCTTACTTGTATCTCAGAGCTATGATTGTTATTATAGGTCTTACTTACTGTCTATCTCTTACTTGTATCTCAGAGCTATGATTGTTTTTATAGGTCTTACTTACTGTCTATCTCTTACTTGTATCTCAGAGCTATGATTGTTATTATAGGTCTTACTTACTGTCTATCTCTCACTTGTATCTCAGAGCTATGATTGTTTTTATAGGTCTTATTTACTGTCTATCTCTTACTTGTATCTCAGAGCTATGATTGTTTTTATAGGTCTTACTTACTGTCTATCTCTTACTTGTATCTCAGAGCTATGATTGTTTTTATAGCTCTTACTTACTGTCTATCTCTTACTTGTATCTCAGAGCTATGATTGTTATTATAGGTCTTACTTACTGTCTATCTCTCACTTGTATCTCAGAGCTATGATTGTTTTTATAGGTCTTACTTACTGTCTATCTCTCACTTGTATCTCAGAGCTACGATTGTTTTATAGGTCTTACTTACTGTCTATCTCTCACTTGTATCTCAGAGCTATGATTGTTTTATAGGTCTTACTTACTGTCTATCTCTCACTTGTATCTCAGAGCTATGATTGTTTTATAGGTCTTACTTACTGTCTATCTCTCACTTGTATCTCAGAGCTATGATTGTTTTATAGGTCTTACTTACTGTCTATCTCTCACTTGTATCTCAGAGCTATGATTGTTTTTATAGGTCTTACTTACTGTCTATCTCTCACTTGTATCTCAGAGCTATGATTGTTTTATAGGTCTTACTTACTGTCTATCTCTCACTTGTATCTCAGAGCTATGATTGTTTTTATAGGTCTTACTTACTGTCTATCTCTCACTTGTATCTCAGAGCTATGATTGTTTTATAGGTCTTACTTACTGTCTATCTCTCACTTGTATCTCAGAGCTATGATTGTTTTATAGGTCTTACTTACTGTCTATCTCTCACTTGTATCTCAGAGCTATGATTGTTTTTATAGGTTACCTACATTCGACTGTAGTTTAATTTCATTTGAGTTGCATTTAATTGCGTCGTGTTTGCAGCATAATGATTTTTGTGGCTTATATCCTATTATTAGAGGATCTATTTATGGTATTGTGTAATAACTCGGGACACTTCCTTGTGAAATCTAGTGTTGTTTTTAATAGATCCATATAAAATATGGATCTAGGTGCTAATTCCGCAACACACCATACCCGTGGTGTTAATTTAGCAAAAGATTATTTACTTCGTAATTCAGTAGGCCTAAGGACCGGTTTCTATTGCCCTCTTTAAGAACTCATTTCAGAAAAAAGGCACTGAAAAAGACAGATTTCTCGAGAAATTTAACTCTTGGTCGAGATTTTTAAACTGAACTAAAATAGCATGCCCAGAAAATTTACCCACTCACACAATCCACCCCTCTCTTTCTTTCTCTTTCTACATATATGTTATCATACATACACACATATATTCGTATATTCTTTCTATACATACATAAACATATACATATGTTCATATACACACACATACTTGTATTCCCATATGTGTGCATATCCATATATATAATATATATATATATATAATCGTCACCCGATTCGAGGCATTTCAGCTCAGCTTCTTTAGAGAAGAAGAAGAAGATATATATATATATATATATATACATATATACATATATACATATATATACATATATACATATATATATACACATATATATATGATACATGTCTTCCTATTCATATATATATATATATATATATATATATATATATATATATATATATATATATATATATATATATATATATATATATATATATATATATATATATATATATATATATATATATATATATATATATATATATGTCTTCCTATTCATTTTATAACAATTCGTGCGTTCCATAGTAACTGGTTTGTCGACTTATAATCGTCACCCGATTCGAGGCATTTCAGCTCAATGCCGCCTCCTTTTCTGTCCTCCACAAGGATAGACCTACTCCGTCTGACGTCGGCTGCTGTCGCCCTCAAGGACGGCGTCAGGCTTCTGCTGTCAACCGCCAGCGAGCCCCTGACCCTGGACGCCCCTCCTGCACTTTCGAAATCCCCCGACACTCCTCTGCGTTCATGCCTCGTCTGCTTCGTCATGGATTCGTTCATCAGCGGAACGGCGTCGAACTGGCGACACCCGGTCACGACCAGCGCCTTGAATCGATTTCTGAAGACGCTGTTGAAGAAGCAGTAGAGTACGAAGTTGGAGGCGGAGTTGACCGTCAGCAGGAGATCGGTGATCTCGCGGACGCCCCGGACGAGGTAGCTGGCCTCGTAGTAGCCGAACCCGAAGACGGTCGACATGATGGCGTCCGGAGTGACGCAGACGATGAAGACGACGATGACGGCGATGAGCATGCGCGTGATGCGGTGGCGGTGGAGGGCGTTACGCCGCGTCGACCGCCAGAGGGCCTGGACGATGAAGTAATTAAGAAGACAGAGGATGACGAGGGGAATGACGGAACGCAGCATGTTGTGGCCCCACGAACAGACGACAGCGACGTTCTCGTTACGCCATAGTGACGTCAGCTACACCACGTGACAAAACCATCAACAGCAACAACATAAACTATACAGAACATAGAAGTAAGCGCCACTCGTGTATAGCGCCCTTTTTCGGCCTCGGCCGTGCTGTGGCGCTATGTAGATCGTCTCATTATTATTATTAATTTAATGGCTAAAAATTTAATTCAACAGAAAACAAAACAATCACCTAAAGTCAATTGCCAGAAAAAGATCTGTATATATAATAAATATACACAAAAAACTCAAGGATATACGCAATCGTCAGAAAAGAGAAATTCAATTAAAGTCAGTTGTCAGAAATCTCTCCATATATAGCATACACATATGTATATACACTCTTATGTATCTGTTTAAAAGTAGAAACACGAATAAGCTTACCTGTCTCTCTATGTAATATAACGAACATATACATATAGATGCATAAGTCTAGCTATGATTTTATATATATAACTTACCATTACATGCTCTATATGTATGTGTACATATTAAAGTCTACATATATGTCTATAGAAATACACACACCCACATTAAAACACAGATATACCTATATATATTTACATAGAAAAAGAGAGAGATAGAGAGAGATTAAATTAATGTTGCCGATATATGAAACCTGAGACTTGGCTGGGCCTGACAAGATAATTATTGGGTTTACATGCAATCCGTCAAGAGAGGTTTCATACTGCAATGAAGGCTGACATTCGCAATTAAGTATCTAGTTACTGATGCTTCGAGACGACTTCATTAAGGTATGACAGGCGGCTGTTTAAGAACGAGGGCGATACTTACTGATGACTTATTTACTATGTCACTGACAACGATGATGTTAAATGATGACGACGACGACGATGATGATGACGACGACGACAACGACGACAGTGACGGTAGAAATAATGTTTGGCACTTTGAGAGTTTGGCACTTTTTGCCCGGAGTAAAAGCTCAATTTGTGCAATTCTAGAGGTGTTTATTGCTGATCAAGGCCTAAGGGCGCTATAGCGCTATAGAAGCGTACGAAGATCTTTCTAACTCTCTCTCTCTCTCTCTCTCTCTCTCTCTGTCTCTCTGTCTCTCTGTCTCTCTGTCTCTCTGTCTCTCTGTCTCTCTGTCTGTCTCTCTCTCTCTCTCTCTCTCTCTCTCTCTCTCTCTCTCTCTCTCTCTGAAGATGAGTTAAATGACAAATGGCATTACATAAACGGCTGACCAACCGGCGACTGTAAATGTAAATGTGCACGGCTTTCTGTAGGGACCGTATGGCCTCGACCCTGCTTATTCTTCACTGAATTTATAGGGTGAGACTCTTCACCAACGCTGCCCGATTTCTATGTTCAGTGTATGGATCGTGCTAGCCCGAGATTCAAATCTCTTAAATATAACCACGATCGGTATTCGAACCGGCATCCTCACGCACAGAAGCGTACTGACGTACGCTTTAACAACTGAGCTATCCAGACTGTATAATTCAGGGTGGAATTTTTAAGTGAAGGGAAATGGAGAACTTCTGCCACTTGTTCATAGAATTTCCAATTGGCGACACATTCCCCTTATATTTCTTTCCTGCCTATAAGTATTTTCCTTCACCACTGACAGCCACAAATCGCTCCCTGATTTATACTTAGGGACTGAGTTGATTTTGAATCTGTTTACCTGGATCTTGACGACCGAAACTTGGTTGGAGTTGTTGGTGTACTCGTAGGCAGTTTCATAGCGAAATGCGAACGGCATAGCAAGGACGCTCGTCGACATGAAGATCAGTCCAGCAACCAGTCTGGCCCTCCAGACGCTGTACATCTGCTTAGCCTTGACGGCATGGCAGACAAGTATGTACCTCTCAGCAGCTAGGGAAACAGTCAGCCAGGCCGTCGTACAGACAGACATGTTGAAGAAGTAGTGCGCGTAGGGATACAGATATCCGAAGGCTCGTTTTCCGGTCGGCGGATTTGCATGGAGCAGCAGGATGACCAGAAAGTAGAACATGTCGGTGATTAGCTTAATCCCGTCTGAGATGGCCAGTGCAATCAACAGAGTACTGGTCGTGGATTCAATTTTCTTTCCTCGCAGGACAATTATCGTGATGATGTTGCCTGCCAGTCCGAACGTACAGAAGATAGGGTACAGGACTAATCCGGTGATCCACTGAGCCGCTAGGTAGAAATCCTTGTACGGATCCAGATAGGTATCCGTCTCCGTGGAACTCGTCATATTTCCTGCTGAATTGAAGGGCGTTTTATCCTTACTGGTTCGCCTGGCTACGAAGTGGCTTTCTTTGGTTATAAGTTGGTTTTCTTTAGTTATAAGTTAGACTTCTTTGGTTATAAGTTGGATTTCTTTGGTTATAAGTTGGATTTCTTTGGTTATAAGTTGGATTTCTTTGGCTATAACTTTGATTTCTTTGGCTATAAGTTTGATTTCTTTGGTTATGAATTGGCTTCCTTTGGTAAAAAGTGTGATTCTTCGGCTGGCGTCTTACGGTTTGAGTTGGCTTCCTTGAGTTGCAATTCGATTTCCAAAGTCCGATCTAATTGACCTAGACACAACCTAGTAATAATCCAGCTGATTTAATTGTAGTACAGTCCCAAGTGCAGTCCGGTCCATCTAAGGACATCAAGTTCATCAAAGGCCATCCGGTTCTCTGATTAATCTGAATATTATCGACTTCACCTGTCAGAAGAATCTGTACGTGAGCTGTTTGAGAACGTACAACTGGCTCAGACAGACACAATCCGGTTAATTGCCTTACGCTGGTTCAGTACTACGTAGAAGGTTATTTCCGTCTTTGGTCATTGATCTCCACGTCGCCATGTGCCACAGGAAACAACGGTCGTTCGATGACATGAGCTGCTGCAGCAACTGACGATGCTGTATACACGCCAGCAACTGCAATATTGCAAAACACGTCTTACAAGATAAATACGACGACTAAAATGTCCCCAGTTGCTTATCAGCTCACATTTTCTTGGCTTATTTGCCTGCTTACTATATTGCCATGGCTTCCGTTGTCAACGTCACGACAACTGTCGTTTGCAATGTGGCAAAAAACCTTAAGCATAATTTCTCAGTGAAAACGACTAGGGACAGATCAGAAACAAAGTAACAGAGGTCTATCCCCACGAATGCGCTATATAAATGCTCCGTCACAATAATTACAGTTGCAAAAAAGGAGATTCGGATGAACAGAAAAGCAATTAGACTGAGTCGGAAGTTGCTTTCTGCATGGAAGCCTCTTTTGTCGTGTGTTGGGATCGGCGCTTAGGATGAAACCTCGACGCCAGTTAGTCACCAAACACACGCCATCTTTAAGAGCACCTTACAGTTTAATCGGATGGCGCAATGTCCGACTTAGATCCTACTTGTTTCTTGTGTTTCACTTCCGCGTACGGGTTTTTTTAGCTTGATACGGCGGTTAAATTGGTTGCTCGGATTGCAGGGGATTCAAGGAGCCATTCATATCGTAAGGTTATTTCTGTATTCGGTCACTGACCTCCATGATCGCCACGTGTCACAGGAATGCCAGTTGTTGGATATTGGTTTTACGGATTGCAGTGGATTCAAGGAGCCATTCATATCGTAGACGAAGGCATTAGAGATTACGCACACAGTTCATTAATGCATCTATGTCGATTTTACATGACTGACCTGGGATTCTAATCCGAGTAGCAGAGATGAAAAGCCGACGCGCTAGCCACTCAGCCACCGTAACACCTCTATTTTCTCGGGTTGTTTAAAGCACTGAACACTTCAAGCACTCATTACAAGCGCAGTGTCAGTAAACCTCAATCTGTGGCGACAGTTCAATTGCTTATTTCTGCGTCAGCCATAAATTCATTCAACCATCGGGAGCCAGCCGCTGGGAACTAAGCTTAGTGTTGATACAGACATGTCGACAAATAAATGAGGGATTTCTTACAGACGTGAGGCGCAGACCTCATCATCCGCAGACCTCTGGCGCAACATAAGGTCTAAAACGCTCTGGCAAAGTAATCTAAGGCATTACGTTGCAGTAAAATGTGATTTACTGTGTTATAGTGTCATTCATTGTGATCTTATGATGCATCAAATGTAATAACATGGCATGTAATAATGCACAAACAATGTTTCGTAGCGTAATGTAGTAGCATAGTGTAGTAACAGTAGTGTAGTATCGTAGAGTATAGTGTAGTAGTAATAGTTGTGTAGTAGCGTAGTGTATTAGCGTAGTAAAAGCAGAGAAGTATAGCGTAGTGTATAAGTGTAGTAGTAGTAGTGTAGTAGCGTAGTGATGTAGTGTAGTGCATTATGATCTTATAAGCAGCTAATTCCGTGCTATTTTGTGTGATAATGCATACATAGAGAGTGTAGTACAAAAAGCAAAAGGGAGATTTTGCACCGTGTATTCTCCTCACCCTGGGATTCGGCTTTCACAACGATTCAGCTTAGTATCGACCATCTACTGATACCTTGAGTATTATTACAGCGGCGCTATAGAAGTTATCAGATTTTTATTTATTCCAAAATCGTTCCTAGTTGCCGTCAGTTGTAATGCGGGCTAAGAGGTGGCTTGGAAAAAATTGCAATTTGTTTCCTCTGATGTCACTGATTGACCTTTGTTCCAGGACAACGAACCTATGGAAGTAAAAGCCAGAGGCACTTCACCCGGAGTGTTTTCCATTTTAGATTAAAAGTGTACAGTACGTCATCATAATGGCGTGAGTTAGAACACAATTTCGATGACCAACTGAAGAGCCCTAACGCTTCGACTTGGGGCGATACGCATCACATGAGAGAGCTTCTAGCATTACCAGGCAATCAGTGTTGTTGACATGCAAGCAAACGCCAACACATCTCCTTAGAAACTGTTTATGACGGTCATAGCCCAAGTCGCGGTAGCAATATGAGCCGAGGGTAGTAATGGCTTGAACGCCATCGAAGTTCTGGTTTCTCTACATTAACCTACAAAGTGCACATACGGTGGCTGGAATAGTCTGCCCTTAATTCTGATGAATCGTGAACCGATGATGATGAAAATGATCACGATGATGATGATGATGATGATGATGATGATGATGATGATGATGATGATGATGATGATGATGATGATAGGTTTATCATGCAATATGAGATTTCATATTCGATTAAAACATCAAGAAAAATGTCCACTCTTCCATTACACATCTTCGTCTATTTTATCTATTCAACGCCAGTATTGAGCAAAGCATTTAGGTTCAAAGTAGACTACCAATGGAATCAAAGCACCGTAACAATAACAACAACAACAATAAATAATAATAATAACAATTAATAATGATAATAATAACATTAATAATAATAATAATAATAATAATAATAATAATAATAATGTTGCTTCGTGAAGGTTTTGTCTATTTTTAATTTGGCCCTCACAGACCATCAATGGCTTCAGGCCGGCCTCCCTCCCCATTAAAGCTGGAGGTTTAGGCCTACGTTGGGTGTCTTCGCTTGCGCTACCCGCCTTCATGGCATCCGCTGCAGGCACCCAAACGTTGCAAACTGCCATTCTTCACAAAGGCCAAATATCACCAGATTTTCATCTTAACACCATGGTGGAACATTGGTGTGCACTCACCATGACTCCACAACCTAATACTCATCTCTGGCAGAGACAACCCCAATGGGATAAACCTCTATACGAGATATCAAAAACTACACTTATTACCATTAATAACGACGCGTACCACCAGGCACGTCTAAAGGCGGTGTCATCGCCTCATGCCGGGATTGGCTATTTGCCCTCCCCATTAACTCAATCGGTCTTCGCCTGGATGACGAAGCCGTACGTATAGCCGTAGGTCTCCGTCTCGGAGCTATCCTATGTCAACCACATAATTGCACATGTGGAGCTCTGGTGACTGCTGAAGGGTCGCATGGTCTCTCTTGCCGTTTGGGACCTGGCAGAATGGCACGTCACGCTTGTCTCAATGACCTTATTCACAGAAGTCTGACGCGAGCGGGCTTCCCATCAGTGAAAGAACCTACGGGTCTCTCTAGAACAGACGGCAAGAGACTGGATGGCCTTACCCTGATTCCTTGGCGTTCGGGGCGCAGCCTCCTATGGGATGTCACCGTGATTGACACGCTTGCACATTCTAACCTACAGGCAACCTCTGTCACAGCAGGAGGCGCAGCTGAACTGGCGGCCGATAGAAAAACTTTGAAATATGAACATCTCACTAATGCATACCACTTTGTCCCTCTGGCCTTTGAGACTTTAGGCCCTATCAATGGTTTGGGTATGACCTTTCTCACAGACTTGGGACGTATATTGTCCCTCATATCCGGAGATGGTAGAGAAACAGGTTACCTCTTTCAACGTTTATCTATAACATTACAGCGTTTCAATGCAGTCGCCTTCCACGGTACATTTGTAGTGCCGAATCCAGACGAGGATTAGCCGTTCCAGAATCCCTCTCTCTCTTTTTCTCCGGGAAATTTTTGAACAACCAAGGGATTATACTTACCTTGGTAAAAATAATAATAACAATAATAATAATAATAATAATATAAATTAATAAATAAATCAAACTTGAAGTCTCAGGTAATAATATTCACATATATTTAGAATACGTGCGAGAAGCACTATACTAGCTTCCTGTTACAGAGCGCTCCACATTCAGGATCCCATTCCAGGCACATGCTTTTTGCTGGCACTGCACAGCGTTCGTCAGGGAGCTCTTTGTTCCAGTTCCAATTCTTTGTTTGGGCCAGCGATCGTTTCGCTCAGCAGCCCGAAGGGATATGACGATGCCGCGCTTTCGCACTTCAACTCGAGCCTATAGAGCCTTCTTGTATGTTTGACCTTCTTTTTGGAACAGTTTGCCGTTGCATTTGGCTCTGATCAGCAAACATTTTCAGACTGTCTTCTCAGTAAAAATGCACCTGTTCAGATCAGTTTGCTAGTCATATGTGCCGCGCTTTTGTGAGATACTTAAACATGCTATATCAAGTGTCTTGATATACATACATTACATAATAATAATAATAATAATAATAATAATAATAATAATAATAATAATAATAATAATAATAAGAATAAGAATAATAATTACAATAATAATAATAATAATAATAATAATAATATAATTATAATAATAATAATATTATTATTATTACTATTAATATTAATAATTATTATTATTAATGTCAATATCATTATATAATATTATTATTATTAATTGTTATTAATAATAATTATTATTATTATTATAGACGTGATGATGATGATAATGATAATAATATAATATTATTAATATTTTTATCATTATATAATAATATTATTATTATTAATTATTATTAATTATAATTTTTATTATTAAAGACGTCACTAGTTTTTTTAGCAAATTCAGGACATCTTAACTTCTCCGAAGCATTTTTTAATCCAGGGGATCATGTGCGCCTCGGAAAAATAGTAATTATTATTTATTAGGCCAATTATCAATATTGTCATTATTATTAATAATAATAATAATAATAATAATAATATTATTATTATTATTATTATTAAGATATCAGTATTATTATTGACATTGTTCTTGTTAGTCTTATTATTTTTTCTAACTGCTACTGTTAATATTGTTCTTGCTGTTCGTGTAATTTTTTAGTTTTCTCAGTAAAAAGTAAGTACATAAGACATTTATTAACACGTCATACATGTATGTCCATCGGCTGAGCGAGGAATCGTAGGCATATCAAAAGGCTACTCCTGATCGGAGATTTTAGCCTAATTAGCTTCTTGTCCTGTCGATGTGTGCAACGCGAAAGGTCGAAGCCGGTAATAATAACGAAGGACACCTGAATGTCTTTAGGAATCTTTTTATCCGCTTTGGTCGCCGAGGATGGAGGCGTCTGTTCCCGGATGCAATTATCTCAATCGCCTCCGAACTTTCGACATCATCTCTCTGTTCAAAGCCTACGTCAAAATTTCATCTCTCTGACTAAAAAATCTCAAAAGTATTCATTGTGGAGAGTGATGTCTACTGAAGACAGCCAATGACGTCTCAAAAACATCACTAGTCTGTATGTTAGAATATAATAGTGTCTGATAAGCATATAGTCTCTGGACATCAGTACACATGCACTTACTGTTCAGTATTCCTCAGCTCCAGTGAATAAGCTGGTCTACCTGATGTAGCGTCTGTGTGGCGCTGAGATATTTCGGAGATGCACATTACATTAAATTACATTACAGCAAGTACATATACCAGACCTGATGTGTGTCCGAGTGCCATAACAGCTCCCCAAGTTTATTTCTGTAGGCCCCCACTGAGTATCATTTATTAGTAGACAACATGTCTATGGGTTTTCTAGCCACGCTATAGCGGACACGCGTCCATCTCTATGCCGCTCTTTATGTAGCAAGTAAAACAAGGTGCTATATAAATTCCAGATGCACACCTACAGCCTGAAATTCGTTCTGTGATGCCATTAAAAGAACGCAAATATCTACTTGAAAATGGTAACATTTTTCTCTGCTGCCAGGTAGGCCTGCCTTTGCGTCCAGCTGCTGAAATTGTGACCGGACATTCGGCGTACTTTGAAGAATGGTCATCGCCAATATTGCACGTGTTGCAGTTACAATTAAAAGCCTCATTAAAGCATTCTCTTAGTGTCCTTTATTAGTCGGATTCCTACTTCCTTTGCTCAGCATCATAGCAGTATTTCGCGGACTAGAGGCACTTACAATCATCCTCAGTAATATATTATTTTATCGGATTAAGTTGGATCAAGACTTTCTTTCCCATATGGATGTCATCTCCCCTTAGCTGTTCGCGTGGATTGATCTGATTGACCCTAACCCTAACCCTAGCCTCTTTCACCCCTTTCACGTTTTCGTCAACATGCCTTGACTTGCAGCAGCCCGTAGATCGATTCGGCTGCCTTGTCATTGTAGCGCTATAAAATTTCTTTAGCTTTGGTTTGACTATGGATTAGGCCACAATACACCAGGCATAACACGTCCTTGTAAAATTGAGCTGCATGATGGTGTATTTCGGTAGCGCGCTCGGTGTGTAATCCAACGATTACTGGTTCGAGCCTGGTGAGCGGACTTATGTAATAAACCTGGACAATTTGTTTGCGCACATTCGTCTCGTGCCTCAGATCCAACTGACAGACCTTGCGCTAATAAATAAATTCTAAAATAAATAAGTAAAATAAATGAAATAGCTTTCATGTTCCATAGATTTTCGTTGCCCTAGTCTCTATAATTAGTATTATGTAACATATATGTTTATGTATTTATTACATGCAGTGATAGTCTGACAATAACAATGCACATTTTTAGAGATTTTACCTAATGGCTTATATAGCGCCGTTATCATGATGCATAATACATCAGCCGATGATCATTTCAAGTAAATATAAAGGCATATAGTATATATTTATATATTTGCATAATCATGTAACTCTACTTATATATTACATGCGGCTCGATTATTTAAGGTGACTAGTCTAATTAACTTAGCACTGATTTAAAGGTAAGCGTAATACGACGAAAACAGCTATAAAATTCAGTAAACGGATTTGTTTAAGATGTCATGAGGTTATGCGATGATAAGCAAGTTCTTTCTGAAGCATAATTAACCCTTTCCATTAGAAGAAGGTCGGCTTCGTGAAGACATGCCACGGGCAAAACAATTTCACCTAATAGATTAGAACGCAAGTATACAATGTGCCGTGGCATTATTATTATTATTATTATTATTATTATTATTATTATTGTTGTTATTATTATTATTATTATTATTATCATCATCATCATCCTATATGTTCATAGTAGAGTTCCGAAGAAGCAGATGGCGTTCCCACGCTGGACAGCCACTGACAGTTTTTGGAGCAGGTAGATGGTCTATCACTATTACTATTATTATTACTATTATTATTAGTACTATTATTATTATTATTATTACTATTGTTGTTGTTGTCATTGTTGTTGTCATTGTTGTTGTTGTATTTATTACGCGTGCAAGGTCAGTAAATGAATCTGGTGCAAAGCAAATGTGAGTGAAGGACTTACTCCAGGTCTCTACAGAGTAACCGTCTCAGGGCAGTGAGCTCTAACTCGTACTCACCGCGTTACAAGCCGAGTGCTCTAACCAATCGGCTGCTATGCCCCACATGGCCCTGAATGACCATATAATGAAGCTGACTTGGCTTTATATATATACATCACATGTATGTATATAGACGCATGCAACATGCCTGCACACATTCATTATATACATATATATACATACATATATATATATTTATATATATATAAGTCTGTATATAACTGTGTGAATATGTGTGTCGACTATGAAGACTATACTTGGTTTTCTATCTATCTACAAACTCTAGATAGATGAAGAAGCTCGCCAAGATACATTCGTCCGTCAATTGCGGACTGTTTTTGCACTCCACAGGAAAAAACGTCGCAATTGCTTGCGTTTATTTTCGTCGAGACATCGTTTTTGACTTCCGTACGAACTCACAGGTGTTTCATAAAATCTTCGATGCTTTTAGACATGACAGGCTTAACGATTCACCGTAGGATGTATTTTGCTTGGAAGCAGAATTGAATCGGACGCCTAGTTTCAGCAAGGGAGAATTACGAGATGAGTTGCGTCGAGCGAAAATGTGCGCAAATCAGGTGCTAAAACAGATTTGTTAAAAAACGAAGAACCGGAAACTCAAGACTGATGTATACAGTTTCGGTTTGTCCCCAAAGGGCAAAACCTGTCTTTTCTGTTTAGAGGAAAGAAGAATGAAGTAGAAAGACGAGTACTAACTCGTGAAAGCAGACACATTGTATTGCTCAGGTGGGATTTGTATAATGTACCTAGAAGGCACTATAAACTTTGCATGTACATTAAATTACATTACATCTCTTGCACTTCGAGCACTTCGTGAGGTAGTAAAATGCTCTATATTAAGTGGCTACATAATACTTTCATATATGTACATACTTAGGTCTATATACATTCATACATACATACATATAATATACACCTGCATACATAAACAGATATATATACATATATAAATGCATGCATACATACACACATATATACACACATGCATACATACATACATACATACATTTACATATAAGCCTACACACATACATACGTATATAGGCCTTCATACATATGCCAAGGCGTACCTGCATATATTTATATATAAAATATACGTCACATTACATGGATTACAATGACTGGTGAAGAAAAAGACAGAAATGTTCTAGTTTTCGGATGGCATTGTTTGCTGGATAATTAAAGGTATATTATCCTACGTTTGATGGGAAAACAATGTACAGAGATGCCCTGGACCTGTTTTTTATATCACAGATAAGGGGAAGAAAAGACCTCATTTAAAAAATATTTTGTTTCCGTATAAATCGCAGACCGCTCAGCATTTCTTGTCTATTAACTGCTTCTTCGAATCTATGTCCTAGCAGTATACTTGTAATTTATCTAGCTACAGTCAATATTAGGCTTAAAATTATAGCTACAGTCAGTAATAGGCTTAAAATTATAGCTACAATCAGTATTAGGCTTAAAATTATAGCTACAGTCAGTATTAGGCTTAAAATTATAGCTACAGTCAGTATTAGGCTTAAAATTATAGCTACAGTCAGTATTAGGCTTAAAATTATAGCTACAGTCAGTATTAGGCTTAAATTATAGCTACAGTCAGTATTAGGCTTAAAATTATAGCTACAGTCAGTATTAGGCTTAAAATTATAGCTACAGTCAGTATTAGGCTTAAAATTATAGCTACAGTCAGTATTAGGCTTAAAATTATAGCTACAGTCAGTATTAGGCTTAAAATTATAGCTACAGTCAGTATTAGGCTTAAAATTATAGCTACAGTCAGTATTAGGCTTAAAATTATAGCTACAGTCAGTATTAGGCTTAAAATTATAGCTACAGTCAGTATTAGGCTTAAAATTATAGCTACAGTCAGTATTAGGCTTAAAATTATAGCTACAGTCAGTATTAGGCTTAAAATTATAGCTACAGTCAGTATTAGGCTTAAAATTTAAAATTATAGCTACAGTCAGTATTAGGCTTAAAATTATAGCTACAGTCAGTATTAGGCTTAACATTATAGCTACAGTCAGTATTAGGCTTAAAATTATAGCTACAGTCAGTATTAGGCTTAAAATTATAGCTACAGTCAGTATTAGGCTTAAAATTATTACACCAGAAGGCTTAAAAAATAAAACTTCTATTAGAAGTCAGTCGATGTATTAGTCTCAGGTCCAAACAATAATAAATGCGTCTCCTTTGTCGGCTTATCGCCCAGGAAAACAAGCAATTACTTCTGCAGTTTCTTCCACAAAATAAATGCTAGGCACTCTGTTTTATTTGTTGGACGGGTGAACCTGAAAAAAGCTAAAGCACCATTCTTCCCATAAGTCATCCGAAACAGATGTCAAACCGCGTCATTTGCTTAGAAGTGTGTTTTCTGGAATGATTTCATCAAAGTAAGATGTTGGAATAAAATGTTTGTTTTCGACAAACAAACGATTAAAACGTTTTACCGCTGGTGAGTCGTCTTGCAGTGGGCGATATTAGGCGATTCAAAATATTTAGGTGACCAAAGTCAAGATTATCATGTGAGAGCAACGCTTGCTTGTAATATGGTACGCTCTTACGGACGGACAGACAGACAGACAAACAGACAGACGGACGGACAAATAAAGAGACGGACAGACAGACAGACCGACAAATGGATAATTAAACAGACCGACAGACAGACAGACAAACAGACGGTCAGACAGATAGGCAGACAGACAGATAGACAGATAATTAGACAGACAAACGGACGGACAGACAGACAGACAGGCAGACAGACAGGCAGACAGACAGACATGCTTTTGGCCTTTGCTTTTCAACAGAAAACGGAAGACAAGGCATTTGTTTTTTTAAAGAAACGTCCCACCTACAGCGCACAACTGCTTGGTCCTTTAGAGTTGAAGAACATCTCGGTTTCAGCAAAAAACATGATAGGGCCCTATCAATATTGCGACATTTCTCAGGTTACTCATGTGTCTCTCGTTACTCATATGTCTCAGGTTACTCATACACTGCAGCTCTTTTTTGTAAGGTAATAAAAGGCGCTATATCAAATGTCTAACTAACTATCTAGAAAACTGCGTAGGGTGGTGATGATGGAGTTGATGATTATGATGAAAGCGCAACTACTAAACGATCAAACCGTAGAATATACCAGAGACATAGGCATACCGTACGCAGCCGTAAATAAACCTACAACATTCTAACGACTAAAATAATAAACAATTAGTCCATAATTAGTGCGACATATTGCTAATTTAAATCCTCCTCTCTTCTTTTAACCCCATATTGAACCTGAAGATCTCTTGTCTTGTGTGCAATTCCACCATGTCAAATCTTCTGAACAAACATGCTCCAAACCTCATTAAGCCTGAAACTCCTGCAAAAAATCCTTGGTTTAATTCTTTCCTTTAAAGCCCTTAAATCTTCTCGCTGTCGCCTGGAACGAACGCAGACACGTTCTGGTGCTCTTTCAACGAATGCAAGAAAGCGGAGACTTCCTGACTAAATTAGCTGATTGTAACCTGATGGTGTTAGTGTAATTAGCTAATTGCAGTATTCATTCTCCGCCTGATCCCCCGATTGTAAACAAAACACTCTAGAAATGTGAGCTACCCGCCTTTCGGCTATTTTTGATATTTCTTCGATGGCTGAACCGTGTGTTCTCGTTACACACTGACTTGTACCGTGGTCTACATTAATAGTTAATTCACAATGACTGGATCTATTGTCCTGATGAAGATTTCCGAGTCGCCTGGATGGTGTCCTGCCTTGATGCGGAAATGGGCTGAGCACGCCTTCGCATATTTAGCCTCTATTGCAACGTCCGTCTGAGATCCGGTTGCCACAACAATCCAGCGAGAAGTCAACAAGCAACTCACCACCCACTGTCATTCACGTCACATTCAGCATAACACATTCAGCATAATAATAATAATAATAATAATAATAATAATAATAATAATAATAATAATAGTAATAATAATAATTCCTTTCCACGGTACTTTTGCTCCGCCAAATCTTGAAGATTTCTAGCCGTCCCAGAATTCTTTATTCTCCGGATAATTTTTTAAAATCCTGAGGGATCATATATATCTCGGGTATAAAAAACACAATACTAGTAGTAGTAGTAGTAGTAATAATAATAATAATAATAATAATAATAATAATAATAATAATAATAATAATAATAATAATAATAGTAGTAATTAAAAATAATAATAATAATTAAAATTAATAATGATAATAATATATCCCCTCATAATAATCCCACTCTGCGTCTTTCTTTCTACTTCTGTCTGTCTTCCTCACACTCTCTCCCTCTTTCTCTCCTTTCCGTCAAGACATAGTCGCTCATAGATAGATTGCGTCTAGTTCGTTTCGTTGTCAAAATCCAAAGATCAGACACGGAGACAGGCAGGCTTTGGATGGAGGTGATTGCAGTCTCAGCGACAGAAGAGGTAAAGCCTTCGGCGATCTGAGAGGTTTTTTAAAAGGCGCTATATAAGAATTCCAATATACATGCATTCATTTATATATATCATATATATATATGTCATATATATATATATATACGTATCATACATGCATGGATTGGCTTCGACCCTTGTTTAACTGGCCTACCAACGAGTTCTTTCTTTTCACATGACGCAATGCAATTTGCAAACTAGAATGAAGTCGCGTTAACAGTCTTCCACTCTGTCTTCCAAAACACGCAACAGCATTTAAAAAAGAGCTTCGGAAACTGTTACTGACTATGTAGCGCATTTTTAAGAATCTAAAGAAAGGCTACATAAATGGCTAGATATAGGCCTACATAAAAGGCGCAATTTATCTGCCTTGGTGGTCATGTTCAAATCTCCGAAATTGAGTTTCCTATCCGTCGATGTTTTCCCGACATCGCATTCTCAACCTCTGTGGGAGACCTGGGCATTATTTTTGACCAAGAGCTTATGCTTCATAATCATGTAAACAGTGTCTGTCGAACCTATTACTATCATTTCCGTCAAATCCGTATTGTGCGATGTTCGCTTACCACGCGAGCTACTTCTGCGCTGATTCATGCTTTCATTTCCTCCTGAAATGATTTTGGAAATGCTATCTACTTTGGGCTGGGCTCCTCACTTAGCTCGAAATTGCAATCTGTTCTTAATGCTTCTGCTCGTCTTATGGTGGCATCTCAAATTTTGGCCATATTTCCACCTATATGCGTTGCATTGGATACACAATACCTACATCTAAACGCATCGAATTTAAGATTCTAATCTTTATGCGAGACGGGCATGGTGGAAATTGTCCCATCCTATCTGAGGTCCTCTTGTACCTCTGTCTTATTCCTGGTCGTAGCTCCCTCAGTTCGGCTGCTCAGGGAGCCCTTGTCGTTCATCGGACTCGAACCTCTACTACCCAGCGTAGAAGCTTTGCTTTCGTTGGTCCTGCATCCTGGAACAACCTTCCTTACAAGACTAGAAATGAGCTAATCAGCCGGTCACCTTCTTTGTTCCGCAAGCGCTTGAAATCTGTTCTGTTTGACCGAGGGTCCTTTCTGACTGGTCACGAGCGCTACTGATGAGTTTGTTCTTGAAGTTGCGCTTTATAAATCTTCATTTATGTCATGTTATGTTATGTTACATACATAACATGCATATATGCGTACATGCGTGCATACCTTCATACATGCATACATACTTAATACTTATATGCATACATACATACATACTTAATACTCATATACATGCATACATACTTAATACTTATATACTTACATACATACATATATGGATTGGCTTCCAGCTGCTTACACTGCATTACCTCAACGGTTCAAATGTAATCCGCATTTGACTTGTTATGTTGCCTATCAGAAGCACAAAGAAGTGTTTTGACCTCAGCCACTCATGAACTCACCTTCGTCAGTTTCCTTCGCGTCTCTGTCTGCGCCACTCAACGCAAGGATATCGAAGCTTCTCCATTTCCAATGAGCTGTCAACAGACGTGAAGCGATGGTGATGAACAGCTGCTGCTGCTGCTGCTGCTGCAGAGGCGGCTGATGCGGCAGCCTGCTGAGGCAACTGCAGAAGTCAACGGGATGCATCGTGACGACAACCATAATTATTTTTGCCGCAGGTGCACAGTCTTGGCTCTTGTGTCGGTGCCTTTGTTATGACGTGTGATATGAGAGGCGTCAGGTCACCAGATCTGGTAAGATTGCGTGCTCACTTAGATCTCTCAGCTGCGATATGAGGCGTTTGCCTCGACTGCCTCGATGATACAGGAACCAAGGGGGACATCTAATGACACACTGAATAGGACCAGTACACAGTCGGAAGCAGCAGTAATGTCTCAATCTACCAGAAAGTTAGACCGACATAGAGAGAGATACAGAGACAGACAGACAGGCGGACATACGGACGGACGGACGGATAGATAGATAGATAGGTAGGTAGGTAGGTAGGTAGGTAGATAGATAGATAGATAGATAGATAGATAGATAGATAGATAGATAGATAGATAGATAGATAGATAGATAGATAGATAGATAGATAGATAGATAGATAGATAGATAGATAGATAGATAGATAGATAGATAGATAGATAGATAGATAGATAGATAGATAGATAGATAGATAGATAGATAGATAGATAGATAGATAGATAGATAGATAGATAGATAGATAGATAGATAGATAGATAGATAGATAGATAGATAGATAGATAGATAGATAGATAGATAGATAGATAGATAGATAGATAGATAGATAGATAGATAGATAGATAGATAGATAGATAGATAGATAGATAGATAGATAGATAGATAGATATAGAGACAGAGATAGAGACAGAGACAGAGATAGAGATAGAGACAGAGGTAGAGATAGAGACAGAGATAGAGACAGAGACAGAGATAGAGACAGAGATAGAGATAGAGATAGAGATAGAGACAGAAACAGAAACAGAGACAGAGATAGAGACAGAGATAGAGATAGAGACAGAGATAGAGACAGAGATAGAGATAGAGACAGAGACAGAGATAGAGATAGAGACAGAGGTAGAGATAGAGACAGAGATAGAGATAGAGATAGAGACAGAGATAGAGACAGAGATAGAGATTGAGATAGAGACAGAGACAGAGACAGAGATAGAGATAGAGATAGAGACAGAGACAGAGATAGAGATAGAGACAGAGGTAGAGATAGAGACAGAGATAGAGACAGAGACAGAGATAGAGATAGAGACAGAGGTAGAGATAGAGACAGAGACAGAGATAGAGACAGAGATAGAGACAGAAACAGAAACAGAGACAGAGATAGAGACAGAGATAGAGATAAAGATGGAGATAGAGACAGAGATAGAGATAGAGACAGAGACAGAGGTAGAGATAGAGACAGAGATAGAGATAGAGATAGAGACAGAGATAGAGATAGAGATAGACAGAGACAGAGATAGAGACAGAGGTAGAGATAGAGACAGAGATAGAGATAGAGACAGAGACAGAGATAGAGATAGAGACTGAGACAGAGATAGAGGCAGAGACAGAGACAGAGATAGAGATAGAGACAGAGGTAGAGATAGAGACAGAGATAGAGATAGAGATAGAGACAGAGACAGAGACAGAGATAGGGACAGAGGTAGAGATAGAGACAGAGATAGAGATAGAGACAGAGATAGAGACAGAGATAGAGATAGAGATAGAGACAGAAACAGAAACAGAGACAGAGACAGAGACAGAGATAGAGACAGAGATAGAGACAGAGACAGAGATAGAGACAGAGATAGAGACAGAGATAGAGATAGAGACAGAGATAGAGATAGAGACAGAGGTAGAGATAGAGACAGAGATAGAGATAGAGACAGAGACAGAGACAGAGATAGGGACAGAGGTAGAGACAGAGACAGAGATAGAGATAGAGACAGAGATAGAGACAGAGATAGAGATAGAGATAGAGATAGAGATAGAGATAGAGACAGAAACAGAAACAGAGACAGAGATAGAGACAGAGATAGAGATAGAGACAGAGATAGAGACAGAGATAGAGATAGAGATAGAGACAGAGGTAGAGATAGAGACAGAGATAGAGATAGAGACAGAGATAGAGACAGAGATAGAGATAGAGATAGAGATAGAGACAGAAACAGAAACAGAGACAGAGATAGAGACAGAGGTAGAGATAGAGACAGAGATAGAGATAGAGACAGAGATAGAGATAGAGACAGAGATAGAGACAGAGATAGAGATAGAGATAGAGACAGAGACAGAGACAGAGGTAGAGATAGAGATAGAGATAGAGACAGAAACAGAAACAGAGACAGAGATAGAGACAGAGGTAGAGATAGAGACAGAGATAGAGATAGAGACAGAGATAGAGACAGAGATAGAGATAGAGATAGAGATAGAGACAGAGATAGAGATAGAGATAGAGACAGAGGTAGAGATAGAGACAGAGATAGAGATAGAGACAGAGATAGAGACAGAGATAGAGATAGAGATAGAGATAGAGACAGAGATAGAGACAGAGATAGAGATAGAGATAGAGACAGAGATAGAGATAGAGACAGAGATAGAGATAGAGACAGAGATAGAGACAGAGACAGAGATAGAGATAGAGATAGAGACAGAAACAGAAACAGAGACAGAGATAGAGACAGAGGTAGAGATAGAGACAGAGATAGAGATAGAGACAGAGATAGAGACAGAGATAGAGATAGAGATAGAGACAGAAACAGAAACAGAGACAGAGATAGAGACAGAGGTAGAGATAGAGACAGAGATAGAGATAGAGACAGAGATAGAGACAGAGATAGAGATAGAGATAGAGATAGAGACAGAGGTAGAGATAGAGACAGAGATAGAGATAGAGACAGAGATAGAGACAGAGATAGAGATTGAGATAGAGATAGAGACAGAAACAGAAACAGAGACAGAGATAGAGACAGAGGTAGAGATAGAGACAGAGATAGAGATAGAGACAGAGATAGAGACAGAGATAGAGATAGAGATAGAGACAGAAACAGAAACAGAGACAGAGATAGAGACAGAGGTAGAGATAGAGACAGAGATAGAGATAGAGACAGAGATAGAGACAGAGATAGAGATAGAGATAGAGATAGAGACAGAGATAGAGATAGAGACAGAGATAGAGATAGAGACAGAGGTAGAGATAGAGACAGAGATAGAGATAGAGACAGAGATAGAGACAGAGATAGAGATAGAGATAGAGATAGAGACAGAAACAGAAACAGAGACAGAGATAGAGACAGAGATAGAGACAGAGATAGAGATAGAGACAGAGACAGAGATAGAGATAGAGACAGAGGTAGAGATAGAGACAGAGATAGAGATAGAGACAGAGATAGAGACAGAGATAGAGATAGAGATAGAGACAGAAACAGAAACAGAGACAGAGACAGAGATAGAGACAGAGATAGAGATAGAGACAAAGATAGAGATAGAGACAGAGACAGAGACAGAGATAGAGACAGAGATAGAGACAGAGACAGAGATAGAGACAGAGATAGAGACAGAGATAGAGATAGAGACAGAGATAGAGATAGAGACAGAGGTAGAGATAGAGACAGAGATAGAGATAGAGACAGAGACAGAGACAGAGATAGGGACAGAGGTAGAGACAGAGACAGAGATAGAGATAGAGACAGAGATAGAGACAGAGATAGAGATAGAGATAGAGATAGAGATAGAGATAGAGACAGAAACAGAAACAGAGACAGAGATAGAGACAGAGATAGAGATAGAGACAGAGATAGAGACAGAGATAGAGATAGAGACAGAGACAGAGATAGAGATAGAGACAGAGGTAGAGATAGAGACAGAGATAGAGATAGAGATAGAGACAGAGATAGAGACAGAGATAGAGATAGAGACAGAGACAGAGACAGAGACAGAGATAGAGACAGAGGTAGAGATAGAGACAGAGATAGAGATAGAGACAGAGATAGAGACAGAGATAGAGATAGAGATAGAGACAGAGACAGAGATAGAGATAGAGACAGAGATAGAGATAGAGACAGAGATAGAGACAGAGACAGAGATAGAGATAGAGACAGAGGTAGAGATAGAGACAGAGACAGAGATAGAGACAGAGATAGAGACAGAAACAGAAACAGAGACAGAGATAGAGACAGAGATAGAGATAAAGATGGAGATAGAGACAGAGATAGAGATAGAGACAGAGACAGAGGTAGAGATAGAGACAGAGATAGAGATAGAGATAGAGACAGAGATAGAGATAGAGATAGACAGAGACAGAGATAGAGACAGAGATAGAGATAGAGACAGAGATAGAGATAGAGACAGAGACAGAGATAGAGATAGAGATAGAGACAGAGATAGAGGCAGAGACAGAGACAGAGATAGAGATAGAGACAGAGGTAGAGATAGAGACAGAGATAGAGATAGAGATAGAGACAGAGACAGAGACAGAGATAGAGACAGAGGTAGAGATAGAGACAGAGATAGAGATAGAGACAGAGATAGAGACAGAGATAGAGATAGAGATAGAGATAGAGACAGAAACAGAAACAGAGACAGAGATAGAGACAGAGGTAGAGATAGAGACAGAGATAGAGATAGAGATAGAGACAGAGACAGAGACAGAGACAGAGATAGAGATAGAGATAGAGACAGAGATAGAGAGACAGAGACAGAGATAGAGATAGAGACAGAGGTAGAGATAGAGACAGAGATAGAGATAGAGACAGAGATAGAGACAGAGATAGAGATAGAGATAGAGATAGAGACAGAGACAGAGACAGAGATAGGGACAGAGGTAGAGATAGAGACAGAGATAGAGATAGAGACAGAGATAGAGACAGAGATAGAGATAGAGATAGAGACAGAGACAGAGATAGAGATAGAGACAGAGGTAGAGATAGAGACAGAGATAGAGACAGAGACAGAGATAGAGATAGAGACAGAGGTAGAGATAGAGACAGAGACAGAGATAGAGACAGAGATAGAGACAGAAACAGAAACAGAGACAGAGATAGAGACAGAGATAGAGATAAAGATGGAGATAGAGACAGAGATAGAGATAGAGACAGAGACAGAGGTAGAGATAGAGACAGAGATAGAGATAGAGATAGAGACAGAGATAGAGATAGAGATAGACAGAGACAGAGATAGAGACAGAGGTAGAGATAGAGACAGAGATAGAGATAGAGACAGAGACAGAGATAGAGATAGAGACTGAGACAGAGATAGAGGCAGAGACAGAGACAGAGATAGAGATAGAGACAGAGGTAGAGATAGAGACAGAGATAGAGATAGAGATAGAGACAGAGACAGAGACAGAGATAGGGACAGAGGTAGAGATAGAGACAGAGATAGAGATAGAGACAGAGATAGAGACAGAGATAGAGATAGAGATAGAGACAGAAACAGAAACAGAGACAGAGATAGAGACAGAGGTAGAGATAGAGACAGAGATAGAGATAGAGATAGAGACAGAGACAGAGACAGAGATAGAGATAGAGATAGAGACAGAAACAGAAACAGAGACAGAGATAGAGACAGAGGTAGAGATAGAGACAGAGATAGAGATAGAGACAGAGATAGAGACAGAGATAGAGATAGAGATAGAGACAGAAACAGAAACAGAGACAGAGATAGAGACAGAGGTAGAGATAGAGACAGAGATAGAGATAGAGATAGAGACAGAGATAGAGACAGAGATAGAGATAGAGATAGAGACAGAAACAGAAACAGAGACAGAGATAGAGACAGAGGTAGAGATAGAGACAGAGATAGAGATAGAGACAGAGATAGAGACAGAGACAGAGACAGAGATAGAGACAGAGACAGAGATAGAGACAGAGACAGAGAAAGAGATAGAGACAGAGACAGAGACAGAGGCAGAGATAGAGATAGAGACAGAGGTAGAGATAGAGACAGAGATAGAGAGAGAGACTGGATGAGACAAATTACTGACAGGTAGTTTCTTACAGACTCTGTGCGATTTGTAGAAATAATAGAGTAATTTCACCATGCTCCTCCGGTTCCTTACTATTTCCCATTAAAGACATTTGCTCCATGCGTTTCGCTTTCCTCAAAAGTCTTTCCAGTCACAACCAATAATCGCTCTCTGCTTATGACCAAACGATAAATAAAAGATTACTGTAACCGAGTAGAAAGCAAACGACTCGTGCAGAACGAGATTTACAATCTACAACATATAACTGACATTAAGGTCACCGAAGGGCGGCATATAAATTCAAGTGATATGAATTTCAATGACACCGTGTAAATCCAGGACAGCTTCTCTGGAAATCCATCTAACTTAACCGAAAAATTACAGTAGAATTCATCACATTTCTAATGCACACCAAATGGGCTTAAGCTCCAGATTCGTCAGCTGGCGCTATAGAAATTGTACCGCAATACCACGTCATTACTCTTTTACGCGACTTCACTCAGCTTTGCACTAAACGGCTTCACAATATAATACACTATGCTGCGCTAAACCTTACATTACGTTAAACTACATAGCCTTACACTATGCTAAACTAGACATTACTACTACACAACCCTATACTATACTAAACTACAGAATTTCGCACTACATGCGTATAGCACTGGACATGATGTTACATTACAGAACTCATTATGCTACTCTATACTAGATTCCAACACATAAAACTGCGTTACATTACGCTGCAACAAAGGGCGAAATGAGGATGGAGCATTTGAAAGGTTTTGTAAAGCGGCTATATAAATAGCCACATAAATACATTAATATATAATACATTTATGCATATATAAAACATACAGTCATACATAGGCACACGTACATATATACAGGTATATGTATGCTCGCATATATATATATATATATAATATATATATATATATGAGCGGCGCCGTACACGAGAGGTCCGCCGACGCTTTCCGCCAGCTCATGCTCAGCCCGTCCACGGTCGGTGCGCCGCCGCCCTCGCGGCTGCAATGGCGATATATATATATATATATATATGCATACACACATACGTATATTTAGAGATCAGTGAAAGCAGCCGAGTAAAATTAATGTCGCGACAGATATTTCCCTTGCTAAAACTAATCCACTTTTCCTGATAGACATCGACCAATGACCTCGTTGTTCTGGCAATTTGTTCGGCCTTCGATGTCATTTTTAAATTATCTCACGATAATCCGGCACGTTTTGGTGCTTCAGTAAGAAGACGAGAGACCTCGATAGGTAAATCTGTCTTCGTCATTCATCGATTTGTTTTTTTTTCGGTAGTCTACCCCACCTCCGTATAATGCGTTTTGTTTCCACTACAGAGTTTCGCTTTTTCTCCATCAGTTACCCTTTGAATACGGTAAGTTGTACAATCACGCAGTTACCCTTTTGAAAACGGTAAATTGTACAACCACGCAGTTATCCTTTGAATACAGTAAATTCTACAACTACGCAGTTACCCTTTGAAAACGGTAAATTGTACAACCATGCAGTTATCCTTTGAATACGGTAAATTGTACAACAACGCAGTTACCCTTTGAATACGGTAAATTGTACAACCAAGCAGTTATCCTTTGAATACAGTAAATTGTCCAACAACGCAGTTATCCTTTGAATACGGTAAAATGTACAACCAAAGAGTTATCCTTTGAATACAGTAAATTGTCCAACCATACAGTTATCCTTTGAATACGGTAAATTGTACAACTACGCAGTTAACCTTTGAATACGGTAAAATGTACAACCAAAGAGTTATCATTTGAATACGGTAAATTGTCCAACCATGCAGTTATCCTTTGAATACGGTAAATTGTACAACCACGCAGTTAACCTTTGAATACGGTAAATTGTACAACCAAGCAGTTATCCTTTGAATACGGTAAAATGTACAACCAAAGAGTTATCATTTGAATCCGGTAAATTGTCCAACCATACAGTTACCCTTTGAATACGGTAAATTGTACAACCAAGGAGTTATCCTTTAAATACGGTAAATTGTACAACCAAGCAGTTATCCTTTGAATACGGTAAAATGTACAACCAAAGAGTTATCATTTGAATCCGGTAAATTGTCCAACCATACAGTTACCCTTTGAATACGGTAAATTGTACAACCAAGGAGTTATCCTTTGAATACAGTAAATTGTCCAACCATACAGTTATCCTTTGAATACGGTAAATTGTACAACCAAGCAGTTATCCTTTGAATGCGGTAAATTGTACAATCAAGCAGTTATCCTTTGAATACGGTAAATTGTACAACCATGCAGTTATCCTTTGAATAAATGAGGCGTTGCTGCTTCACTGCGATTCTTTTTCAAGTGGAATATAGTGCGATCAAAAATACATCGAACGAATGCAATCATAAAGATCTAAACAATAACGATAAAGGAAACAATGCATAAAGGTAACAAATTCGTATAGCTCCGCTTTGAGGGAAAGTAATCAGAAGTGCTTTGTGTGACATGCCTGCCTGCACGCCTCCGCGGAAAATCGAAATCACGAACATCGAAATTAGCAGACGGCTGAATATAAAAAGAAGAAGAGCTAATCAAGTGATCATCTGTCAGAAATTGGTTCTCTTTGATCATGCTTTATCAAGAATGAATAACGGCAGACGTATCGCGAGAGTGATGATAGGAATTACAGAAGCCAAAACAAGAAGAGAAAGACCTTGCAACGACATAGAAGAATTGTCAGTGACAAAATGTATGTCTACAAGTTGACTGGTTGCCTGCGACAGAGAAATGTGCAGGAAAAGATTAAATGTACAGTGCACACTTAAGGGCTTTCATCCCATATAAAGAGGAAAAGGTAATGCTGGTGGTGGTGGTGGTGGTGGTATTGGTGATAGTGGTGGCAGTGATTATAGTTTGGTTTAATTGTTGTTGATGATGAGGATGATGATGGTGGTGGTAATAATGGTTTTGATGATGATGACGATGATGATGATGGAAACTCCTCAAAAGCGTTGGTACTCATTTAAAGACCAGAAAACGAATAGCGGGATGAGTGTGATGGGTACCAAGTGGCCTAGGATTTCACGGACGGTCACCCAACTAAGTACTAACCATGCTCGATTTAACTTAACTTCACTGCGTCTGCCGGCATTACATCAGAAACCAAGGGACTATATTTGGTTTTGTTAGACGATACTGAAGAAACAGAGATAAGAATCAAATAATAAAAACATAAACTAGGAATTCTTAGGTCTACTTTCAATTTCATTTTCATGTAGCATGAAAATAAAAATCAGTTACCCAACAACAATACGATTAGATTCGTTTGGTCGTGTATTAGTTATAAATTCAGAACGAGAAACAATTCAAATACTTTCTGCAGGGCTTGTAGTAAGCCTGACAACGAATTTGAAGTTAAACGACAAGTGATAGAGAGGTCTGTGGCATCATGAGAAACCCAAGTAAGAAAAACGTCAAGTCCGCCAAGTTCAGAGGGGCATACTATTTCTTAAGAGAGTACTACTCACTCCAGGCCGTTACCCTTGCGCTTGTTGAATTTCTTCACTTTGATATTCAGTCGCGATATACGTGGAGCATCTCCCTCTTACAGGAGTGGCACGGAGGAGGACTCATGCTGAAATAAAAGACTATCCACGAGGGACTTGTCAGAACGTACGCACTCGTCCATCGAGTGTATCGATACAGCTTCCGTCACCAGTTCAAAGAATGCTGTAGTGCCCTCTCCCTCTGTCCGTGGGGCGGGGTTTCAGGATTTCACCCTGCGCGCAACAGGTTGGACCACACCGAGCCGACAACTTGCTTTACAGGCGACCGCATATCACTCTCCGTTTCACACCGGGCTACCGGCACCTGTCCCCTCAGGTGCTGTCGTGGTTACCCATCAACAAAGGGTGCGTGACAGCCTTCCGCCCCGGATTACATACTCTGTCCCGATGACGGCCAGTGATCAGGGTGCAAATCGCTACTGCATCGATCGGTTGGTACTCGACCCAACTCTGTTATTATTTCCGCATTAAGTGGGCAGCGGTGGGCCCATTCTCCCTCCATCCCGTACGGAAGATGGTCGTACAAACAGGGCCAGTGAACAGCCTGTAAGTTGTCTGAAAAGACGGACAGAGCAAACATGGCGTCGAAGTCGATCTCACCACATGATTCCAGCTTTTCACCTACGCCGCGACGAGATCACACGACGCAGATTACTAGGCTCTTCCTCAAACGGTATCCAACCAATCGAACTCTGGAAGGCGAAACACTTCATTGCCATCTATCATCAACGACAGAGGTCAATCGGCGGGCTCACTAGGGTAACCACTATATATATATAGGGTAAATATATATAGGGCATATATAGGGTATATATAACCACTGTATATATAGTGGTTATTTAGGGTTATATACATAGGGTAACCACTATATATAACATATATAGTGGTTACCCTAGTGTGCCCGCCGTTATATATATATATATATATATATATCTGAGTGTCACGGTTAAAGGCCGTGGAGCTGCCGCCAGATATGACAGGATAGACCGTAGCGCCCTTGATCACTCCTAATCCAGCTAAGCATTACTCTGCGGGGGCACGACTCATCGGGAACAGACCAACGAAGCTCGCAAGAGTGAGTGACTATGAGTCACAAGAGAGTCATAGTTACTCCCGCCGTTTACCCGCGCAGCGTAACCCTGAATCTTCCACTGGTGACCCTAACCGCAATGAGTTTCGATTCTCAAAAACGAATATTAGTCAAGGATTCTTTAATCTCTGTTTTATTAAACCTTAAATTTGTACAAAAGGCGCGGTAACAACATTCAATGAAACGGTCGATGCATTGTTCTCCTATATTGATATGGTCCGTTGTCAGTTGATTGTGAGGTCATAGTGTGCTTGTCAGGCTGATTAGCAGAGGGACAAGATTGCCGGTGGCAATTTCGCGATAGACGAGAATTAGTTAGGCCGACGGCGATGGTTGCACTGATGGAAATAGAGGACGCTATTTCTCATTTGGCGATCCACAATTTCATGTTTAGGTTGTCGATTCATCATAAGAGACGTTGAATGGAAACATTTAGGGTTCATCGGGCTGGGACTGAGTTTTTTCTAAGTAGCAATTTAATGGCATATGACGTAAAATGCGTCGTTGCGTTTCACATAGAAACCGTAGCTAGATGTAAATGTAAATGTACGTGTTTTTATAGCGACCGTATGGCCTCAACCCTGTTGATTTTCAATGAATTTATCGGGTGAGATCCTTCATCATCGTTGCTTGTTTGAATGTTGTAATGGACTTATGACCTGCGCTCAGTCAAATGGAAGACACCCAATCCAAATCGGGGTTAAGTTCGAGGCCAACAGTTTTTGTTTGCTCAAAGCAGGCAATTAGCTTGTATAGTCGTAAAAGAATAACGGAATAGGATCTAGATTCTATTTTTGTTGGTTTTCCGAACTTGAGGTAGCGGTGAAGAGGAACAGATTGGATCATTTGTTATGTGATAGAGGCGGTTGATACAAATGATCCAATCTGTCCCTTGACAGAGGCGAGATTCTTGGATCACCGTAAGAAGAACTACCACGAATGCATTAGCCAATATTTTTCTTATTAAACAAAAACGCTCATCGCCAGTGAAGCCGCGAGGGCGGCGGCGCACCGACCGCGGACGGGCTGAGCATGAGCTGGCGGAAAGCGTCGGCGGACCTCGCGTGTACGGCGCCGCTCCTACATGATTAAAAGAGTCGCTGAAGCTCGTGTCAATCGTCCTCTGCAAGACGGTCGCTTAGCCTGGTCGCTGCAGTGCGACAAGCGCCGCCCGGCCGTCGTATTATCCTAGTTTCCACTCCGTTCGCTTGTATACAACTACGAAAACCTTGTTACGACTTTAACCACCTGTAGATGTGCGGCGAAGTGGTCTATCGGTAACGCGTTTCGTCAATGATCATGTGGTTGCGGGTTCGAATCCGTATAACGATCCTGGGCATATTGTTTGCGCATACCGTGCCTCTGTCATCAAGCAGTTTAATTTGGTACTGGAGTAAGGTAGGAAGTAAACGGCATATCCTGTGATGCACTGGCTCCGTGACGCACAATTCCCTCTAGCTCCTTTATTGACTGTTAAAACTATAATACGAGTTTAATGTAGGCCTAACTAAATGGTTGTTTGACTTCCTGCACCAAGACCAGATCGAAAATAAAAAGTCCGAAATAGAATAAATAAATAGAAAATAGAATCGAGAAAACTATGCTATCAGATTATTGGCGAAGCACTTTAAACACGTCTCTGGTCTCACGACTTATAAATCACGATTTCCAGAGTTTGAAATATCCTATTAAACCTGTTTACTAAATTGTTCTTCAGTTTGCTAACAGTTTTTAATTAAACATTGAACATAAGCAGAGTTAAGCTTGAAGACTTCGTGAGTGGTTAGGTTAGTAGGTGGAGGTTTTTTCGTACAAATCCTTGAATCGGTTTATCTGACTTTGGTATAGCAAAATTTGCCATTTCAAAACTAAATCAGTTTAATTCATTCATCAAGCATAATAGTTCCCTTTTGTACCCCAAGAGCTTGTTTACTTTGAGTTTAACACGTAGCCTATTCTTGTCAGTTTCTGCGACCAGTTAACAAAGATAAATGAATAAATGAGAAAAAAATTGTACGATCATTTGGGCCACACGGTGTCGGCAACAAGCAAAAATTCCTTTTTCTATATCTGATACAGTTCCAGGTGGCATTGTGTTCTTCTGCCATCTATTCACCTATTAATCTCGAAAACACGGAATCGGATAACACGGTCATGAACGACGGTAATGGACGAGTATAACGAGACTTTTCCCGAAATGTGGTTTAAAAAGCTGTTAATAACAAAGCGTGACAACGAGATAGACACGAGCGCAAGTAAGCCTCCAGGATGTTCATTTCGCACGTCCACTGCACCTAGATCTAAAAAGTAAGAGACAGTCCCTAAATACACTTCAATATACGCCAATGTGTTGTTTTAATTTTTTGATAATTCTTACTACTAATTCCGTGTTTTTAACATATAAATAATCGCACCTCATTTAAATTTACAAAAGCTGTCTATAGATTTTGTGCGCAGTGAGATAAATTTATTCACACTTGGATTCGGATTTATAAACAAACTGTGGCCCTAATTTGGTGTACATTTTAATTCGGTAGATATTTTTGCTCCCAATGAAACTTCTGACACACCGTCCTTCATTTTGGACACAATTCCTACATCCTTTTCTTTCCATAACGAATCACATGCAACTGGACAGACTTGGTGGAAAAGTTGCCTTCCCTCACAAATTTCGCCTGAAACTTTATAGTTTTCTTCTACCTATTCCGATCCCAAAGACAGTGTTAGGTTCTAGAGCGTTCTCTGTAGCTGGACCTAAGCTTTGGAGTTCGCTGCTCGGTTCAGTTCGTTCTATCAGTTCTGTGATGTCCTTCCGTTCTAAACTTAAGACTCATTTGTTTCTAATTGATTACCCATGGTAGCCTAACTTCTGGTTTCTCTGACCTGTCGAAAATCGAAATGGCTTCCCAACGGATCACGATTTTTGACTACTATTTCAATTGATGCCTTGGGCGCTGTGATATTCAGCGCTATAGAATTCATTAGATTAATTCATTAGATTTCTATTTAAATTATCGTGTGACTGTACTTAATTTTCTATTGTCGCCTGAACTTATGTACAGCGCCCTTTTCTTCGGCCTTGGCCGTGTTACGGCGCTATAGAAATTGTCTTATTATTATTATTATTATGACACATCTTTTTAGGATATCTTATGACTGTAGTTGATTTTTGTTTTTCAACCCATGTACAGCGCCCTTTTCTTCGGCCTCGGCTGTGCTACGGCGCTATATAAATTGTCTTATTATTATTATTATTATTATTATTATTATTATTATTATTATTATTATTAAACAAATCTATTGTGTCACTTCAATTATGATACAAATCTATTGTTGCTGGAGCAACTAGAGCTGCTGTGGCGTCCTGGTTGGCACACTGGAAACAGGTCGACTAGCTGCACCTCCGAATCGCGTGATCTTGTCTTTAAGCGCCGTGGTGAAGAAGCAACCCTGAGTTAGCGGTCGCGTAAGTGTAGAGCGTTCTGTGGGCGTTTCTTCGATGGGGCGCAAGAACTTCCGGTGTGGATCGGGCGAACATCCAGCACCACCAACTCCCTCCTCTTCATCGCCGTCGTCGTCTGCTTCGAAAGCGCCTGCGTCGTGGGCTTCGCTGACCCGAGCGTCGACGTCTCCTCGACCTCGACCCGCCGGCTGACCTTCGACAGGCGGTGTGGCTCTTTGACCCAGAGGATCGGTTGGGGCCCGTCGGCTGGGTTTCGACGACCAGTTCCAGGTTCTCTCCTTTTCTTTAATCTTGGCTTCAGGCACGGTGATTGTTCTCTGGAATTGCCAGTCTTCGCTTAAATCTGGCTCCAAGAATGTGCCATTAAAGGCAATCGCGTTAGATCGCTGGATGGCAATGGAGAGGCGTTGGAACAGGAAAGAAGTATCCCTCTTATCTCCCGATACTTGAGTTAAATGGCGTCCGATTTTCTTGATAAGGCTGAAGCCTTCCTGATTGATGGGGCTTAGAGTCTCGAAGGCCAGAGGGACGAAGCAGTGTGTCGAGAGAATATCACTGTATTTTGAGGTCTTTCGTTCTGCTGCGATCTCAGCAGCAGCACCTGCGACCATCTTTATTATTATTATTATTATTATTATTATTATTATTATTATTATTATTATTATTATTATTATTATTATTAAATTTGATTAGAATCTGTGTTGTAGTATAGTTAGCAGACTTTACGAGCCCATACCTTTGTTCACTTGATCAAGGCGAATTTATACTATTTTAGTCGTATGCTTATATACATAAACAACAACGAAGACAACCGAAGCTTCATTCAAGCTACACATCTGTTATGCATATGTATACATAAATAACCAAACGAACATCGACTGTATACGTACCACTGTTCCTGTGGCAACAAATTAGAGAGCAAAGCCATTAAGCCGATTTTTATACCTGACAGACTCAATCGCAATCGGACAGCCACATGCTGTAAAACGGAGGGCTTTCAAATAGCTTATTTGCCTGCAAGCGCATCATAAATGGGATAAATGCCGCTTTAAACGTTTACTACATTAACGTTGTTAGTTCTGGAATCGGGCGCTATAAAATTAACGTTATGGGCTGCATAGAATTAGCTTTATCTAATGGCCTGTATAAAATTAGCTTTATCTAATCTTACGACTTCTATTCCTCTTTCAGTGTTATTGCATTTCGGAAGCCTGGATACTATGAATAGCAGGCCCTAAGTCGAGTAAAACGCTGTATCTGCTGGTAAAAAATTCCAAGCTATTAACTGCAGCGGCTGAACAGAATTTCTGTGCGGAAAACCAGTTTCAAAATACAGCCATTCATGGCAGTGTTACCAGCAGACGCAATTCTGCAACTAGACTGCCCTGCATTGCTTCATTGATGTTTTCCTTGCGTTCACGTAGCCTAAACCTTCGTTGTAATTCTCCTGGGTTAGGAAGAAAACAATTTATGACCGGAAACTGTGGCCAGAAAACCGTTGGGCTGGAACTATTGATCACAAAAACACCTCCCAGTGTGGTGATGGTTTTAACCAGTGAAGGGAAAGTTTGGCCTTTCCAATAAATCGTAAATTGGAATATTTGTGGCAAATGTGCGACCAACTACATGTACGACGAGTGTTGCCAACGGCCGATTGGCCTGCACAATTCACGCGGTTGAGCCGACCTATTGGCGCCTAAATCGTAATTTGATTTTCCTTGGCGGCACGTGGCGCAATACACTCCAGGATTTGCGTTTTCTCGTAACCTGTATGTTGTTGTGTAGATATATGTGTACGTGTTTGCGTGCGTGTGCGCGCATGTGTCCAGGTGTCTGTATTGTCGACCACGAGCCAGCTCCAAGCGGGGGCCTCTGAACAGCGAAGCACGGAGTAGCAGCGTAGATTAATTAGCCGCCCAAATGAGACGAACAAGGACCAAGTCAGACTGCACAGACCGGATAGAATAACAGGCGTAATCACGGAATTGCTTTCCATGTGCTTTGATGAATTCGCCTGCGAAAAGCTTGAAAGTGGACAGAAATAACTGCACCGACTGTAGTACTCGCAGTCGGATCCGGATACGCTTGCGGTAACGTCGGTACATTTAATAATAATAATAATAATAATAATAATAATAATAATAATAATAATAATAATAATAATAATAATAACAACAACAATAATAATAAGACAATTTATATAGCGCCGTAGCACAGCCGAGGCCGAAGAAAAGGGCGCTGAACAAGAGTTCAAAAATCAACTACAGTCATAAGATATCTTTAAAAGATGTGTCCTGAGTCGTGACTTGAATGTGTCCAGACTTGCGGTAAAGCTTGCGGTAATGTCGTTAACTGTACATTTACGTTCATGCTTGCGGTTACGCCGTTACTCCTACAGTTACGCCGTTACACTTACGATTAGGATTACGGTTCTCCGTTAGCCTGGCGGTTACGCTGTTATAGTTGTGGTTAGGGTTACGGTTAAAGTTACGGACAGTGCAACGAGTGAGAGTGAGATTAGATGAGAGAAGAGTTAGATTTTTAAAGCGCGTTTGTAGGTGTGCATATCACAGTTTTCGTTGGTGTATCTTGCTGTGTCCAGGGCGATTAGTTGCAGTCGACCGACCGATCGAGAAGCCTGAAATGGAATTGGTCGCACTGGACTAACGGCAAGTATGGCACTACTTGACGGACGGAGATTAAGTGGACGAACGCTTAATAATCTCCCTAAGACTTCAAATAATGCTTAGTCAATTGCGTTGCGAAAAGAGATGGATGAAGTCTGCAAAAGGCAGGGTGGGTGGGTAGGTGCGTCGGTGGGTGGGTGGGTTCGGCAGGTTGCGAGTGGGTGGAGGATTGGTGGATGGACGAAGGAACGGAGCGATAGAAAAACATGAAGCAATTTGCGAAATGCACAGCGTGCAACATAAGAGATAGGGAGAGGATGGCTTGTAAGCCTATACTAAAACACTCTTCATCCTGGAATCTTAAATTGTGTCAACTCTAGATAAGTGTATTGACTTTCAACGACATCTCGACTTATAAAAAATTATAACATATTGTGCTTTGGTTTCTGTTTGAAAGCGATCAGCTCTTTTCTCTGGATGTCATCGCACTTGAAGACTTTGTTGTACTTACGAAAATGAAACTGGCCATCCTCATTTCATAACAAGTCAATCAGTTTAATTTTATTATTTATTTCGCATTTATTATGCGCAACTTTCGGACGACTAAGTATCTGTCGATGGGACTGAGCAATTGTGCGTTAAGGACTGGTTCAAGGTTCCTACATAGTAACCGTCTCAGGGAACGATCGAACCAACACAGTCCGCGTTTTACAAGACAAACGCTCAAAGCAAATGGCTCTCGTGTTATTCAACAGCTTTAACTTATGTGTCGCTTAGAATGATATATTGCTTAATGTTTTGATCTGCAAAGACAATCCTGGCGTGAGGAGTCTCCAAACGAGGCGCATTCTTCCATCAGCCCAAGGAGAGTCACTCGGTCAGCGTAACCGTATGTTGCAAACGTTCCATTCGGCTGTCGTCATTTTTCATCCTCGACGCAACGGACCAAAAATAAATTCTATACAGGGTGTCAACTGTCAACCCCGCACTGGATTCCACCGGTTGGTTTCTATGTAGGTGCTGTTTCTATGCAAAAACCGGCCTGTGGTGACTTCTCTAGTAATTCGGACTTCATTTGCTGAGAGATGATTTTTACTTTTACTGAACTCTAGTATCATTTAGGCAAGCAAGTATCGCCATCGAGAGATTCTTTAGAAGTGTTCAGTTAAAAACTTACATAAAGTCGTACATAAGTTGCATAGCTCTGTCTTCCCAAGATCTGTCCAATTCGCAGTTGTATTGACCAACTTGCTTTGGAAATTTCTTCAAATTCGCCTCCCTTTCTTTGCCTCGGCTACAGTCATAGGATAAGCATTTTAGGCCTACATCTGACATCGCTGAGAAGAAAAAAAACAGTTGGTAATGGTGTCTACATCAGCTCCAAATTAAAATAATTGAATCCTTAGCCGTAAATGAAGCAGTAATGGGTAATCATAAAAGAACTTCCGGTTTCAGAAACACAGCTGAATTAATGACCGTATCATTTGTCTACCATATTAGCAAAGCATCAGTTTCAGCTGCCGTGTTCATCCATTAGCTCTTGAATAAACGATATAAAAATCTGTCTATTATTAGTAAAAATTGGCTAGAAAATTAGGAATAAATCGCAAACAAACTACCACAGACGAATTGTTTGAAAACATGCCGTCATAGGGTAAGGAATGTCAGAATGGGGCCCAGAGTGCACTTTTTTTACGCTACAGTAGTTCAGCAAAGTGTGTTAAGCGTTAAGCATCGAAAATAATTCTTGATCTCCTGTATTTAGTGTCTTTTTTGCAAATCGATCTTAAAGTAATTGAAGTAACATCAAAAAACCTTGTCTAGTTGTTCAGTTGATATTACCCTCTTTCCAGCTAAATCCACACACGACTATACAACTGGATATCGATTGCGCTGAGCAATTACTGTGTGTGGAGCTCTAAGTCGTGAGTCTCGAATCGACTGAAGCTTAGAAGCTGCGACTGCGCTTGTATGCTCAGGGCAAACACGTCATCGGAGACCGTTTCCCTCTGAATGCAACAGTACCAGACTGTCACGACCCTGTCTGCTCTCTCGTGGCGTCGAGAATCGTGACGTGATTTTTTCTCAAGCTGAAAGGAAGTTTTCGAATTTTAATGAAATCAAATGACGGATCTATATACAACGTCTGAGAATCACTCTCTGTTAACTGGCATAGATGAAACGTTCGTTCGGTTCTGCCAATGTTCGGTTGTTCCTATGTTCGCCAGAGTGATCTCCCGAGTAAGACCTAACCGTTCCTTATATACAGTGAAACCTAATTGCCTACTCGAGATTACGATCTTATGGCATCTATCCTATTAATTGGATGTCAATCGTTCATTAGGGTGCTGAGCGTTCATTAGTGGCGGCCGGCGGATGGGCCTCAGCTTCGTTGATGAAGGCCCGTTATTCATTCGTTCCGGCAGGTTCGTCGGATGCGTGACGAATAGCGTCTCTTTGCCGTCATTAGCACTAGGCGTCGTCGTCCTTGCGTGGCCTTCCGATGGTCATCATCTGGGTTGTCTGCTGCAGTAGCGATGAGTCGATGGGAGTCTGACACAGCCGTGACACAGACGAAGACGCTTCTGGACCCAAGATTCTTTAGCTAATCGACAGAATTTGTTTTGCAGCTCCTTTGCATTTTAATTTTGCAATGTTACGACCGATTTTCAATTCATAGTTATCCCGATGTACCATGTGTTGTTCAAAGTACCGGACCAAAGTACTTAAGTAAAGGTAAGGTAAACCTAACTTTAGTACTTTAGTAAAAGTACTCATCGGTGATTTACTTAAGTCAAAGTAAAAAAGTATTCTTCCATGTATTACAAAAAAGTTCTGAGTGTATGTATATACATATTTACGCATTTACGAATACGTCTATGTATGTACGTGTGTATGCTTATGAATGTATGCATGTGTAATGTACGTATGTAGTGTATGTGTGTATGCCTTCCAAGCCGAGCGCTCTGTCTGATCGGCTACAGTGTCCCACAAACCAAACCATGTGTACTGTCTTGCCTATGTGCGGACAATCATTTGTTTGATTTACCAGCGGCAAACTTAATATGCCATGCACCTGTGTCTAGCGCAATTAAGAAATGTATAACGTACGGTAACAGTTTTACAAAATTGGTGAAATATTACTTCGTTTTAAGTAAAAGTATTTCTATTTAAAATTCTTCTTTACAAGTGAAAGTACTGAAAGTTTTACTTAAGCTTTACTTCTTTACTTATCAACAATGGTTACAACCAATATTACAGTGCTACGACTGGTTTACAAAGCGATCACTGAGCAAAACTAAGACGTCAAAGGATTCACTCAGTTAAACGCCCCATGGTAACAAAGCAAAAAGTCATGCGCCCCAGTGCATCGTTTTATTACTCAGCTTTGAATACAAATCAATCCTGTCTGATCCAGAGGCACGAGCAAACTTCTCGCGTTACTGCGCAGGTACAGCTAACAATTGTGTTCGTAGTTTTTTTTTTATTGTAATCACATATTTATTTAGCGTCTTTGAAAGAGAGACTCGTCCGAGGAGGTCCCGATCTGACCTAAAAAACCACAATTAAACAAATGAAAACATAATAGTAAAATCTAAACTAATGACTTCTATGGCGCCATTATCATATTGCCCAAGGCAGCAATCGACGTCGCTTCAAGTGAAATCGTAGTCAAAATCATAACCCACTGGAGAAGCTTGGTCGAATTCCTAGATCAGAGTTACCAGAAGCCAGTTTGAACAAACATTAATTTTCCAATTGCAGGACACATTTGCGAATCCTTGGTGGAGATACTAAATAACCTATAGCACAAGCGTACGTGTAACAATTTTTGGAGCACAGTTTAAAGGTGGTGAGTCACCTATCACTCGGTAGGTGGCTGCAAGTCCTTGTACAAGTTTGCGGATATCTCGTGATTACTTTCGTGCGTTCAGTCATTCGGCGCCTTAGTCCTCATTTCGGAGTTAGGCCTATTATTCGAGTCTGAGTTAAAATTCACTTTCAACAGAATAAATATAAATTAAATTAATCGATGAATTTGTAGAAATTTAAACTGAACTATATCTCGTATTCGCCATGCGCCGCATGCGCCGAAATGTTCTTAATCCATATATTACACCCTCAATTTACATCTTGATTTACATCTGCTATAGGGTATTTAGTGTCTGTCAGATTGTGATATTCGATAGGCTTCCAACTAGCTATCGGTCTCGTTTAGCTGATCTTAAAAGCGTATTATCCGTAGCGTAGCTTACCCTTCAGAGCAGAAGGCCTGCTCGACCGTTCGTTCGTTGTTTGGGACTGTTACCACTTGAATGTGTAAAGTGTAAACAAATTGTAAGTTGACTTATTTATATACAGATTCCAAAGCAATCTCTTGCCTGTAAATGTTACTAATTCTTTTTGTAAAATTTCGGAGGTACCTGACCATTGCACACGATCGTTTAATATATTGGTCATGAAGCCAATGCTCGATCATCCCAACCTTTAGGCTGTTTGTAGTGAGGTGTGTTGGCTGTTCCTTTGGAATTCCCTATCTAATGAATTCACTGCTCTGCATACATTAGATCAATTTAAAACAAGTCTAAAATCGTATCTGATTAAAGTACTTGTTACTGATAAAGTTAATCAACGAATGTACAAACAAAGTTTAATTATATTCTTTAAAGATAATAACAGTGAAAAATCAGGACTGTCTCATCGCCTTAGTAAAAACTCAAACTACATATCACTGTAAGAGTGCACACCTGTGCCGCCTAACGAACAAATTAAGAAGTCCAGTACTGCTACTGCCATCTATTGAATAACAGTGCAATGATAGTCGTTTTTAATGTTTAACAGTTATTACTAATAAGGAGCAAACGCCTGCATTTGAGACAAGAAAATCGTGTGGTCGAGTGGCCGCTTAGAGCAATGACGAAACAAAAAAGACATAAAGAAGTTAGGCCTACAAGGTTAAAAGTGTCGTTGCATTATTGTGGTCGTGTTTGCGCCTCCGCTGAATGATCGTTCGCACTTGCTTAGGCTAATTCGGAGGGGTTTCTATAGAGGCGTGTAAACAGTTGTGTTACATTTACAATTTTCTCATTCTTTTCAGTTTCATTTAGACCTAATTTAAGAAAGATGTCTGACTAAAATCGATTCCTGTTAATTGTAATCTAATTCAATGGCTTAATTAACTCTGCAGTCGTAATGTAATGCACTTCGAGCGATCAGTCGATGTTTTAGTCTATAAATTGGACTTTTGATGATCTGGATCGATGTCCAGATTGGACCAGACAGTTTCGTCACCGCTGTCTCTCTCCAGGACGGCCTTTTTGAAGCCGACCTTCTTCGCCCTCTGCTGAAAGGCGATTCCCTCGGGCGTGTGCCTCGACATCCCGTCAAAGACCGTCGCCAGGCGCTGGGTGGCGCTCAGGCCAAGCTGCTCAACGGCTTGATTGATGACCTGTTTCTGGAAGAACAGCTGGTTCGTTGGGACGTTGACCATTCGGGCGACCAGTTCATCTGCGGTTCGATCAAGGTCCCCGTCAGGAACTGCTTGGCTGATCAGTCCGATCGCCGCTGCCTCCTTTCCAGTAAGGATCTGTCCGGTAAAGAGGATCCGCTTGGCTCGCTCGGCTCCCACCCGGTAGACCCACATGGCCGTCGTGGGACAGCCCCACACGCGGGAAGGTGGGTAGCCGATGCGGGCATCCTCTGAGGCCACAACTATGTCGCAGCACAGCGCCATGTCGCTCCCGCCTCCTATGGCCACTCCCCGAATCTTGCAGACGACCGGTTTGTGACTGTTCCAGAGGGACATCCAGGCCCGGTTGCAGCGGGACATCATCTTGAAGTCCTGGTACGGATCCCAGGGCATCTTCTGGCTGTAGGACTCACTTCCACGATCCGCCTCAGCGTATTGCTTCAGGTCGTAACCGGAACAGAAGACTTTGTTTCCGTATAAGAGAATAATCTGGTTAACAAGACAAATCATTGCCAGTTATTGTTAACATAACATAACATAAATATAAAAATAACATAAACATAACATAACAGCATAACACAACATTGCTTTTAAGTGGTTGATAGGACATTTAATAACCATGTCTCACAAACAATATCTTGTTAGACATATTCGTAAAGCGACCTAAAAAGACCTATTTGTTCCGTCTTGCTTTTGTTGTCTGGCGCCTGTGACCCAGCCACGCCGACGATTCCTCGTTCAGTCGATGGACACATGGCGTGATAAGCAAATGCATTACGTACTTATTTACTTACTTACATTTAATCTTTATTAGCAACACGCAGAACAGTTGCCGGTGCGCATACAACAGTAACATAGTCTCTGCACAGATACTACGGGCAACTTTAGCCATCGTTTAGTCTTTGATTTAGCCTCAAGGTATGCATATATAGTCAATCAGACTAAATCAAAGTTTTGACAATACTAGAATCTCAGTTTCATATGCAGTACATCTAATGTCTGCTTAAATTTTTTATCAACAGAGAACGAAGTACTTAAATCCACTTTAAGAACCGAAAATGTCTACAGTGTAATAAATTCTCTCCGTTTCCGCATTAACGAGAGTCTCAGAACAATTCATAATGGCGCTATAAAAGTTTCCAGATTAGAACGGGTTCGTTTTGACAGCAGCACTCACTTTTTATGGTCTCATTAACACCAAATTTTTAATTATTCCCGTCGTCATTTTTATTATCATTGTCATCAGCATTAATTAGTCTCATAATTGTTTGCGTCATGACAGTCGTCATTGTAGACAACAGTGTCGTTGTCATCATTATTATAGTACAGTCACTTTCGGAGTCATCGTTATTATCGCCAGAGTCATGATCATGGTCATCGTCATAGTCCTTATCGTCGCCATGGTGATGATTCTGGTGTGTTACCTTGACGACGTCATCGAGATTGGCGGCTTCGACGGCGCGTTCCAGTTCGAAGGGCATGTAAGCATCGATCGCGTTGAACCGGTGAGGCCGATTCAACACTATGTGGGCCACACGACCTTCGACCTTATACTGAATACTCTCATACGCCATACTACTTCCACTACCGCCGCCCTGCCCGCTCTTCGACTCTTCGTTCTTGGCGCAGGTGGTAAAGATCAGACGCCTGGTAACTCTGGTAAAAGGCTGATCCGCCAAACTCCGGGCCAGTTTTGCAAGGAGCATGCTTAAAACATAGACCATGCAAAGTCTGCTGACCCATGGACGCCGTATCTGCAGGCCTACCGGCCTAGATATTGGCCTAGTGTTGACTGACCTACTTAGGGCTTGCTTTACCTTCCGGCTGTGCCTCTTATAGCTTCTACTTTACACAGTGCAGCTACTCGCGCATGCGCGTTGACTGACCTACTTAGGGGTTTGCGTTCCAGCTCTGCCTCTTATAGCCTCTACTTTACGCAGTGAGTCTGCTAGCGCATGCGCCTTGTGGCCGAAATGCATACATAAGCTTACTTATATCTATCCATGCATGTATAGGTTGTGTAGGATCACGCATATGTCACGTGGTCTCTAAGTAAGTGACTGCCCAGATTTCGCAACAAACGTAGCGGTCTAATCATTGGTACTTGGATATTATGAATACTAATTAATATGAATACTAATTAATATGTTCGTACTGTGTTTCGTATTAGTCAAAAAAATTTCAATTAAAACTTTTGATTGGTAAAAATGCCTTCAACTCATTGCTGCCTTCCGAAAAGTAATAACAGGGCGGCCATCAAAAGATGACTACATCACCATCATCATCATCATCATCGTCATCATCATCATGAACCGTGGGCTCAGCGCCTGTAGGTGTCCGATGCCATTTCACCATGTTTACTTGGCATCAGATTTCAATCGTCTTTGTTTTTTACTGTCAGCGCATCGACACTCATCTGACAAACCCTCCTCCTTTATCCGGACTACATCAGACAAATGTACATGTGTTTTCTATAGCGACCGTATGGCCTCGATCCTGCTCATTTTCAATATATTAATCGGGTGAGATCCTCCACCACTGCCACCCGTTTTAATGGATGCCAAGCCGTTTAAGGTCCCCGTGTACAGACCGTGCTAGCCCGAGATTCTACTCTCTGAAATAAGCCACAGATAGCAGCAGCTAATCGCAATAAAGCGCGATAAACGAAGTTCCACTTAGACTGAGTAGATTCCACTTTCACTTTAGGTTGTGTTAGATTCCACTTTCACTTTAGGTTGTGTTAGATTCCACTTTCACTTTAGGTTGTGTTAGATTCCACTTTCACTTTAGGTTGTGTTAGATTCCACTTTCAATTGAGGGTGTGGTTCCCATTTCATGGCCGATGACAAACCTCGGATTTTAACAGATTAATATCTAATCGCTGTACATATCCACGATAGAATTAAATTCAGACAGCCAAAGGCATCACAGGCTCACTTTCATTTCAATTCAAGCGACTTATTTAAATAGTCACCCAATTTAATCAGTAAAATTGTAGCTATTCTTGAATCGGAGTTCAGTAGAGCATGACCGATTACGGTCACCAGATGCGAAAATCAGTCTGTGATCGAGTGACACGCGCCAACGAGCTACAAATAGCTCCTTCCTATATCCGTTTAAATGTCGCTATTTACATCCCAATACCACTCTCTTGATTGCAATGATCTTGGACATAACTATGACAACCGCTGAAATAAGAAAATTGTACGTATCTGTTTGTATATGCAGTCATTTGCCGGAAATAAATTATAAGTATATATTATTCGCCAAATCCACAATATATTCACAACGAATGGTAAAATAACGATTATACTGAATATATGTTGATTCTTAGTATTACATAATATACTATATTATATATTACTGAGAACCATTTTTGTAAGTTAGATTAGCGTGGACTGTTAAGAAGACAAATGAGTGGGTTCTAGAGACGGCTGAAGTAGAGAGGAGACTGCTCAGAATGATCAAAAAGAGGAAGCTGTCATACTTCGGGCATGTGCTACGAGAGTGGAAAGATGGCTTAGAGAAAGAGATCATCCAAGACACAATTCCTGGATCCCGAGCTCGGAGAAGACTTCTTCTTACTCCTCCTTCTCCTCCTTCTCCTCCTCCTCCTCCTCCTCTCCTCCTTCTTCTGTTCCTCTTTCTCTTCCTCTTCCTCTTGTTCTCTTTCTTCTTCGCATTCGTCTTCTTCGTCTCCTACTAGATTCACTGAAATCTTCTTGATCATGTAGACCCCTTTATGGGATCGATGGCTTGTATGTGACACCTATTCTGCCCTCCTTGCATAAAGATTACTGACTGTAACAGCAGATGCTGTCAGTCTCATCGATTGGCCACGCCCCAGAGACACCGCTTCCAGGCATAGGTTGGTGTCGTCGAGAGAACTGGAGCAGAGCAGTTCGACTGACAGCGGAGCATCTTTCGTTCAAGAAAACCAAAGGTTATTCGTCTTGTTCCAGGCCCGTGCATGGTGGACTGCCAGAATGTCTCCATGGAACAAAGATCCACGATATTGAAAAGCCAACAACTTTCGTCTCAGTACTTCGAAATAATATATTGATCGATTAAAAGATGTAGATTAGGAAACCGTTAATTGAGCCGAAATAACTAAACAGTTCTAATTTCTGTCAGTTATTTGTCAGACTGAATCGAAGTCTAATTTGTGTTAATTAAGGATTAATCAGATAGCGGCTAAATCTGTGGTTAAAGCAGAACCTGACTTCAGTCATCAAAACATTGTTTTGGAACTATGATTTAACACTAAGAAAAGATACTCTGAGACTTCATATCTCATTAAGTGTACAGATAAGCATTTGGTCTTTCGGCTAGCCGACTTTTAACTGTTTACTTTAACAGTAAGGTAAGATCAACTTGAATTTCATACCTAATTAAATACACCGGTCAGCGGCTATCGAATCAAGGTACCAGGATGCAGAGCGTTAAGTCTTTTAGCATCGACCACCTGTTATCCGTCATTCCGTCTAGGAGTGAAGACGCCGAAACGACACTGGACGAGCACATGTTGAAGGACGAAAGAATTTCCGGTGCAAAGCCATCGACGAAGAGCGAGCGATTTGGTTTTGTGCATCAGCCTGATTCCTCTGAAAGTGGTTCGTCTTCTTCGTACGCAGATGGTGAGTCATCTTTCTTCTCAGATGTCTTCGTGCCTTCTTCAGCCGTTCTGGGTCTACCACCTGCAGCCGAGAAGCGCGGAGGACTCTGCTGGAGAGACACTGAACTTGTGGCAGCGGGGGTGTCGAACAAAGATCATCGAACCGAGACTCTAAGATACGAGAAACCAACGATGGACTGTGTAGAGAAACGGGGCTTGCGAACGATCAATGACGTAATCAATGACGTCATTGGATCTCGTTTTCCGCGTCATTACGGTGTTCCTCATCGCCATCTCCTGCGCTGGCTCCCAAGCGAGCAGAGGTCTATTCCAGCTCACGCCATCGTTATACATCCGCCTCAAAAGCATCATCCCGTCAGTCTCCCCTCTTCATCTTCCATCCACAGTGCACCAACTAGTGTCACCCCTTCGGTCGATTATGAGGCCTCGCTGAGGACTGTTCGAGCATCATCGCAGACATCAGCATCAGCAGCAGCCGTTGTTCCGTCCATTCAACAGTTACATCTGGAGTGGATGACGCAGAGGGGAACCAGCGCCACACACGCTGACTCAGACGGTATCCAACAGAATCCAATATTAGTCTTTTCTTCTGATTTTTTTAAAGATCTGCTCTGTCGAAGTTTGCTTCGGAATTTGATTTAAGCGCCACTAAAGACATTCAAGCAGAAGCAGTTTAGTCGCCTGCAATCATCCACAAAAACAAAGTTCATATTTGCTAGTTTCAGTAATTTGTGGATGATGAAAGTTCCAGTTGACTCTGTGTCAAGGAAACCAGTTGACTTAACCACGTTCTTAATAATCGTAATAGGCAGTCGATCAAATCTCTTTCTTTTCTTAAACTTTTTCTTTTTCTGTCTCTGTCTCTCTCTTTCTATTTCTCTCTGTCTTTTTCTGTCTTTCTGTCAATCAGTCTGTCAATCAGTCTGTCAGTCTGTCTCTCTTTCTCTCTCACTCTAACTCTGAATTTATGTCAGGGAAACCATTTTTACTGCTCATTCAATTCATATCCGCGATTGTACAGATGTTTCAGTGTTCAGGAAGGTCTTGTCAAGAGCGCCAGTTTGGTGCTAGGTAAGGTGAGGACGTAAGGTATATACTGTAAGTAGTAAAGGCCCTGACAAGGAGAGTAAACGATCAGATCTAGGTGGTTGGTTGGTATTTTTATTGGGTGGTGTACGACTACCTGGTGCATTTGAAGGACGAGAGAGCTAACTGTTACAACATCGTAGATCTACATTCACATGTCAGCTAAAAGAAGGAGGCGAAGATTGAACAGGCAGTTGATCATACAAAAAGACAGACATGCAGTTATACAGGGTTCGTCAGGCAGGACAGACGAACAGACTGCACACTATTGTTTGAACTAGGGTCACCAGACAGACGGACAGACAGACAGACAGACAAACAAAGAGACAGACAGACACACAGAGGCAGATAGACAGATACGCAGACACATACAGGCGCGCATTCACGCAACTATACAGACATAAAGACACACATACATACAGACATACAAAAATTCTGTGCTGACGACTATACTAAGCAAGGGGGCTTAGTCGGAAGCAGCGTTGATTTCACGCCACCTGGCGAACAATTTAATCAGACCGCTGCGCTCCATTTGGCAAATTGACCGAGCCATGACCTGTTAGGCCGACGGGTTATGACCCCGGAGAATGCCTCCGATAGCGGGAGGCCTGGGGATAGAGGATTTGAAGGGCATTGTATTTCGTCTTTCTTGCAGCATCCATTAATGACCGTTGCTCTAATTAACTATTTAAGTGGATGATCCGTTGCTTGGAATATTGTATTCATCTTCGCCTAATAGAATCGTCCGATAATCCCGAAGGTTTGACACGTGTCATCGTGACCCTGTCACTGCGTCAATCCTGTGACCACTTCAGTCCTGTGTGTCGCTTCCATCGACAGACAATTCTTCCCACATGAAAGAGAGTGTGCCATCAATTAATTGGCTCAAATGTTGACATAATTAATTATAGATTTTGAAAGTTCATTAGCTGCTGTGATGTCGGACGAGATCAAAGTAGCCTAGTTTCAGGCTAAACAGTTCATGAAAATTCGAACCTCTTGCTGCTCAAGAACATTCTCAGCCTATATCAAAACGCATCTTTTAAGAACTGTTAGATAATCATGCCTCAGCGTAGTTGTGAGGTTCTTAAAATATATATAAGTCTTTGGATACATGCATACATAGAATTCCCTTACTCATTCATTCATTCATTCAGATTTGTTACATATGTAGCCTATGAGATCATCTACTATAAATAATAATTATTAATTATGCCGTTTATTAAGACTTATCATGGTATAAGTCTTCACAAAAATTTCTATTATGCTCTGTCATGTTTCATCTTATTTTGACTCATTTCACGTCGTCTTGTCATATGTATCTTTGTAATCGCAATTGTAATCACATATTTATATGGCGCCTTTTAAAGGAAAAACTCATCAGTGCTTTCGACCTGACAACACAGACACACGATCGAAGAAAATGGCTTTCAAGCGCTTACGGAACAGAGGTAAATGGTAATCGTAATTGTAACCTCGAAATTTCTAATGGGTGAAGAAAGACCTAGGAGCTTATGTAGTAGGTTGCTATAGGCAACTTATTCTAGAAAGTTGGATCAACCGCAGTGAATCTTCTATGCTGCATCTTATATTATACCTTAAGTAGCTTAAATATTTTCTTTCAGTTTCCAATGCCCATCATATGCTGGGGAAATGCCGACGACCAAGAACCGCCTTTACGAGTCATCAGTTGGTTGAACTGGAGAGACAGTTTCGCTTGAACAGGTATCTGTCGAGACCAAAGCGCTTCGAAGTCGCTACTTCACTCTACCTGACAGAGACACAGGTCAGTTGAACAGGAGTGCCGCGTATCGCTTTACTTGATGAACCACTTTTAGGGTTATTTCTGGTCAAGTGCCTATACGACCTATATGTCACGCTCATTACTTACTCCTGGGTGACTGTAGTCAAGAATTCTGACCAACTGAATGAGTAAATCATCAGAACGTTTCTACAGATTATTCTCCTTCTCTGTGAGCGTGCGTGTGTCGGTCTCTCTGTCTGTGTCTCTGTTGCTCTCTTCTTTCTTTCTCTCTTTCTCTCTCTCTCTCTTTCTCTCTTTCTCCTCTCTCTCTCTCTCTCTCTCTCTCTTTCTCTCTCTCTCTGTACGATATATAATTTCAAATGATCCACTTACGCCTATTTCGTTGCCTTTTTCTCTAAACCTGCCAGTGTCTCTCCTCTTACCGTGTCTGCTTCAGTGCTTCAGTCAGTCAGTCAGTCATTCAGTCATTCAGTCAGTCAGTCATTCATTCAGTCAGTCAGTCGCTGACTCGCTCGCTCGCTCACTCACTCCCTCTGTCTGTCTGTCTGTCTGTCAGTCTGTTTGTCTGTCATTGATGCAACGACAGATTAGTTTCCCGAATTACTTTCACCCTGGCCTTAGTTGTCATTCTGCTCGTCATCCCATAGAAACCCCACACACCCCACCTCCACTTCCTTTAGCTCCTCCTCCTTCTTCTCTCTCTCCGACTCTTCTCATCATCATTGTCCTTTCCCTCCATATTTCCTCCTTATAGTCCTCCTCCCTTTCTCCTCCTCTTCCTCTGTCCATCTCTTTAGTTACCATGAAGCGATCACCGGGGAGCGGGAGATTTATTCGCGGGTGGGGCTCGGGGGTCCGTCCCCTTCGGTGACCGGGCGAAGCAATCAGTAACAGCAAACTATTAGGAAGAATTAATTATACGCATGAAATTCATGCCAATCGCTGCTTCTCGATACATAGCATCGATCGAGCGATGAATGAAACGCCAAAAGGCGTCTTTGCAACTCTACATCCACTTAGAGATATCACTCTTGCAGTATAATTGTGTACATATATAAACATACGATATTGTATTCATATATATATATATATGTTGAATGTTTGAATAGTTGTTGTACTATGTATTGCCGCTTCTTGTATGCGTAGGATACAATAGATGCGTTGGAGATGATGATACGCCATCAGTCATCTGGTCATCCGCAAATTCATTCGATCATCTATCACTTTGTGTTCGAATGACCGGCGAAGCTTAATCTTCTACAAGCGCTTCTTTTAATAGTAGCCTTCCGGCGACAGATGAGCGACAGAGTTCACGCATCTGAATTGATGACGCACTATATTTGTCGATTTAGACATCAATTTAGATATTGCACAATGTTTCAATTTAAAGTTTCAATACAGACATTGCAATTTAGACAGTTTCATTGTTGAGTAGCAATTTAGACATTGCAATTTAGACAGTTTCATTGCTGAGTAGCAATTTAGACATCGTATGCACTCTTCTGAGTGCTATGTCATCACTTTCCTGGTGTCATAGTCACTGCTTTTAAGTATAAAAATCTACACAATTGAACATTGCCTATAAGTATTTTGAGCTCAAAGCTCCTATACAGGCTTGTAAACCATCCACAAATGACAGGGACAGTCCCGGTATTTGGACCATAGCTTCTCGTGTCCCGGGCGTGGCTGAGTTTGACCCTGAGTTGTTTATTACTCCAATAACATGTAATTATAAATATGGGAAAATGAATGGATTACACACAGATGCTAATGCTTATCCACAGTAAATTTTGCTAAATACTTCTACAAGTGCTGGCGAATCAGAGGTGACCCTACTGAAGAGCTACAGTGGCTAAAGAAAGGCTGCAGAAGTTCTTTCACCTGCCTATTAACTTACTTACTTACTTAATTGCATGGTTACTGGCTAATTTACTTACCAACTGACTAATTTACTGCCTTACTTACCAAATCGCTTGCTTTCTCATTTGCTTACAAATGGCCTGGTTATGCTGCAATTGTGGTATGATTTTCAGGTTAAAATCTGGTTCCAAAATCGTCGGATGAAATGGAAACGAGGAAGAAAAGCCTTGCTGGAAGCGAAAAAGAAAACCAAGTCCAGATTGGAGCCAAAGCAGTCAGCTAACGATGAAACTACTGAGCACTCTGAGGTCAACCGCCCATCGTCCTCTAGCGAAAGGAAGTTGAATCAACAATGAAGCTATGGGAAGCCATCTGGCGAATGGACGACTAACAATTTCTTACACAGAGGAACACGCCTAACGTTCTCTTGCGCAATAACTAACTGATGCAGAACAGGCAACGTTCGCACTCAAGCGAAATCCATGGTTGCGCTTAATGACTCCATTATGACAGGGTCCCAGCTAACTGTTTCATCAACTCAGGTTAATTCTATTAAGAATTGCCAGTTATTGACTAATATGAATGAACGAATGAATAAATGAACGAATGAATAAATAAAATAAATAACCTAAGAACTTCTATGGCGCCACTGTAATAATTTCAAGGCATCAGTCGTTGGTGGCTATTAAGCAAAATCGTTGTGCCAGTCAAATTCCATGGTGAACAAATGTCGTAAGCGTAAACTCAACTCATTATGGCTCAAAATAAATAATAAAGGTTTGATAACATTAAGAAGGGATAGAGCTACTGTCTTCCATACCCCATATTTACCGTTAATTTTTTCGAATGTCCCTACTTATCTTCACCTTTCTTACCCTCTCTTGTCGCATCGTAATCGTGAGCTTTCCAAGGCCGAATCCGGGTAGTAAACCGGTCATGCTTTCTACTCAAACCGGTTTAGGTGTGGATCGCCCACAGAATTTGTACAGTGAAAAAATGGCGCAGAACTGTTGAATCATCTTTCTGCACTGATGGGGATTTGAACCCTACCTCTGGATTTACAGTTCATCATTCTAACCTCTAGGCTATCGTGCACCTTTGAACTTAAGATAAAAGAGCAAGAGTACTTAAGCTTCTGCACAGCCATATGAGATCTACAGGATCTAAGGACCAAACCTGCTGTTAGAAGAATCATTTAACAAATGAGCGACTACCTGACCATACTCTACCTCACAGTCTCTCTTGAAAAGGCGCTAGATGAATCTTCTATTACAATTATAAAATTACAGCATCACACGTGCTTGGCATTTCGCAGCACATTTCAGGATATAAGAAAATAGGGGTCACAGTTTGCACGATTCAGCTTAACAATGACGAACAATACGAACACAAACACGAATTGAGACAATCTGTGCACTGAGTAATTTTATTCGATCATCATGTCCGGTGTGCAGAGGGTGGGCAAATTGCCGCGGGTAAAGTTCAGCTGCCTTTATTCAACGACCAACGCCTTAAAATGTAGGCTATTCTGTCTGCATCCAGAAGCCAGTTAAGGTTTCGAGTATGCTTAATAATACATTCAATACCCTTCAGGCATCTGGAATTCTCTTCCTGTTTACATCACTCGCAACAATATCTCTCTAGACATATTCGTAAAGCGGCTTAAAACCTATTCGTATCGTCTTCCTTTTGTTGTCTGACCGCTATGATCCACCCACGCCTACGATTCCTCGTTCAGTCGATAGACATATGGCGTGTTAAAAAACTTGTATTACTTACTTACTTCTTTAGAGTAAGTGATATTCAAGATAAATTCAAGAAAAGACAACTCCGTAGCTGTTCATAATAGTCTGATACGATTGTCGATTGATAAATTCTTGCCTTGCAACACCGAGTGTTGGGTTCGAGCCTTCTTTGAGATAATTGTCACTGAGCAAGGCAATAACGCATTTGGAGTGAGCATAGATACTCTGCATTTGGCATGATTGGAGTGAGCATAGATACTATTTGCATTTGGAATGAGCATAGATACTCTTCTCATATATATATATATATATATATATATATATATATATATATATATATATATATATATATATATATATATATATATATATATATATATATACAGTATATATATACACTATGTATATATATATAGAGAGAGAGAGAGAGTCAAACAGAGGCACAGAAACAGCCAGTAGACACAGAGAAACAGACAGACACAGACATTTAGCGAAGAACAAAAGATTTCAGGCAAAGAAGTAGACACAGAACACACAGAAAGAAGAAGAGAGACAGGACAGGCAAGAGACAATGGCAGTAGAGACAATGACAGACACAGATGGAAATTAACAGAGGTTCACGAGAGACACAGACTCGTATTCAAATGAAATCAGAAGAGAGGAGTCTACATAAATGGATCTGTGGACATTTGACCCAGGCTGATTCTTCAAACCAGCCGCGATGAAGGCTATGGCGTCGACGTGTAGATGCATACATCTCTAACAGCTTCCTTCGCAACTAAAAACGCCACTACACTTCTGTGTAATTCAGATTATATCTATTGCTACAAAGAAACAGTAGCTTAAGTGATTCTGAAACACTTTTGCAGATTGATCTACTGCTTCTCTTCACCTCTTATCACATTTGAAAGGCTCTTAAAGGCAGTATATAAATAACCAGACACATAAGAGGACTCTGCCATAGTGTGTTGGTCGTACGGCTGTCTTGACGTCACTTTTCTTAACACTGACTTTGCTAAATGACTGCGAAAAACTAAACAATAAAAACAACAACAAATTGTTGCACAGTCTGATCCATTGGTCTCAACAACAACTCGAACAACAACAACAACAACAACAAGTTGCTGCATAGTTTGATCCATTGGTCTCAACAACATATGAAAAACGACAAGTGGTACATAGTTTGATCCATTGGTCTCCCTCCACTTTTCGAACCACGTGACTTTTGCCAGCAGAGGCTTCGATCACATCAACAACTTTTACGACTGCAATTTCGTGTGTATGAAGAACCTGCAGAGAATTAATGGAGCATAACTTGTGGTCTGCGGACTGAAGAGGTAGGCATAGCCATATGCCGCCATAGCATAGGCAACCATATCTCAGCACGGCATAAGGCAGCCATAACGGCGGCATAACTCCTGACTTCACTATTGTGCACATCAGTTTCGCCCTAATTCTACCCAGTCAAACAAAGCACGTCATACATGACCAACACATACCCTCGGTTTCCCCACAAAATGTCGGCCTTAAAAACACAATATTATACATGTGAGAACAACACAACGAAAACAAAAGACAACATAGCTTATTACATCTGAAGCCACTTCTCTTTAGATCGGTTAGATAGCCATATGTGCACTGCTTTCGATGAGAGGTCTTAGTGTCTATACACATACACACATAAACATACATATATGAGTACATTCACACAGGCAAACAGATATAGGCACACTGACCCATATACACACCTATATGCACACACATACACACATAAATACATGCATGCATACAAATAACCATACATACATACATACACACATACACATATACACATATACACAAATGTATGCATACATACATACATACATAACTATATGCATACATATAAATACATACACATATACATATATGTACACGCACATACATACATATATACATACATATATACATATATACATACATACACGCATGCACGCATACAGACATGCAGCATGAAACAACTGGTTGCATAATGGCCGAGTGCTCGACATGACCTTCGTTCGGCCGGGATTCGATCCTGAAGCCATGAAACTCGCAAGAAGTTTGCCGTTGTTGGATTGCGACTGTCAGGTTAGAGCCTCAGCCAAAATATCTTTAAACTCATGTAGTGAAGCACTTATGTTGATAGGTGAACACTGAAAATAATCAAGTGTCTTTCCCTCCCTCTCCCTTAGCCTCAGCTTTAGCCTCAGTTCAATCCAAAGTCCTTGTCTTAGTCTAAACCTGTCCTTAACTTACTTTGCACCGCAGAAATATATGTAAATGTCTCAGAGAGGCGCTTAACATAGCATAACATGGTTCTTCAAGTGGTTCTAACAACATTTAATCTGTTTTAGAACAACTGCAAAACTATTCCCGCGAGACGGATTTGAACCGCTGACCTAAGGATTCCTGTCACAGCCACTACAGTCCTCCGCTCTACCAACTTAGCTATCACGGGCAACTGGTCATATTTAGTATAACATAACTCATAAGAAGAATTGCCGTCACAAGTTGCCTTCCATTTCGACTAGGCTAGTGGAGCACGCTCTCCCTGGTCATACTCTATGGATTGGGACGAAAAATGGCTTGCTACTAACTTCGAGAGGAGTGAGTGGGGATATAAGGAACCCCGCCTCATAAAACTGACATAGCGCATAGTAGAACGGTATTTGCTTTATGGCCGCAGCCCGTTTTCCATTGAGTCAGGCAGACGCATTCCTCTGTGCTTCGTAAACTTTTCCGCTCTACATGGCCACTGCATTTGATGCGTATGCGGCGCCGAGATCACCGATCTGTGACGTCTGCGCATATCTACAGGTGCGTTGATGAATGATAGACCGGGACTGGCACGCACTGAACCTCGTCACGTATTGTAAAGCGGCACAAGTTCACGACTGTTCTTAGGCGCCTCGTGAGCTTAGAGCAATCTCACAAAGACGCAGACGGACAAACACACGTGCGTATATTAGTATACCAAGAGAGACACTGGGCCAGGCTGACACAGCAGGATACTCAGTTGGAGCTAAACACACAGGCACAGTGACAAAGTAAATAGGCAATGACCAAACATAGAGAGGCACAGACAATCATAACCGCCGAGCGAATGACTTTGACATACGGGACAGCCAAAAATGGACAACGGTTTGACATAGCAGAGACTCACACACACACACACACACACACACACACACACACACACACACACACACACACACACACACACACACACACACACACACACACACACACACACACACACATACACACACACCTGTAAAACGGGTTGTAAAGAAACAGCGGCGTCATCACGTGACCAAACTGCAGGTGCGTGTTTAAAGGCGTCTCTAAGGCCACTTCACAGGTAGGCCGGCAAAGATATTCCGAAACAGTGAGCTGTATTTATGAGTGAGCTCCTACCTGTGCGTCGGTCAGTTGGACAGGAGCGACTTCGACGGTGAGTGTCGGTGATAGAAGATCAACATTTCCGCGCTTTTCGTTGAGAAGTTCGGAGTTTGATGATAAGTTTATCTACTGACAAATGTGGCTTAAAGTTCAGCCGGCTACTTGCGTTGGCTCAGCTCTTTAGGCGCGATTAGGGCCTAATGCGAGTTGATACGCGTGGGAAGGCCAGTTGAGTAATCGTAAACTCGAGATTTCTACAGTGCCCAAAAAACATGAGTCTTGGGTAAATCTTAAAGGAGGTCAAATTCTGGTTACGTTCAATCGTTATGTAACCTGAGTTTCGCTCGAGTCTTAGTGAATAATTAAGTGAATAAGTCAAGTCTCATTCCGTAATTGGGTAATATGCCGTCCCTCAGTTATGGAATCAATCGAGTCTTGGTTAATTTTTAGTAGGCCTAACTCTAGACCTATTTAGTCATTTCATAGTCTGGGCTTTCTTGAATTACCGACTCATTCGCTTCTCAGATAATTTGATAATTTCTGCGTGGGCATAATCTTGAATCTAAGTCAAATATTGTATCATTAGGGTCTCATTTAGGTTAGAAATAACTCCAACCGGGCAAAATTTAGCGACGCTGAAGGAGGATAAAATTTAACGTTGATGACCTATTGCGAAAACTAAGCAAAGTGACATAAGTTAAATCAATGGAAGGTTTATGGAACCAGACCATGCGTTGCTTGTTATGTCGATACCTTAATTATTATTGCAAGCGCATAGCTTAATTTACTGTTCCAAAGTGTCAGTCAATTTGGAACATTCTCACACCCGCTATTCGAACTCAAGTGGCCGTGAGAGGTAGGACCGTTGCAAGTCGTTGCTTCAGACTCGTCTGTTTCCCTAATTCCTACAGTTTATTAAGCTTCTTCGAAAGTGCCCTCACAGACGGAATAAAGGTACTTAGTTGTGATATTTTACGGCTGAAGCGAAAACACAAAAGGTGTCTAACAGTCTGACCACGCTCAGTCATTAGTTTCATAGTTCGACAAGAATCGTTATTAATAATGCACGGCGTAAGAGTTTAATGTCGATTCACTGTCGCAGGCCACAGTGGCCACTACAACCAACATTATTACACAGGCATGCGCGTTATCTGTCAATGAGACACAGGCAGTACAAAGAGCAAACGAGTTGAGAAGATGTAGCGAAGTCCGTGCATGCAATGAAGAGCTACGCATAAAGTGATCGCGCCATAGTCGTGTTGACATCAGGCGACAACTGCAGATAAAGAACTTTGAGTGCAATTGCTTCTTTTTCTGTCACGAAGAACGTAATTTAGGACCCACGTATGCGCTTACACTTTGGTCGCATTTGCTTTGTTCTCGAATTTCTTTGAACTAATGATGTGCAGCAAAGTAGGCCTAACTCCAGTGATGGATTTTATATAAAGCTGCGTGTATTGATGGCTGACGTGGCCCTTGTCAGGTTTTGGTTATGACCTGCTTACCTGTTCATTTGAGACTTCAGCGGGAAGACAACAGTGATACACGGCATCCTGAATCTCGAGTGATTTGAAGGTATAACAATTGCGAATAATTCTAACGCGAACAACTTTAGAAGAAGAACGTGTGTGACTGCTTCAAAAGTTACCTTACTTTTCTATAAACCGATGAATCAAGCTAATCTTAGTTTGCTTAATTTTTTTATTGCAGGAAACATTTTTTAAAAATACGTACTGAATCTGCAGGTGACAAATAAGATAGGATCGAAAGATTAATTGCTGAACTTGATTTCGCTGCTAATTTTTCTTCAGTTTGTGTTCTAATAACTGCTATAAATAGGCGATTATTGCAACATACTTTGTAAGAGAAAATCTCAGTGTACATATGTATCTTTGTATATGAATATCAATATAGGTATACATGAACACCAATGTGCAGCACAGGAATAGAATTAGTGAGCTTCTATTCATAGGGAATCTGGATTTATGAATGACTAGTTTTAGCACCGTTGACGGCAATGTCAAAAACATCAATTCAAAAACACATTTAAAAACTCAATTTTTTAGGGTTGCTTTATTTCAACCGGATCAGAACATAAAGGCGTGATTAAATTTCCGTTCAAATGTCGTCGTTCACGTGTATGAGTGGGTGCACGCTATGAAAAGTACTTTGAGAGGTACTTCTAGGGATACTCCGAGAGGTAGTTGGTAAGGTACTTGGTATACGTTGGCGTCGTTTCAACGGATTCCGCTTAGGCCTTGTTGCTAGCTTTGCGTGAAGAGTGTACATAGAGGACGGGCAAGTAAAAGCTCCCTTAAGCACCTCGAGTGCTGCACCTGAAGAGGTTTCTACAAAGCCTGCCCTTCGAAATCTCCTCGTTCAGACAAGCCTAGAGCAATTTCAAAGGCTTAACAGCGCCCGTCGGCAGTAGAGACTCTAAACGACGATGGGCGCTTTAGTGTTTGCCATACCAACGGTCGCTTCGGCTGGTAGCTGTTGACCGGTCGATATGCCGGTGGAGAGCGGTTCAGACATTGTTGACTTGATTTGAAATTCAGCTTTTACGCGCAACGCCCAGACGTGTGATTAGCATAAAGTCTGGGCTGCTACGTAGGTCTGTGGGCTCAGATATGGGCGTCTTGCAGAGTCGATCATACAGGGGCAGCGTTTGATTTTGGAATAATCACCAGCGGAATGCTGATCATGGCCACTGATTATATTGACTACTGCAGCTTCGGTCAATAGTTCTTTTTAGTTGCGGATGGCTGTGCTGGAAAAAGAACGAAAACTGGGGTATTTACACGGGCAGCGGTGGATATGGATCTGCTCGATAAATTCATTGTAAACTGAGCAGGGTCGAGGACATAAGGTCGCTATAGAAAAGCATGTGCATTTACATCTTAATGTTGGTCTGATATCAGAATAATCGAGACGGTAAACTTGAGAGCGTAACTGAAGGATAAATAGTTTGTGCTTTTAGCAGGTGTTCTAGGACAGACGCTGAAGAGTGTTGTCCAGAGCAGGTGGCTACGAACATGTGGTTAGGCTACTTCGCTGGACGTGTGTGAATCTCGTTCGTGTCGTCGTTGGCTAAACATGACTAGATACACACTCGTCTACGGTGGTAGCCAAGATCCCTACGACCGTCTTTCATCTCTACCCAGCGTACACTTGACAAAATACCTGGAGCAAAGCTGCTCATCTCCTCTCTCTGGTCATCTTTAAGAAACACTCTTCGTTTGGAGTTTCGAGCGATTTTGCTTAACGTAAACGTTTCTATTATTACTATTACTATTATTATTGTTGTTGTTATTATTATTATTGTTGTTGTTATTATTATTATTATTAAGGCCAGTATATCTGAGTCTGGGGCTCGGAGCAGTTGTGAGTGAAGTAAACTTCTCTGAAACGCAGCCACTCACACAACTCTTCATAGAAAAGATGTCATAGAAATGCCCTGGTATATATTCAAATATTAACCAACTACTATTAACGGAATCGTTCAAGCCTTAAACTATTTACCACAGCAACTCCATAGCCTTCTACCTCCAACTGCTGATTGATGGATATCCTATTCTTGGCGATCGTAACCCTACTGCCATGAGAACACAGCTTCCCTTCACTTTAAATCTGTCTTCCAAAAACACTTACAATACTGTAATCGTAATCGCAAACTGGAGATTTCTACAGTACCCAACGAAAGCTAAATCGCGGGAGTCAGCTTATTCACTGACGCTGTATAGTAAGATATGGTAATCTAAGGTCAGTATCAGCGACCTGGTAGCAGCCGTGAGATATCGCTAAGCACTTGATACTATTGATAAGAACAACCAGCTAGTATCAACTACTGTTTCTTCTTTAAAGTGCCTAACCTAATCTTGTAATCATCAGCACTGGTTTACGCTTTCCTTTCAACTACTCTTGTTTGTATGTAATTACATAGGTGCCGAATAGACCCATCAAATCTGTTCAAATCCACACACTTGAATCAAATAAAAGTGATTGCGAGAATTCAATTGACACCCGAGAAGTTACCCTAACTTTTGGGAAAATCAGAAATCTCCGACCCACATAGAGCAGCGAGGATTTATATGGCGCCAGAAAGAGACTCTTTACTTGACAACAACGAATAATAGGAACAACAAAAACCAAGAAAGACGACAATAGCAATTATAAAATAAACCAACGAAATCTAAACAATAACAGGAAGCAAAACTACTGGTGAAATGATAACAATAATAACAACTTCCTGATAATAATAAAATCTGATCACTGCTACGAAATAATAATAATTATAAATATAATATTAATAACAAGATATGTCCTATTTATTGCCATTATATTAATTAATAATTTTTAATATGTGTTCTATTTATTGTTATTATATTTATTATTATTTATAACTATTTTTTATTTATGCATTAAAACCTGGCCTAAACATCAAGTGAGCTTAACCTAGAATATTACTACAGTGGATGCGAATGTGTGCTCGAATTATGTAATAAATTGAAGAACAGATAACAGAAATTAGTTTACGAAATGAATATGCGCTTCCCTGAAATAATACTCCCTTTTCTAAGGCTGCTTCTGCGTCTCGCCAGATTACCTAGCTGGAATTGATCGGATTAACGATGAGACATTGCTGCGTCATCGACTGGTGCCTTGCCCAGACTTATCGCAATGGAGCAACAGAACAGTGCATTAGCTGCTTCAATGTGAGCGCCATTCACTTCACTGACTTTGCATACCATTGTAAATCTTTACTTTTGAAGAATTCATTTCTTTATTTAGATCAGTGGTATTAGCAAATTTTCTAAGACTATAAGGCGTCAGATAGCGACGTCTCAGCCGTGGCCAGACAAAACAGCTGAAAATTACTCGGACTGTCTGTCTGCCGAATGAGTTTTGATGGTTCAAAGGGCAGATGATTCTTATACGAATTCTAATTAATGAAAAAATGAAACAAAGATGTGTAAGCTTGTACTTATCTCCGGAAATTAACTCCCTGCTATTAGTGACTGCGACTATAGTCCTAACAGAAAATTTGCATAGCGCCTGTATAAAAATTCTCCTAAGAGCAATGCCTAATTTATTAATTCATTCAGAGATTTATTATTACCTTCGTTCGTTCGTTCGTTCGTTCATTCTATCATTCATTCAGACCATTAAGGCTTAAGTACTAGACATTAAATGCGTAGCTGGATCTTAACTATGCTGTATATATTCAAATTAGCCGGTCTATCTACTCAATATACGCTTTCATCACGAATCAGCACTTAGTTTAGCTGCCTTTCCATTTCTCTCAGCTTAAGCGCAACCCCCTAACAGCTCCTCTCTCTTCTCTCTCTGGTCTCCCGGCAACCGGACTTGGCATCTTTGAACAACCCTACTGACTTGACGCAGCGCTCGTGAATAAGTTACTGCCCTGCGCTTAGCTCTTAAGGTAGCATTTTAGAAATTTCGAGTTTACGATTACGATTACAAGTCAAGGAACGAAGGCCAGACAAAGGTACTCGTAGATGATCGGGAGAGTCTGGTTGTTCTTGAAAAGCTATCAGCAATCACTTGTTATTTGTTGTTGTTAACACCCCATACGTCCATCGACCTAGCGAGAAATCAGGTGGTTTATTTATGTCATCGATGCATTGGTTTAGGACCGAATGCCAGACGAATTCATCGGTCCACGAAGCTACTTGTAGGCTGGACCAGTTAGACTGTTGTTGAAACGGCAGCAGCGAACAGGCGCTTGAGGCCCTCAGCGCTTGGGCTGTGGCGGACGGATCAGAGGCAGAGAAAAGACCGACGACTAAGCGGCAGTTGATTCGCTAGATGACAGGCGGCTTCTCGGTCGCTTGCATCACTTTTGGTCGATGGCCGAGCAGCTCAAGAATCGAGTCGACGACAACGAATAAGTCCTTCTCGAAACTACTCATCCGTCTGTCAGAATGCAAAACAAATGGACACGTGATTGTGTGACTGAATGTAGACTACAGTCTTCTGAACTTTACCGCTGGAAATTGTTCAGGAAACTTTTGAGGTCATCGTAGGACTCACGTTTGTAGATCTGCTATATAGCCGTGTTCAAACGTGCTTGTGAAGCTTTTAAAAGGCGCTGATATTAGTGTTTAGATACATACATACATACATACATACATACATACATACATGCATACATGCATGCATACATACATACATACATACATACATACATACATATAGACACATGTATAAGCATATGTATGTAGGTAACCCAGAAAGACCTCCGCCAGTTCACTCATTTTCCTGTTTCGCCTGTCAGCGCGAGCTTCTTTCCACTTGCTTTTCTCCTCCAGAGTTTCAATTGAACTTTTTCAAACTATCTTACCCCACATCTGTGCCAACCTATAACCACGTTTATCCCCGTAATCCCTTTCCACTTTAAAACCACGCTGTCTCCTCTGATTCTACCCTCCAGATTCTCACCAGACACCGACCCCAACCAAACAACCCGGCTCTTGCGTAGTTTATTTGAGTAGACGCCGGTGAAGAAACTCGTCTCCCTGACGCAGCTTTGTGTGGCAATGAGAAATTTGGGAGATTTACTTCACACTGCATATGTATGCATATGCACCTATGTTACTTATGTATTCGTGAATGCATTCATGCAAAAGTACATACATACATACATGTATGCACATCAGACAGACATAAGGACAGACAGACAGACAAGCAAACAGACATACATGCATACACACATACATACAGATAGCCACAGTCAAAGGCAAATAGTCTACTTGCGAACCCGCCAATTGGCGTCCTTGTCAAATTGGTATCTTAGTTAATAAAGCAACAAGCGTTACCGGATTTACAATGCAAATTTACGAGGTTGCAGGGCACATAAAACTGCACAGTTACCTTACACAGGACAATTACTTTACACGGGAATAGACCTGTGAATTTGGAAATGCAGAAGTACTTACTGACTTAAATCCTTCAGTTTGCGATCGATGTCGTTAAGGGTCGAACCCTCGACCCTCCCACTTGGTTCTGCGGTCGACGGGGCTCCGTTCGTATCGACGGTCAGCATAGTGTCTGACTTTAGGGAACATGACACCGAGTAGGAACGCATCGTGACGCCCGTCATCGGAGGCGTCGTGACAGACAGTGACGCCATGACGTGGTAGTCCTGTTCGAGGGACCTTGCCCGCGACGACATCTGCGCCACTCGAAGGCGAGACTTGGACTGGACGTTCGAGCCGTACTTAGGAGTGGTCAGGCCACTTGGACGGTTTCTTCTCAGAAGAGGACTTGGACGACTGGATCCCATCTGGTTCAACGACCGAGCTACGAAAGCATGCGAAATCGGTTTAAGCAATCGAACAATTAAAGAATAAACACAGGTCATTCTAGGGTTTATTAGTTTAATGAGCACAGTGCAAACCCACGTTAACACCATGACACCGAAAGATCACGTGTCACGCCTCAGAGTGTAAAGCCAGCTACTCTTGTGATAAAACTGCATTTAATTAGTTTTTCACTCGGTTCGTTTTGTCTAATTCGTACCATTCGATTTGGACAGCTATCTGGATATGGTAGTCTTCTAGCACCTTTATGAGTCACTTAAAAGGCGCTATATAAGTTTAGTGATACATACATACACACTGTTAACTGTATAATTTCATACAGGCATGCATAAAGCATCAGTAGCAAAATTGGCGCTACATAAAACAGATAAAAGACACAATTGCTGCTACATTAAACAGATAAAAGACACAATTGCTGCTACATTAAACAGATAAAAGACACAATTGCTGCTACATTAAACAGATAAAAGACACAATTGCTGCTACATTAAACAGATAAAAGACACAATTGCTGCTACATTAAACAGATAAAAGACACAATTGCTGCTACATTAAACAGATAAAAGACACAATTGCTGCTACATTAAACAGATAAAAGACACAATTGCTGCTACATTAAACAGATAAAAGACACAATTGCTGCTACATTAAACAGATAAAAGACACAATTGCTGCTACATTAAACAGATAAAAGACACACTTGCTGCTACATTAAACAGATAAAAGACACAATTGCTGCTACATTAAACAGATAAAAGACACAATTGCTGCTACATTAAACAGATAAAAGACACAATTGCTGCTACATTAAACAGATAAAAGACACAATTGCCGTTACATTAAACAGATAAAAGACACAATTGCTGCTACATTAAACAGATAAAAGACACAATTGCCGTTACATTAAACAGATAAAAGACACAATTGCCGTTACATTAAACAGATAAAAGACACAATTGCCGCTACATTAAACAGATAAAAGACACAATTGCTGCTACATTAAACAGAGAAAAGACACAATTGCTGTTACATTAAACAGATATAGGCCTAGTACGCTAAAGCGACGCAGCAGGACAAAAGAATGAATTTAACGCCGACATTTGCATAAGGCTCTTGAAGATATGGCAATAATCTGACTTATTGAGTAAACTAGTTAGGGAAGATGAATCTGGAATTTACCCGGAGATTTCTGTTTGGTAAGAATAGGCCGGAAGTCTTCTTCGGTGAGTTGTGCGCTTGCGCGTTCAGGCGACAGAATCAAGATGGCGGACTTTTGTTCGTCTTCACTCGATGGATCGATCGAATGGTCAGCGAGAGACGGCTGTCTCCTCGAGAACGCCTTTCGCATGTTTGCCGCTCTTTCCAAGGCTACACATTATCATAAACAGTCCTATGAACAATCCTGCATACATTTCCCTATACTTGCTATGTTTATTTATTGTCATTTTGCTGTTACTGATACTTCGTGAACACGGTGGTCAAATCGGTAGGGCGCTTGGCTGTGAGCCAACGTTTCCGGTTTCGGGCATGCTGAGCGGACTTCTTGTAACGACCTTCAGGTAGCTGATTGCGTTTGTTTGCCTCTGCCACCAAACAATGGAGTCCTGTATTGGCTTAGTACACAGAAATTTGAAAGAGCTAGTTGACTAAAAACCAGTTACTGAGATGCGTCAATTGCCGGCTAAAGGGACTAAATGAAAGAAAATCGGCTCCTACCTTATGTCCCACTATTAGATATTGGCGACTTTGCTTGCTTTATTATTACTGATTAAATTTAATTGTAACGCTGCTCTTACTGTTACAATTACAATTGTAATTATGATATCGATTATGATTGCTACTGGTAACAGATTACTACTACTAATGTAAATTCTACTTTAGCTTTTACTATCACTATCAGCCCTATATATTGCTACTGCATTGTTATTGTTAACGCTTTACAAGTTTGCTAGAAGTATGCTGCGCCCAATCAATTACGTTGAATCGGTAACAACAGGAGAACTATGTGCATATCGTCCAAGTAGTTTCCAGTGTTTAACGACATCTTATGGCATCAAAGGCCGTTGACGTCGCCCTCCTCCTTTATCCAGGCTCGGGACTGGCACTACCCGACTAAAGGCAGTGGCGGAGTTAATATCGTCCAATAGTGTTTATTTATCATAAATATCCGGATGAACCCTCTAACCGGAAGCCGTATCAGTTGATCTTCGGCTCTGGCAGCAAGGCGAGACTTTTTCAGAGATGAGCGGATGACGTAAGACCACAACGGGATCCTCTCTGTCTGAAGAACGGACTGCTTGAAAGTCGTCTATCTATGAGTGACATAGAACATCATTTACACCCTAAAAACAAAATGCTCCCTTAATATCAGATACTAATTATTATGTTGCAAGATTTCTCACAGGTATTAACTGTATCTATCGACAATGCTTCACAGAAGAGTAGTCCTTGGGTTTGAAGAATCTAATCTGTTCTCTTCGTTTCATTCCATTCCAAGCTATTATATTCTATTCTGTTCTATATGCTTTCTTATATTCGGTTTTAAACGATGAGAAAGTGTACGCCTAAGAAGTTTAATTAATGGAATGGAAAGATTAAATGTTTATTAATTCGAAAGTATGTCGCTGTAAATTTCATTCCAATTTGTATATATCCTCAACTGCTGTTATACATAATCTATTGTGGACATACTTAATTGATAATTACCATAACAACGATTGCCTTAAATTGGTTATTTTGCCAGTGGAATAACAAGTTTAATGACCTGTGTACAGCGAGCTCAACTTAAAAAAACTTGTAATTAGCGACACCTGCTGTTTTCTTTTGTTTTGTTTTTATTGAATTTGCTTTGTGTGTCTCTATTGTTTTTGCCTCTTCGCCGTAATAAAGATGTTCATATATCGCTGTAATTTTGCAACAAGCAGGTGATGTTCACTGTAACTCAATGTGTGGTTTTGAGTCAAGGGAGACAGTTTTCAGCCTAACATAATAGACAATCTAGTATATGTAGGTACATGTGAGGAGTATTGACCTGTAGTCGAAGGTTGAAAGTGACTCGAAAATTTTGAAGAAATTCGGCGGCGAACTCAGGGTAGACTTGTAGGATCTCGCATAGATCCTCAATCTTGATCTTGTGAAGGTCACAGTAGGTCATTGCACGAACGGAAAACGTCGACTTTCCCATCTTACTGACGAAACTGACCGGTGTGTAAACATCGGTGATTATGTCGCCCAGTATATCGTCCTGACCTGTTCAAATGCATCAGAAGAAAATGTGCAGTACTTTCAACATGAACCACTCGCCAGTTGTTACTTTTCTAGTTATCTGAGTTTTGTTTAAGTTATCGATGTATTTTTTCTTCTTAATGTGCTCGAATGCCATTTAAGCAACCCTCTGGTAAGTTACTTAAAAGGCGCTATATTGAGTATCTAAATACTTACTTATTAGCAGATCATCCTGTTGCATGAAACGTATTCTTAGTGAATGAAAGTATATGCGTTTTCTTTCAATTTCCTTTCCTGTATAAATAGGCATACAGCCTACTCTCTTAAACATGTCCGAAAACAGCAGATATGAATGTAGCTAGAACATCCGTAGTCTTTATCTGAGAACTGTTGCTGGGAATCGAGGCGGATCGTACCCTTTAATCTTCTGCAACCTTATTATCCTCTGCAACCTTTTTACCTTTTGCAACACTGTTCAATGTTACCCTCTGCGATCCTTTAACCCTCTGCAACTGTTGTCAGACATCAACTGATAAACGAGCTAGAGGGAATTGCATTTTTTCGTATACCTAGTATCGCCATGACGACGTCGTCCTTGACAACCTCGATTGAACCTCGTGCGATGAAGTAGATGGCATCGAGGATGTCACCCGGATGTATAAGAGTGTCACCAGGTGGCGCATGCGTCGATTTGAACTTCATCGACAGAGCTCTCAGGCATCCTGCATCAAATCAACGCTTCTCATATAAGACCAGTTCACCTTGACCGACTCCTACAGCCGACTGACTGCTTTTGATTTACTAGCCACATCAACTGTTGCTTGAGTCATCTTTTGCATCACGTGATGACTATGTGTAAATCGAATGATATTTATGAAAGTATTTTGTTAACAACATACACTGTTATTAAAACAGTTATTATAACAATTACAAATATGTTTTATTTTCTTTTAAAGCTCAACTAATGTGACCTTTCAGAGCAATCCGACTTTATGGTCTAGGAAAACGGTTGTTTTCCTTCTTCACATTGTATATATATATATATATTTATTTATTTATTAAACACATTTTACGTGTTTAGATTCAGTAAATCTGATATTATATATATATATATATGTAGGTAGGCCTATTTAGTTTCACAGCCCTTACAGCCTGGGCTGTCACAAACTCGCACAGTCGCTTGGTTACGCTTGAAGAAACATTGTCCTTTAAGTCCTAAATTATTTATATTTTTAAATTTTATATAAATTTTATTTAAATTTTATAAAAATTTTAAATTTTCGTATAAATTATATATAGGTATTTAGTTTCACAGCCCTTACAGCCTGGGCTGTCACGGACTCGCACAGTCGTTTGAAGAAACACTGTCGTTTAAGTCCTATTCCTAAATCACTCGATTGACTGATGCCGGTTACTGTGCTATGTTCTTTTCCACCAAAATAAATCTTCGAAAGTAAACTCCTCTTCGAAATAATACACAGAAGAAGCAGAGATCAACTGCGGTGGTCGGACTGACCTGGACTAGCGCCAGCGAAAGCCTGGCAATTACTCAAGAGATTTCTGTTCAGATGAAGACAAATATCCGCCTGAAGACATTCGGGAAAACTCTTCAAAACCTGAACGAAATATAAAATTTTGCCATTATGCTAAAAGCAGCAGCAAAGTAATAGTAGTGTTAGTGTTAGTAGTAATAGTAGAATTGTTAGTAGTAGTGGTGCTAGTGTTAGTGTTAATGTTAGTGTTAGTAATAGTAGTAGTAGTAGTAGTAGTAGTGGTAGTAGTAGTAGTAGTAGTAGTAGAGTAGTAGGCTTTCCTATTATTGCCTTGTTGTTTTTCTTACTAGATAACAAGTATCAGCCAAAGATTCAGACTCACTGAGTAGGTTAAAAAATTGAATTAATATGTTCACGAAAACTAAGCAGACTCTTGCATGAAGATTGCGGTATGAGGCAACGTTGTATTTAAGCAGACGGACGGGTAAGCTGCGTTTTGGCGTGATTATCAATCTGAGGTTTCAGGTAAATATTCCGTTACTGATTAGTGCAGGTTAGTTTATAAAATGCCCAAGTATAGACGAAATCCCTATTGAAGGTCACACGCAGGTATAAGACAGTCTGATGATTTGTCTTGAATGCACCAAGAAATAAGACACGCTGGAGAATCAGACCAATATATGAAGTTATGTTAGAGGAAATTGAAGAATTGAAGCATGGTATTGATAAAAAGATTGAAATATATGTAAAAGTAGTTGTTAGACTGATGGATTGTTTAATGGATTAACCGATGGCGCTAAGAAATGTGTTTTAAGGATTTGTTCAAAGTCGAAATGTTTTCACATGGGACTCAAACCTGCAACTCAGAGTGATAAGGCTGGTATTCAACGAGTCAGTCACGGTGACACATACAGAAGCATAGATCAACTCAAGCACGATACGATTTGTAGAGGAAAATGGATAACATACCCCCCACCAGTTCATACTGCCTTCCCCGAATGGGAAATGCATCCCAATAGGGATGCATTTGCTCAATCATATCTAAAGGCCGTTTCCCACTGCTTCCAATCAAAACCCCTACCATTTACTAAAGCGAAGGTCTTCGCAAGTGCATAGAAGAAGACACTCCGACATGCAGTTGGATACAGAATAACCTAGAATGCTAATGTAGAGACCATAAATCTATAAGTCCAGCAACGTAAGAATGTTCAACTCATCAGCGATCGTGCCACATACAAAGGTTAAGATCAGCTCAAGCGCAGATCCACGCAAAGCATAAATAACAGAGACAGGAAAAGACAGACAGACAGACACACAGACAGACACACGGACAGACAGACAGATAGATGGACATACATACAGACAAACGGTCAAACGGACAGACAGACGAACAGACGGACAGACGGACAGACAGACACACAGACACACAGACAGACAGACAGACGGACAGACAGACGGACAGACGGACAAACAGAGAAAGAGAGACGTACGCTATTCATGTCGATGCCATGCGTATATGTTCGACAGTGTTGGAATGATTCGTTGAGGCGATTGGCGAGTGGCTTCGGAAAGTAGTGGAACTTGATGAACTCCTTGATGCTAGTCTGCATCTCGTGGAACTCTTCTGTTCCCTGATAGACGCGGAGCATAATCGACGACACGCTTCCGAATATAGCGGCGCTCATCAAAGCTACATCACAATCACGAATGTATACTTCACGAATTACACAAGAGATGTCATTATCTAATATCTAATCTAATCTAATTGCTACACGTTATGCCGTACTTCACACGCTTTAATAATAATAATAATAATAATAATAATAATAATAATAATAATAATAATAATAATAATTATAATATTAATAATAATATTAATAATAATATTAATAATAATATTAATAATATTATTATTAATAATAATAAAAATACTGCCACTACTTCTACCACTACTACTATTTTTTATAATATATTATTATTATTATTATTATTACTAGTAGTAGTAGTAGTAGTAGTAGTAGTAGTAGTAGTAGTAGTAAGGGTAGTAATAGTAGTAAGAGTAGCAGTGGTAGTGGTAGTAGTAGTAATGATAGTAGTAGTGGTGGTAGTATTAATCTGCAGCAGCATTGTATACATACATCAAAGCTTTTATTTAGCACCTCATAATGACCTCTCGAAGGCGCTGCATACGTCTATTAAACTGATATCGATAGTGCTACAGGTATAAACAGAGTATTTACTGAGCCGAGTAAGATGTAACGTTACATATACTCAATGGGAGATTTTTTTCAAGATGAAGAAGATTCAGTGCATGAGAAGAGTCTAGACTTCTAAGCGCTAGAAGTCAATGGCGGAAAAGAGGCCCCCGCGAAGAGCGCAGCGTAAGGATCGCCGACCAGGCTGAATCGATACCGAATAACGCAGGGCTTTGATGTATGCCGGAGCTTTCCCAACCAGCAATAATCGTCACAGCTGGAAGATGTTTAATAGCATCCATTCCTCCACAACATGAAGCCAATGAAGTGTCTCTCACAGATGATATACACTAGGGTGGTCCTTATGCATATTACGAAAATTAAAAGCAAAACAGTGTTAAAATGTTCCTTTTTGTGAAGTAATATCATTTGCAAATTTTGAGCAAAAATTTTTAATATTTACAGGTGGCTCAACGACGTCAAAGTTTAGACATATAGCATAAATGATAGATGGCAAAAATGTTTGCAATCAGCTTAACTAAGTCATGCATGAAACTAAGCTGCAATGAAAACTACTGTTTTACAGTCTGAAGCCAGTACAGAGCAGTTTTTAAAATCAAACTATACACTCGACGGTTTTTAAAGTAGTGTTGATTTTCTCGCATCGGGAAAGTTTTCCCGACTCTGTTCGATAACTTGAAGTGCACACTACAACCGTTCTTCAATCTTAAAGCGCCCTGATCCTGCCTCGTCTTAGATCATGGCGACACCTCGGTCTGCATGGTCGTTGGTGACTGCTAGTGTGCGGACGATTGCCTCTGCCGTCTTGAAATCCTCTCTACTCTTCCATGTATCAGGGTCTTCGGTTAGGAATCCAACCGACATTCTCAGCGTTGCAAACATATTTCTACTACACTTTGTCACGAAATCAACAAGAGTCTTCTGTTATACTGTCGCCAAGTCCACCTCTATGCAACATATTGAAGCATATGTTGTTTGCTCCGTTCTCTGTTGATTCTTTCAGCATGGCCCGTTTTGTGGTAAAGTCCACCTCCAGATCAAAGAGGCTGAGAAGGATCAAATCTTCTAAAGTTACCATAGGTGACCGGCTAGCTTGCGTAAATAGGTGCACTGATATCCCGATCAAGGTAAGCATCAAGTTGTTGCAGGAAGAACAGGTCATTCCCGCCTGCTTTGGAAGTTACAGGTGCCAGGAACTAGTATATGATGTGAACTTTTGCGAGAAATATGTTCCAACGTAGCAGTTTCCGAGATTCTCTTGCTGACAGTTTGAGCTGCGACCTGAACAGCCAAACATTGATACTGTAAATTGCTTTCGAAATCCAGTGAGCTTGATGCATCGGCCCAGGGGCTCAGAAGCTTGTCCCACGATGTGGCGTTCTTCCCAAAAAACACAAGCATTAGTTGGAGTAGTTCGCAGTAGTCGTCACAAGTTTGTTCACAGAATACCATGATTTCGTCTCGGACATCGATGAGCTGAGATGAGGGGAAATAATCGTATAAGGCTTCGTTGTAGCTTTCTCTATCAATGGATGACTACTATCCTTGAAGTAGGTTGAAGAAGAGGAATTCTGGTGTGTGGCTAGGCCCCATACATACTCAAAAGGTGGCAGCCAATACAAGTTCCATGATATGGTGTCGACAGCGGAAGTGTAGAAGAGACCGGCCCAGTATCTGCTCCAGAAAGACTCAGGTACCTGATAGTCGACCACTGTTAGAGCTGGTTGTGTCAAAACACATGCCCAGGATCAAGCCCCATTCTCGTATTCCGTTGTACACACTTCGGCCATAGCTTGGCCAGTCCCTGCGGGTATATTTGCATTGCCAACCGGTTTTTCTTCCCCCATTGTTGAAACCAGAATAGGTAGCCTATGCAATTTCTCTTTCCCTGTCAAATCAAACATCATCTTGCTGTCCTAGTGGACTGTCAAAGTTGTGCTTGGTTTTAATGCCTCTACCATGTCGATAGCCGTTGCTTCACGGAGTCTTCGATGTAGACGGCGGATGGTTGATCTGTTAAGCGCAAGCGCTTCTGGATCTTCCCCTAGAGCTCTAGATGCTTCAAAGACAGTCATCATGGCGGCCCTGTCACTCAGTCCATTTCGTTCAAGCATAGGCGCCAGTTGTAGTGATATAACCCTTTGGCGTCCTCGTTTTCATTGCGGGTAGCAGTACTCGTCCTGGGACGTGGATCTTGATAGTCTGATTCAGACTGACTTTTTACAAAGTCGATATTGCTCTTTCAACAGAACTTTCTCAAGTTAGGATCGCTGTCACCTCCTTTGAAAACCTCGTACCATGCGGACGTTATCTCTTACATTGGTACATGGTAAATTTTGGCCCCCGTGAGCCACCTCTAAATGTTAATCGACCTGCTTCAAATTTTACACACAATGTTTTTTACTAAGATGAAACAATTTGTGAGGGTCAGAGTTAAAAATTTCGAAAATCAGAAAATAAGGACCACCCTAATATACACATGAGCGTGCGAGTGTATGTATATATGTATGTATGTGTGAGATTGTTCTATCCATGTATGCATGCACGTACATTTCTATGTATGTGTGTATGTATGTATGTACATGTATGCAAGTGTGTGCGCATGTATAAATGTATTTATATATAAGTATGTGTGCCTATATGTATGTGTATGTATATATGTGTGCATGTACGAATGCGTCTATGTATGAATGTATGAATGTACGTGGTATGCATGTATTTGAGCTTGTGTATATGCATGTATCTGGAAATTTATATGGCGCCTCTTTGGAACCTCTCGAAGACGTTGTTTTCGTGGGTGTTGTTTTGGTGCCGTTGCAGCTGGTGCTACAGATGCAGATACTGTTGATGTTTACTAAGATCTTGGAAACTGACGGGGCACATAAGAGGTCGACCAGAAAGACGCATGCGCACTAAGTGTTTATCAATAGACTTATGCCAAATCAAGTCAGTGGTCGATTTTAGTTTCTTTTGAGACGAGGATTTTCGCTGATGACAACAGCCATTAATAACACGCACTTCAGTAACATAAACATCTTGAAGATGACCACAACAACCCACAACCGACCTAACAACAACTGTTGCAACAACAGCAGTATTATAAAAGAAACAGACGAAATCATGGTTAAATAATAAATGAAAGATAACGGTGAAAACGATGATGTTGTTGATAACTATGACGACGACTACGACGACGATGATGATGCTGCTGCTGATGATGATGGTGATTATGATGATGATGATGATGATGACTATGAGAATGATGAAGATGGTGGTGGTGGTGGTGATGATGATGATGATGACGATGATGATGATGATGACGACGACGATGATGATGATGATGATGACACGCGAATGCTAATGCTAGATAGGAATTCGTGTCCGGGTAATTTAAGCTCCATATGTCTCATGCCACGTCAAATGCTGTACAGTGGGACACATTAAACCGAATCGCAGGCGCTCATACTTACATCCAAGCAGCATCGCAAATATCGTAAAGATCTTCTCGCTGTCGGTAGTTGGAGCCACGTTTCCGAATCCGACGCTAGTAAGTATGGTGAAGGTAAAGTAGAGCGACGTAATGTATCTGTCATAGATATCTGGACCACTCGATGTGTCGTTCGGGGTGTAGGGCTTGTCATATTTGTTGGCCAGGTTGTCGAGCCATCCGATGTGCAGTTTGTCTTCTTGCCTCTCGAAGGAGGCAATTGCGTAGAAGATGCAGGCAAGCCAGTGCGAGATGAGCACAAAGGTGGCCATCTGCAGAAGCAGCACCGCCGCTCCGTATTCCGAGTACTGGTCGATGCGACGAGCTATCCTCAGCAACCGCAGCAGGCGTGCTGTCTTCAGCACACCCATTGTCGTCATCATCTGCGCCGAGACAAAGCCATGCCCATCATGTAGCGCCGTTTGTCAATGCCCCATCAATAGCGTCCCCATGAAACCAATTGTTTATTTATCACCCAGTTACTCCCGTCTTCAGAATTCCATTATCGTTATCATGGGCGTTGAAATGGAACAATAAGTAGTTATATACAGCCAGTTCAAGACGCAGACAATTTGTATGTAGAGCAATTTGTTTAACATAGCACGACACTAGAGCCATTTAGCAAGGCACTCAAGTTGATCATAAGACAAACGTTGATTCCTTGATTAACGCATTTGTTAATTTTGATAACACAAGAGTCAAGTCAAAAGCCTAGTTTGATGCATTTTAGTTTTACGGCCTTTTGCATCCTGAGCTGTTATTGAAGTGAGCGCAAATAAATGGTTGTTAAAAATTCATAAACCTCCGCACAGTGACCGTCCCCGCAGCGGTAAGTCTAAATACACTCCGTATGTATGTATGTATGTATGTGGTTGTTTATATAGCGGCTTTTGCGTCATCGGTTGATGATTTGTGCATTAGACACTGGCGCTCTAGAAGTTTCTAAGTAACAATTAATTTAATTAATTTTAAGAACCCCCTCTACGGCGTCACAGTAAACTCGACTCCCACCGTCTACACTGAAAAAGAATCGGACTGAGCCCCTATCGCCTCTTTATAACCACATCGTCGTCTAAGCGTTTAAATGCAGCTAGGCATTTTATAGCTCCAGTTAATTTAATCGTAGGCGTTGAGTTGGTGGTTTTCAGATGTAGGCTGAAGGATTCCTGAAAAATGCCTAGTTGCAGGCCGCCGTTTGAAACGTCGAATTAAACAACAACATTTTCGCATCAGGCTAACAGGGTTTTCTTGTATCTATCAGCGTTTTGTATAGGCTACTATGGGTCAGAATTGTCAATACACTTTGCTCCCAAGAAAGACTATCGGCTATTGCTTCATGGTCTTTCTTCCAGTGTATTTCCGCTTAGGTCAACAATAGAATTCTCAAGATCTCTTATTTCCTGTATAAAGGAGCCCTGCCTTGAATGCCGTGTGGTCTTCAGTCTGCCAATAGACTCCTAGATAATTAGCCACTTAATTATTGCTTATATGCTTCCAGGAGTCTTTGGTTTACCTTATGTAGGCTTATGATCATCAGCAGCGCATTTTATAGTGAGATTCCAAAACTAGATATTTGAGACGAAATCTGTCTTTGTGGGCTTCAACTCATCTCTATATCTGGAGTTGCCCAATGCTCTTTCAACGTGCCCGGCTTGATAATTCTTTGTTTATGGATTGCAATTAATGTCATTGGTTAATTAAAGCCAGAAATAATTTTTGGCCAGAGTAAACGCCATTAACAGTTAGGAGAGGCAGTTCTATGCTCAATCATATACCAAACGTGCAGCATCCAAACTAAAGCAGCGTGGCATTTGTAGACGCTGCTCTTAGAAGTTTAAGCGTCAAAGTGTTCGAGAATTTACTTATGCAAGTGAATGAGGTTGACAGCAAACTACTGTGAATTTCAAAATGTCAGGCAATGGCTCATCATTCACGAGAATATATTTTATTCATTCAAGAGAATATATTTTATTCATTCAAGAGAATATTTTTTAAAAGGTCAGTTCGACAACCTAAAGACCTAGTTCAAGTGCTTGCTTACTAAACATCCTGTACATCAGCTACTTCGATCGTTCATTCCAAACTCGACTACTGTAACTCACTTTTCTACAATAATTACTCGTCTCATCCAAAACGCTTCCAGGTAATCCAGAACGGTCTTGCACGTGCTGTAATTAAATCCTCAAACTCCATCACATAATCCCAGTTCTGAGGTCCCTTCATTGGCTTAAGATCCTTCAGCACATTCATTACAAACGTGTAGCCCTACCTCTCATTTACATCAAACTTAATAGCCTTCTTACATTCGTGAGCTATTTCATTTTCAACTATTCCGATCCCATCGTTCTTCCGTATAACTTTCCTTTTTCGCCCTCCAGTCACTTCCGCTCACAGATTATGTAACCGTTCTGTAGTCCACACCGCACAGACTGTCAGAGAAGAAATCCAGATATCTCACCGGAAATTCGTTCACCCTCCAACTGTCGTTGTTCATAGCCTTCCATTTCCTATCAACTAATTCCTCTACCCTTACTTTCACCTCTGACTCTCCAGTTCACAATCCTGGCATTAAACTGCCTCTACCATCGCTGCCTGTTTGGTCCACTCCAAACTTGACTACTGTAATTTCATTTTTATAGACCTTGATTCCGACTCTGCCTTTGCCTCAGTCCCGTCCCCTCCCTGTTTCCCCCCTTCGGCGCGCCCTCCCCTTCCCTTCCCCTTCCCTTCCCCTTCTTGTCCCTCTTTCTCTCCATTGCCCTATCATATCATTCGCAAGATGGCGTCAGCGCTAAAAGCTGAATGTTTCAAATATACTAAATACAGACCACGTTCAAGTATAAGCCTTTTCTTATATAGACTGTGCGGCATGTGTGTGTGTGCTTACGTCACTGGTTCCTGTGCCGAAGAGAAGCATATCAAACGGAATGGCTGCAACGGCGTCGATGAAGAACCATCCACGGACGTAGTTGATGGCGATCTTCTGGGGATCGGTGATGACCTCACCGCTGTTGAGGTAGGTTGTCCGGAAGTTGATGAGGATGTCGGCGATGAACATGATGTCGACTATAAGGTCGAGGATGACCAGCGGATCGACGCTGGTCATCGTTCCGTTAACCAGTCTCGTCGATGAGTCCAGGTTCAGTACCGTCCGATGGGACTGCTCGCTCAGCAGGAAGGCAGCGACGTACGGAGTGACAACGGCTGTGTAGAGAACGAGCAGGAAGGTGATCCAGTCCCAGACGGCCTTGAACGGCGAGTAGTGCAGGATGATGCAGAAAGGGACGTTGCGTCTTGTCAAGGCCATCGCCTCGGTCAAGGACAGCGTTCGAAGAACAGCTGCTGCTGCTGCTGCTGCAGACGCCTGCTGGCCTTCGTGACTCGCAGATGGAGCCACGTTCTGCGAAGAGAAGGTCAAATGATTAGCCCATCAAAGGACACAGCACGATTAAATAAATAATAATTAATTAACGCTGACTGCGACCTCAAACGCCGCACGCATTCTATCAGAACACTCAAAAGCTATTAATCAGTCAACGCATGCATGCATGCATGCATGCTAGCATACAGACAGAAAGACAGACAGACAGTCATACATACATACATGCATACATACATACATACATACATACATACATACATACATATATACATACATACATTTATTAAAACAAGATAATGAAATAATGAATTAATGAATAAAACAAATAAATGAAATTGGCTCCTTGTAATGTAACTGATTATTTTTATCCAATAAAGGCATTAGTCTCTTTATCATTATCATTATCATTACCATTATTATTATTATTATTATTATTATTATTATTATTATTATTATTATTATTATTATTATTATTATTATTATTATTACTTAAAAGCTGACTGTTACTATTAATACTTCACCGTAGCAAGAACTGTATTAAGACACTTTAAGGAGTTATTCTGATTCGTCCGTTCAATTGGTGTCGTGTGATATCGTTTCTTATCGTTCAGTCATTCAGCAAAGGCCGTCAGTTTGAAGAGCGACTGCATGTGAATAGTCTGAGCTATTTCTGATCTCACTGCTCAATAGGTCACTGAACGATATATGAATTTAGACGAGGACCTCGGACAACAAATTCAAGACCAGATCGTCAAGTCCTTTTTTCGCTGCTGGTCAGTCAAACACCCAAGTCAGAATGACGTGGATTGATTGTCTTGGCACTCGCCATCTGAATTGCATTAGATCAATCGTGTCCGATAAGTGTAGAGCGGAACCATGACTCTTCAATGTCTTTCATGTTTCAGTGTATGTGTGCGTGTAACTCTCTATCTGTGTGAGTCTCTCACTCTCTGCGCTCAGGGTCTCAAGCATTCACTCACGTAAAACGCATCTCATTTTCTTTCTCTGTTGTTTTATTATCTGTGTATCCGTATCTCTGATTCTCTGTCTGAATGTCTGTCTGTCTCTAGGCCTGTCTTTCTGTGTGCGTGCCTGCGTGCGTGCGTCTGGCCATACAATGTGGCGCCTATTCCTTTAGTTCTTCATCGTTAACAGTTCCTTAACCTTTGGCTATCGTTTATATTCAAACAAATTCGTTTTTGAGCCACGCACGAGATCACGAAAGGTCGACTGGTTCTTGAACTGTCATTGGGTCTTCAATTCTACCATAAAACATCCAGCCATCGTGCCATCCATAATACGTTACTGTAATTCACTGAGGCGTGTATTTTGATAGAATAAATGTGCAGTTTGCTTCAACTTGCTGTTGCTGTATGCATATACTAAAATGCATATATGTAGACACTTAATATAGCGCATTTAAATTACCTCACTACAGTGCTGCCTGAGCTAGCCTAAACGATAGCTTTAAGAACAAAACGCTAATCAGTAAGCGAACAGCGCCCAGATAACTGGAAGAGTCACCACTAGCGGGCTTCCGCAGACACGTAGAACCTCACCGACTGATTTATAAACAGAATTCCAGCTATTGATACACGCACGTAGACCTATTGGATTAAAACTGAACAAATCTGGACGAACCTGGGTTTCTGAACCGTTGGCGACATCTTCCGATTTGACCTCTGACAATTCGATGTCTTTCTTTCTGCCAAGGCCCTTCAACACTTTCAGCATGACGAATCGATTTTTCGCCTACACGCAGATCATCGAACAAGAATATGTAAACGAGAAGATTATTTTTTTGAGAATCGTAATCGTAAACTTAATTTCGAGATTTCTACAGCGCCCAACGAAAGCTGCACCGCGGGGATCAGCTTATTCACAAGCGCTCAGTCAAAACAAAATCGATAGGCAAAAGGGTTCGGTTCCAGGTCAAGATCCAAAAGTCAGACGGAGATGGAGCATGGCAGCTGCGGGTGGTGGTGTTTGGGGTTGGAGAGGGGAGAGAGATAAGAGGAAGAAGGGGTGTCAGAGGAATGTTTCGAGTTTTGAGTGAAAGGCGGAAGCAGAAATTGCAAGCGGTGGAGCTTCAATGAGTTTGTATGATGAGAAGATGTTTCAATGCATGAGAAGGCACGACGAGTCATCTGGAAACCCTCGGAGGGCAGAGAACCAGAAGAAGAAGTGTGTCAAAAGCAGGTATAATTTATTACAAAATGGATTTAAAATATCTATTAATAAAACTGTAGTAGTTCTCTTTTCTAAACAGAGAATTTTGTCAGAAATTAACGCTGAGCCCCAAAGACGTCGGGGACTGATGTGAAAAGCTCTTCTGTCCCTCTACGGCGCTGAGAATTTCTCTGATATTTTCTTTCGAAAATACATATTGAGATTTAGATAACATTGAGATTTATTTAGGATACCCTAAGCATTTCTGGGTGGATATCTTGAAGAGGCGCTACATAAATGTTCTGAATGAATGAATGAAAGAATGAAAGAATGAGTGAGTAAATGAATGAATGAATGAATGAATGAGTGAATGAGTGAATGAATGAATAAATGAATGAATGAATATAGGAAACAAACGAAAATGGCAAAATTCTTCAAAGCCAGAGCAGTTGAAACGCTAAACTGTAGCTAGAGAGATATGAAACCAAACAAGGAGTATTGTGTTTCGAATAGCTGTTGCATTAGCTATCCGTCACCTCTGTCACACTGCGAGTAAACACTATTTATATATACTATATATATATAATATTACTATATACACTATACATATATATTATATATATAGTGTTTACTCGCATGTGTAAATGTTTAAATAAACGAATTGCAATATATATATGCATACATATACATATATGTATGTATATATGCATGCAGCAACGTGAATCCGCAGTCGGGCTATTCGCAGGCCTGTTAGGACCGCAGAGCCCAATTCCTAATGACGGAAAGCATTTATCAGGACTGGAAAGCCCATGTCACACGAGAAGGTAGCCACCACACAACAGCCTTCAAAAGCCGGTAAGTGCAACATTCACATCGCATTTCTCCTGATTAAGTTAATGCATCAGTCGAATTGCATGTCTACATGTGGAAATATGATTCCGGGAAAACATAATAGCTATAATGGAACGCATACAGGTAATGTGTAAACGTAAATAGCCTATGTATGATATAACAGAATGCATACAAATCATGATTGTGTAAACGTGAATGGCCTCTATAGAAGAAAGATTCAGACAAACAACCTTCCTAAAATTATACTAGATTATCTGCTTTCATATTAACTCGTTAGCATATTTCGCATTCGTTTATATATATGTGTGTGTTTATTTATATACATTATGTATAGATAACGCATGCGCAGTTATGCTAACAGTCCTCTGTACAGGGAGCCTTATTGTCTGGACTGGTGAATTCTTCTGGCATGTATTATTCTCTGAAAGGCAGCCGAGATTCAGGATCAATTAGTGCATTAGGACAGTCGACTTCATTCGTGAAAGCACACACACACGCACACACACGCACACACACACAATATGGCTTCCATTCTTCATTCACCATCGCAAATTACATCGGCATTGATTGTCAAAGTACATATTTAGTCACATGAAGTATTTCTGTTTGCCTGGCGCCAGATGATTTCATAAACATATATACATCGCATATATGCCATAAGTATTATCTTGACGAATACACGAATTGAAATGTAATATGAGGCACGGTAGCATATTGGATAGAGAGCTCGGCTTGTAATGCGGAGAGTACGGGTTCGAGTCTCCTCCGAGACGGTTACTGTGTAAGGACCTTGAGCAAGTCCTTAACTCACAATTGCTCGACGCCATCAATTGATGCTAAGTCATTAGATAGTGGCGCCTAATAAATGCATAAATAATAATAATAAATTCATAAATAATAATAACTGCATAAATAATAATAATAAATGCATTTGCATGTAGACCGATAAAGAGTAAAGCTCCCGCGTCCCATGAGGGTGTTTCAGAGTTTCCTTAGGAAGGACAAAGTGTCTAGCTTTAATTTAGTCTAATATTAGGCCTATGTATTGCAAGGCATGCAGAGCAAGTCTCGTAAATGCAAAATAAAACCTCAAAATGAGGTGGTTGATAGACGTGTTGGCGATATACTGCATAGTTTTAAATTTCCGAATAGAAAAGTCGTCGAAGGATATTAGCTACAGTATCTCTGGGAATCAGTCTAGGCACAGCTTTTGGCTACTTTATGGCGCTAAAGCGAAACACGGGTTCAAGAAATGTCTTGGTGGTCGTTGTTTCATGCGACGTTGAAGGCAACATCCGCTGAACCGGAAACCATAATCTGTTTCTGACGTCATGATGCCATGATAGAACAGCAGCTACATCCTTTGATCTACATAGTATACGCTGATTCTTTGGGTAAATGAAAGAGAACTAAAGGCAGACACGCAGATGCACGCCACCAACAAAACAGACAGGCACGGAAAGATAAACAGGCAGACGGAGACCACATCAGACCAACAGAGAAGTACTAGAAGAACCAGAAGTTTAACGACATCACATGGCACGAATGGCCGTCGACGTCGATACAAATGTTCTTGATAAAAACAGATCTGCTTTTGAATAGTTCGTCTTAAACAACAATAAATAAAGTACCAATGAAACGAACTATTAAACTTTCAACTCAACTGTAACAGATACGACGATAAACGTCGTTTATCAACAAAGATGTGAAGTCGCAGAATAACAGCAGTGCACCTCTACAGATTACATAATATATTACAGGAAGAAAAGTAATGGTATTTAATGGATGATCAATGCGAGTAAGTATAGAGCCGAGAATTAACGCTAATTGTTTTACCATTTCAGGATGATTAGTCTTTATACTTAGGGAATCTTTAAGGTCAACCGTAACACATTTATTATGCCATGGAGGATTTCGGGGAAAAGAAGGGTCAAAAAGGAGTGGTTAAATTAGAAAAGAGTTTAACCGTTCGATAGTAAATGGTTGGTCTTTGATATTTTTAGTACGATACTCCTTCCTCCTGTGATCTTTAAGGACTTATCTTGTGAAATGATTATCGCAAACAAGAATTTTGAACTGAGCTTAAGAACACTTTGCATGAGTCTTAAATATAATGGTAACCCTCCACAATCATTTTGTAATGACTAAGCCACCGTCCATCTGGCAGCTCCATAGCACAATCTTAGTGCTTCTGTTTGCATGGAATTGAGCTCGGATATTTATAACAGATATTTATTTACTGGCTATCGAATTGGCAATAATCCCCATAATCTAACACAGATCAAATTAAAGTTCTAAAAATGGTAAGAAGAGCGTCTTAGATGCACTCATTAATAACCTGTAACAGCCCTAAATAAATTTAGTCTTTTTTACACTTTTCTATTACCTAAGTTATGTGAGGCTTCCAGTTTACCTGCTGGTCAAAAATGACCCTCAAGAATTTGGCCTTTTTCTCGAATTTTAAAAGGTTCTTACCTGTTTGATATTAATTTATGGCAAAATTCCCCGTTTAGAAAAGAACTCCTACAGTTTTATCAGTGGATATTTTAAGTCCATTTGTTGAGCACTATATCTGGGGTATCGAGGGACCGTTGAAAATTTTTCCTCCAATACCTGAACATTCCTTTGTACTATATAAATTGCACTACCATCGGCGAGTATTGTCATATTAACGCCATCCAATCCGAGGGGCGGGTGTGTGATTTATCGTGATCAAAAAGAGAAACGGCGATAATATAGAGCCCTGGGGACCGCCAAAGATATGTTGACAGCCAAACTGACTGAGTGACTGACTGACCGATCGACAGACAGAGTTAATTGATTATTATTAATCAATCAATCAATTGATAACCGAATGAACGACTGACTGTAAAAAATATACAAATGACTGAACGACTGATCAATACTTGCTAAGAAAGGTAAACAAGCATGATTGATGAAATAGATATGATTATGGAGAAAGTGGAACATTGGAAAAATTTCTGTAGGTCCAATATTATTATATTGGCTCATAAACATCAATGTCACTTCCGTTCTTTGAAAAGCTTCGAATAGGACGTCGGCTAATAAATAGACCGAGCTTTAAATAATTAGATGTTCGCGCCCAGGGTGATTCTAATCAGAATACTACAGGGCCTTTCAATATGGAAGCCATTTCATCCGATGCTTGAATTGACCCATATTCTCGTAGTCTCTCCCTGTCTCTCTCTCTGTGTCTCTTTATATCTCTGTGCCTGTCGTTATATCTCTGTCTGTCCTTTTCTGTCTCATTGTCTCTATCTCTGTCCGTCTTTCTCAGTCTTTATATATGTCTCTTCCGCTTGCATTGTTGTCTATAATCTTCTTCTCCCTCTCTCATTTTTATCTCCCCCTCTTTCTCTCCTCTCTCTCTATCTGTATGTATGTCTGTCTGCCTGCCTGTCTGTATGCCTGTCTATTTGTCTGCATTTCATCTGTTTGTCTGTCTCTGTTTCTCTCTATATATGTGTGTTCATCATTCTCGTCTTTGTCGCTGTCTTTCTGTCTCTCGGTGCTTGCTTTTTCTTCAAGACGGCGCTGCTAGGCGTCTGCCGGATAAGGAGCTGTCGGCAAATACTCGCCTGCTGTGCAAATCGGCGCCAAATGTCATCGATCAGTGGAATTTCATTTGCAGCCAATGCCAAAATGCTGCTGCTGCAGGGCCAGGCCTTTCCGATCTTTTCCCGGTCCCTTTTCCAGCCAGTCTTCCCCCACCCATCTCACCCTGTCACTCACAGTGCTGGAAAATCAATCTTCCGATGCGACGTTAAGCTCTGGTTCCAGACCTTGAGCCGCAGCTCTACCAGATGATGCAAATGATTTTTGCACAAACAAAAATAGAAAACACAAGTCACTGATGGAGATTTCTGAAACCGCGTTTCACCATGATTTCGGCAGTTTTTGTCAAGAATCTGCCATAAATAATTACACAAATTTCTGCATTGTATATGATAGTTGGCCTTTGATTACAATGTAATCAAAAACAACAGAGACCTGTGGGAGGAAATGTAATCATTACATTGACTCCAACATATTCTGTTGATCTGTCGTCAGTTTGAACCGATCTGTTACATAGGCCACCCATCTAGTGGGAACTCTGTCTCTTGACTCCCTTCTGGTTATTTTTGCATACTACGTTCTGTATAATGCGCTAGAGTTCTGTCAGGAAAAATAAATGAAATGAATGAATAAATTTAAATTCTAGATAATTATATTTGTATAAACTGATATGTAGACATGTAGTAATATAAAGATGTTAATTATAGTGTACCGACCGGGAGTTATGTTTAAATCTGCCGTGTCAGATTTCTCTGCGATGGACATTGGCCGTTGTTGGTACCAGTTATTTTTAGAAAAACAAGATGGCTGAAGCTGAAGTTATTTATAGAAAGATGGCTGAAGCTGAAGTTATTTATAGAAGACAAGATGGCTGAAGCGGGAATTTAAATGAAGTCCAATGGGCCACGATTTATTGGTTAAGACAGAGTCATGTCCGAAGACGAAGCGAAGAGGTCACTCAAAACTGAGTAGGTCTGAGTCAGATAGGTCTAAGGGGACTACTGGTGCCAGAAGTCTGGAAGAAATGGGAATTCAAGATTCTCCTCATGGGAAGGGTCTCAGTAGCCGGCGCGACCCCGGAATACACCAGGGAGCTGCTTATTTCTGTTGCAAGCCAATCGAGTTGACAATCGCTGCGCTGGGCGTCCAGTGGAGTTCTTATAGTTCGGCGCTCCCTATAACGGCATCGGCACACCCTGGTCTCTCTTGTGTTGGACCGTCCTTCTGGAACAGTCTTCCTCTGGAAATTCAAACTTTTCCTACTCTAACGGCTCAAGAAACATTCTTGGCCCTTCTTCTTCAGACGCATCCTTTTTGATCTGCTATATAGTCATGCCGCAGCCCTTTGCAATTTTCCTAAAATGCGCTATATAAGTTTTGGATACATACATACACAAACAAACATTCATGCATACATACATTCACTTACATACATACATACATACAGGCATACACTTGCATACATACATACATACATCCATACATACATACATATATACATACATACAGGCATACACTTGAATACATACATACTAACATTCATGCATACAAACTGGGCGCTTTGACTAGGCAGATCGTTTATTTTCAAAATGGCGCAAGATATTGGGTGAAAGAACTTTTGGTAAGCGATCAAGACATGTTTCGGATGATCGGATGAACAAGAGGGATCGGAACTTACGGAGACCCTAGATGCTCAACTCGAAGAGCCAAGACGTCGATTTAGAACGGAGATGAAACGCCTGAAGCAATTCGAGAAAAAGAAAAATTGCATCAGGAGCAATTCCAGTATCACAAGGTTTCACGTAATTCCGGCGCAATTAACTCTCAAAGGCTCAAAACACAGTTTCGAATGTCATCTTGGATACCTTTGCCATCTGTAGGTCTAACTACATCGACAACAGGTTCAAGCAAATACGATTAGCGTAGACTAGGCTATAATCTCGCAAATGATACAGCGGAAATAATCAACCGCCATTAAGTAATTTTCAACCTGAATTTAAACAGGGTTCTGAAATTACAGCAAAGCAGTCCTTGGAGAAAAAAATCGGTTTAATGAACCACAAGCAGCAATGATAGAGTAAGAAGAAAAATAAGCCTCCTTTAAACAGCGGATGAACAGCATACATCGGCACACACATCAACGCTTGCTATACACGTCAATTTACAATGCAATTTGCACAAGCAGCACGTAAACGTTGTTTCAACATTTGTTTTCGTTCGAAACGTTGATTAATGATGTACGTGACATTGTAAAATTGTAAAAAATTGTACACGTTTTTCTATAGCGACCATATGGCCTCCATCTGCGCACGGGTGAGATCCTTCACCACCGCTATACAACATTTAAGGTCCCCGCGCACGGACCGTACTAGCCCGAGATTCAAACCTCTGAAATAAGCCACGACCTGGAGGCGAACCTGGGATCCTCACGCACTGAGGCTTCCTTGGCGTAGGCGCTTACTGATGTAGCTAACTAGGCCGTCTCATTAACGTTACGTGAACGTCTCATTAACGTTACGTAAACGTTAGTAACCAATCGGCTAGGCCATTAACGTTTTCGTAATGTTCCTGAAACGTTTGTTAAACTTGTGAGCTTATGCTAGTGTCGACTTGGTAGCACGTAGATCGACCATGTTTTGCATCAGATAAACATAGCGCCGAAGGCGTGTATAGAAGCCTCTTTAACGCAGAGACGAATTATTTTGCAACCCACTGGGAAGTTTTCGGTAACGTTTAATAAACGTTTCATATAAACGTCAGATCAACGTATAGTCCAACGTTACATTAACGTCTGTGTTGCATGGGTCACACACATAGGCGCACATCGACGCACACTTCATACATAACACCATCATTACTTACCCATCTCCACATACATACGCGTATGCATCAGCACTCGCCTGAATAAACACACACACACATTCGCCATAGTTGACGAACGATCTCACCCGTTAAGTTCGTTGAAAAATGAGCAGTGTCGACGCCATACGATCGCTATAGAAAAACATGTACATTCACATTTTACATTTACAGATAGCCCTACCATCCATGTTGTCTGCATGTCATGCGAGTCTTCAGAGAAAGAAGATCACTACATCCAAGCTATACATTCTATGCCCTTCTATTCCCTGCTATTCTCTGCTATTCTATTCTCTTCCACACTCTTTTATTCAATTCTCTTTTATGTTCTTCTATTCAATTCTCTTCTGCGCTCTTCTATTTTCTGCTCTTACGTTCTCTGCTCTGCTCTTTTCTTCTCTGTTCTGCTATTCTTTGCTCTTCTTTCTGCTGGGAAAATCCTGTGGTGACCCGTCCAAATGGAAACGCAGTGTGTCAGCTGGAGACCCTCTGTCCTCCATCACAGCCTCAAGGATCGCCTGTCACTTGCTCAGTCACGCCAGTCGGGTCTTATCACTTGATTCCACGGCTCTCCTTCTCTTCCACTTTTGTTCCTCTCCCTTCTCCTCATTCTCTCTCCAGAGAAGAGCTTACTCTCATCCCCTTCATCTGCTTCCCTTTAATTCTTCTATTCCTGTCTAAAGTCTTCAACTTGTTTTCGTCTTCTGTTGACTGTCTACTTACGACAGTCACTCAGGTTTCTTCATAGGCATTTGCAAGTGTACACACTGTGTACAAACACCACATACAATACGCTGAAGGTGCAGCAGGAGAGGATGGAAAAGAAAAGAGGAGAGAGAAGAACAAAGAATAGCAGAACAGAGAAGAAATGAGAAGAAAAGAGAAGAGCAGAGAACGTAAGAGCAGAAAATAGAAGAGTGCAGAAGAGAATTGAATAGAAGAACATAGAAAAGAGTTGAACAGAAGAGCGTAGAAGAGAATAGAATAGCAAAGAATAGCAGGAAATAGAAGGGCATAGAAGAGAATAGAATACAAGAGCAGAGAAGAGCACTGAATAGAAGAGCATAATAGAGAATAGAATAGAAGAGCGTGGAACAGTAGAGAATAAAATAGCATGGAAGAGAAGAGGAGAGAATAGCGTAGAACAGCAGAGAAGAGAAGAGCATAGAAAAGAATAGAGCGGGACAGCGGAGAGAAGAAAAGAGCAGAGAAGAACCGAAGAGAATAGCCGAGAAGAGAATAGCTAAAGATAATCGGACAAACAGACGAGGGTATGCTCGCCAAGCCATATATAGACGGGCAATATATTACCTGGGGCGAACTACGTACTCTGAATCATAAGCAGTGTACTCAGTGTGTGCTAGATTTTCGATGCCTCGTAGATACCCGTGACTGGAATGATAAATCGGTTGAAAGCATGCTTCAGCGATGATTAACCTCTGGCCTTCGAAAGGCTTTATGTTGACTCGATCAGGGGTCGCGAATATTGGCCTAAGTTTCCACTTAGATGCAACACTTAAACGTCGCCACCAGTATTTGCTCGATCTGTAGCCATGACGACACATCGCCTCGATGTGAAATCGAGAAAGGCATCCATCGAGAGAAAGACAAAGAGGCAGGCAAAGGAACAGACGAGCATCCATTGAATATTGAAGCGCAACCAGATGACTGGACTCTCGTCATGCTGTTGAAGACTTACGCGCCGAGGACAGAGGATGTCTGCCGTCCACGGCGGCTGAGGACATCGGCCTTATCGCTTGGCCTCGCCTGGCCTCTGTTGGTCTACTAAGGTCGGCATGGCTTTGTCTTGCATATTTGTGATTCAGTTAGTCCGGAGGCAACAGTCATTTTACGATCAGTTTTTTCCTTCAGATTGCAGCATCACACGACTCGTGCTAACACGATCAAATGAAACCACGTTCAATTATACATGCTTGTCGTTCTTGCTATAGTAACAGACTTGCGTTGATGTATTTATGTATAAATGGGCACGTAGGTATATATGTACATATGTTTATGTATGTGTATGCATGTATGTATGTATGTACCAATGCATGTATGTATATATGTATGTGTATGTAGGCATATATGTATGTATGTATGTATGAATGTATGTATGTATGAATGTATGTATGTATGAATGTATGTATGTATGAATGTATGTATGTATGTATGTATGTATGTATGTATGTATGTATGTATGTATGTATGTATGTATGTATGTATGGATGTATGTTTATATCTAACTGTGGACGCTGATGCAAGTAGTCATAAAACTAAAATTAATTTTCATTTTCATGCATATTTAATGATGAGACGGAGATCAGGTGAAATTGATTGCACATGTTCGTTTTGCATGAAAAAAACATTTCTACCAAAATGGAACATCATTAACAACAGGAAGATGTCAGATTCGTATTTGTAACTGTCTGTTGGTATGTCACTCTGTCTATCTGTCTGCCTATCGGTTTGTCATTTATTCATTCATTCATTCCTTCATTCATTCAGTCAGTCAGTTTGTATGTATGTATGTAGGTATGTAGGTATGTAGGTATGTATGTATGTATGTATGTATCTATGTATGTATGTATGCATGTATGTTAGCGTGTCTGTCTGTCAACCATTCTACCTGTCTGTTTGTCTGGCTGTCTGTCTCGCTGTGTTCCTCTTCTTCAAACAGCAATTATATGTTGTCTATTCTTAATGGCAGCTCATTGCTGTAATTTCATCAGCCAAAAATGAAGAAGTTATGAAGTGTTAACTATACCATATTCGACCTCGTGTATTATGATTACTTCTGCACTTATAAAGCGCCACTATCTAATGATCAATCGATGGCGTTGAGCAACTGAAAGTAAATGAATTGCTCAGGGTTCCTATTGCACACAATAACCGTCTCAGAGGAGACTTGAACCCAAACCCTACCTGTTATCTATCAGTATTCTAGATTTACTATTCTTATCGTAAATAGTCAATTTTCCTATAGCAAGTACAACATAATCATCACTGCCGTTTTATGTAAGCAAGGGTTAGTGCATAGTTTTCCAAGCAATCCACCGCATGATATAATTCATCTTAGCGTTCTATATGCACAGCTTGGACAAATAAAATCAACGATCTTAATGTCTTCTTCGAGGGCAATTTATTGCACGAAAACGAAAGAACAAAGAATCCACGGTCTGTGTGAAGCTTGACAATTCCGTATAGATCTACACTGCAGGACAAACCCGCTTGGAAGCCATTTTTACGATATTATTTTCCATATGCCCGTGCATTCAAAAGAATTCCCGTACAATGCAGTTTTCCGTTTTCCTATGTGTAGGATACCCTATGGTGCGTGAGAAATCAGACCGGAATTGAATTCTTGTTATTAATGTTCATGTTGCTCTGTTTCTCAGCTTTAGCTGTGCCATTGCTGCCATTAGTGCGTCTGATGGTGATAATATTGTTGCTGCTGCAGGTACGATTATTTATATGATGCGCGACGTATTTCCAGCTGAAATTTGTCATAATCTGTATTTCTGTCTGATGTCAAGTGGTAGATGCCTGATTAGCACATGCCCTGCTTCTCAACGTCCGTGTTCGAATCCAGGTGCATAATGTGAAATTGGGTTTGACCGTCAACCTGGAATAACCTCCTTCTGAACCTTTGTAGTCTTCTGACCGGGGACGTTAGAAGTTGATGCTGGTTTGGGGCATATGCTGCACTTCTGAGTTCTGGGAAGATATCTTCAAGAGGAGCTACTCAAATGCGATGACTGAATGACTGACTGACTGACTCACTGATGTGACTGACTGACTGACTGAATGAATAAATGAATGAATGATTGAATGATTGAATGAATGAATAATTGCATACATTGATAATTCGCCTCCTGGCCATGTTTCCGGTAGAAAAAAAGACATAGAAGAAAAGAAACATGACCCTGTGATGAAATGATATCGTTTGCTATGCAAGTAAAAAGTTACTGTAATGTGTTGCTGAAATTTATATAGCGCTCTTCATAGAAGGGTAAAACTGCTCTAAAGAAATACACAAACAGTAGACAGGGCGTAGTTGACTCTGGAAGACATTGCTGATAAAGGCGCACAATAAAAAGCAATTGCATGCCTTTATCTATTTAACAGGGTTGCACAGACACCCAGCGGGAAGTATTACTGAGACAGGCGCACAATAAATGAGCAATTGCATTACTTTATCTATTTAACAGGGTTGCACAGACACCCAGCGTGAAGTATTGCTGAGACAGGCGCACAATAAATGAGCAATTGCATTACTTTATCTATTTAACAGGGTTGCACAGACACCCAGCGTGAAGTATTGCTGAGACAGGCGCACAATAAATGAGCAATTGCATTACTTTATCTATTTAACAGGGTTGCACAGACACCCAGCGTGAAGTATTGCTGAGACAGGCGCACAATAAATGAGCAATTGCATTGCTTTGTCTATTTAACATAGTTGTAGAGACACCCAGAGCTGTTATTAAAGAGATGTTCTAGTTACCCATCTTTGGGTGTCAAATGAAAGCCACTCTGAGTTCATCCAGCTGTCTCGTTCATTCACATAATTATTTAAGATATACAAAGAAAACTGAAGTTGTATCAGTGACCATCTCACCTTACGACAACGAGACGGAAGCTATACCTCGTTGACGGTCAGTCCAGATTTGCTTTTGGCGAAAGAATCAATCTGAAAGCTGACTGCACAGTCCACAGACTCCGGTTGTTAAGAACGCAGTGGTGGCATTGCATATCGCCGTTTTAAATTCCCATTGTTAAAAATGCAGTGAGCATCGGATTTGCATCCCGATGTATGTGATGCCCTACTGCGCTATCTAACCACGCCATTATTTGGCCTGGTTTACTTTTTCTTTGTTAGAAAATCCAATAAACTATTCTGAATTCCTTTTCCTAGTAAGAAATCGTGGACTAGGACCACTTTCCATTCCGTGCGCGGCAACAAAACTGTCTAGTTCCATGATCTAATGAAGAAGTCCGTTCCTGGCCGAGCACTCGTAACCCAGAGCAGACCATCATAACCCGAGGGTCTTATATTCTTCGTACTACGAAGATGTCCCTCATAGTATGACTCCGTAGCTGGACCATCAGTGGCACTTCATCATCGTACGGTCATAAAGTGCGAGTCCGTCGTGTACAAAAGCCAAGCCAATCGACCAATTAGTCGAGCAGAATATATCGCCGGCGTTATATGCGACCGACGAAGACAGCGGCCGCGGCGACGGCGACGTAGCATTGCGGCGCGTATGAATTTCCGGTGACTGAATCATCCGGGTCTTCTGGCTGGAAGCTGGAGCTAATTTGCTTCTGCTGAGGAAAGTGGAAAAACACATCGGGTGTGGGGGTGAATTTCTGCAGTGGGAATGAACATTGCTTGGGATATTGTCTGCACTGTGTTGTGCATTTTCTTAAACGTTAGTCGCTATGGTCGTGTAAATCAATGATTAAAGTAAACGCTAGACCTCGAATGTAATGTAAATATATAAGTAAATCTCCGAAATTTCTCAACGCCACACAAAAGCCGCGTCAGAGAGACCAGCTTATTCACCGGCGCTATATCAACTCAAGTTCTCAAGAGCCAGGTTGTTTGGTCAGTTTCAGTGCCAGGTCAGAATCAGGGGTCAGGCTGGAGAGACAGTATGGTGCTAGAGTGGAAATCGTTGGTGATGGTGGTGATGATGCGATTTGCTCAGGTTTATTTTTGCTCTGCGATCCAACGTGGTAGGCAAGCCGTTCTTTATTACTCTATTGTCGCAGTTATTTAGATCCGTCATACCGCGTGCACCACGTAATCATAGAACGAATAGGACATGGGAAGAATCCAGCTGGACACGGGATGAAGCAATTAAGTATGACTTAGGGCGAAACAAGTATGCCATGAGACGAAATCAGTAGGAAACAACTAGCGTATATGGTACGAAACAAGTACGCCATTGGACGAAGCAAATGATATACGGGCAGAGGGCATAAAATAACCTGAAAACCGTCAACATCCTGACCAGTGATGTCTTTGGAAAACTGACACTGGGAGAAATATCTTTCTGCTGATTCTGAAACTGCCAGCATCACTGCTACTTTTACGGTATTTCTCTTTACTTTAGCTAATTGCTGTCATTTAGGATCAATATATGCCAATAAGACCTCCTTTACTGGTTTCCTAATACCCAATATTCTTACCAATCATTCTTTATTATTATTATTATTATTATTATTATTATTATTTTTTTATTATTATTATTAGTATTAGTAGTAGTAGTAGTAGTAGTAATAATAATAATAATAATAATAATAATAATAATAATAATAATAATAATAATAATAATAATAATATTGCCCATTATTCTTTCCACCCATGCTCGCAACCATATTTACAAATCCCCAAACACTCATCCTCTACATGGGTTGTTATTTTATTCACCTATAACCTCAAGTCATATCAACAGTCATCCATGGCGTCATTAATCAATCCGTTCCCTTTCGTCATCCAGCTTTCGTCTTTATCCACGCAGCACATCTTCCTCAAACGTTCTATCAGCCACTTCTCCATCTGTTCGATTTGTCTACCCCCAGTTGCAGCAGAGTCATCATTGGTCGTCTGTTTGGCAAAGCCGCATCCCACGACATAAAGTTAGTTCTTAATGCTGCTGTACAATCAATCACTCAAAAGCGGAAATTCGACCGCATCACCGCAACTTTATAATCTCCACTGACTCTCCATCGGATACTGAATTAAGTACAAGATAGGGTTGTTCGTCAACAACTGCCTTCACCATTTGGCCTCAGACTATACCATCGGATTCAGTATTCCGATTTCTTCATCTTGCAACGCGCATCAGTTGGGCTCGTTAACTCTTGGCGACCACCACAGAGTTCCAGCAGCCGGAACTGGACGATGAGGTCACGGAGTTAAGCAGTTGCTGAGTCATCTGTCTGGAAGAGCCTACCACTTGCTATCCGTGATTAACAGTCGATGTAGCAAAGTAAAGCTCCCATTCCGCTAGTGGAACCTAGGGGAGGTACAAATTGAGCCAGCAATGGTCGGAACGCAAGGTTCTGGACACGGAGCTAGTCCATCATAGGACTCGCCGTGATCGACTTAGGATGTGCGAGTCCGCGACAGCTCAGAATATAGCCGTCGTTAAACTAAAATGCTTGCATAATGCATACATGCATACATACATACATACATGCATGCATAAATACATACATGCATGCATACGTACGTACGTACATACGTACATACATGCATGCACATATACATACATACATGCATACATACATACATACATACATGCGTGCACATATACATACATGCATACATACATACATACATACATGCATGCATGCACATATACATACATACATGCATGCATACATACATACATACATACGTAAGTACATACGTACATGCATATATACATACATACATACATACATATATACATACATACGTACATACGTACATACGTAGTGTCAACAGAGCTGCAACTGGTTTATCAGAGTACATGCAGTAGGGCGATAAACTGACATTGAATCTTACCCAATCCAGTGCGATAAAGTACCGACAGAGGCAGGCGTCGTGTGAGTTGGTCGCTCACATGCCTGTGAATCGCCTGCTGACAGACGAGATGGAAAGCTTTCCTTTGCGCCTCTGGAGATGGATTGACTTTGTTTCCTGGGCAGCTGCACCAGGTAAATGCCGTCTTTTGACGGAATCGAACTCCAGTGCTTCTGCTGATTTATATAGCGCCAGTCGATGACCAAAGAACCCAATACATTGAGACCATGCTTACGTAATACGCGGAATAACGCAGGTGATTTTGAGTAAAATAAATTTCCGTCGTAAAATCTTAGCTTCAATGGTTTATCCAGACCCCTCGTCGTCATTAGGTAATAAACAGCTTTCTTTTAGATTCGTAGACGAAATTTTGACATCTGCTATTTCGAAAAGGTGGTGTTTCGACTTTGTTTAAACAAACATTTCTCTCATTAGCACCCCACTGGTTCCGCTGGCTGGCCCGCCACGAAATCCAGCCCTGCACCGAAATAAACCCCAACATGGTGAACACAACGGTTAATGTGTAGAGACCTTGAGCAAGTCCTTCACTCATTTCGCGCCTCAGATTCAGATTTACTGACCTTGGCGCGCGTAATAAATAAAAAATAATAATAGACTGATCGTGGCCTTCTGTCGTCAGATCATGAGCACCTCTTATGGATTTTCTTTAAAAGACGCTAGAAAATGTGCACTTACGATTACGCTTTATCTACGTCATGTGTCTCTTTCTTAACTCACCTTATGTCTCGATACATTCAAAGCGCATTGTGTGACTCGGTAGCCGATTGATTGAGCGCTCGTCTTGTTAGCGCGGGGAATCCGGGTTCGATCCTCCTCCCCGGAGACGGTTACTATGTAGGCATCTTCAGCAAGTCCTTCACGCTCAATTGCTGAGCGCCATCGATTGAAGGTGCTTCATCGTTGGATAATGGCGCATAATAAATGAATGAATAAGAACAATAATAATAGTTTCAGCCGTCACTTGCTGCTTCTGACGTAATTCTGCAGCTGCTGCTTTTTCTAAGGCTAATATTTGTGCGTTTTGTGATTGTCGCCGTTTACTTATTTAATTTATTTAGGGCACTTACGACATGCGCACATTCAGTGAATGTGAGGCGCCGATCTAAGTCACGCTAGGGCCAAGATGGAGTCATGCAAAAGCATGTTGTTGAGACGGTAATTTTCTACTAATGCGGATGACATTTTCGTGATCTGGCGTCATCTGTCGTCAGCCATGACTCGTGACATCGAACGATACAAGATCGCCCAGTCTTCTTTATCAGGCATCGCAGTCACGACGAAATGCAGAGAGCGCACATGCAACATACACAGACACACAAATATTCAGGGTGACTCAGACAAACGCACAGGTGCGAGGACCTAGACACAAAGACTTCACTTAGCCACATAAATACAGACACAGGGCCACAGACACTGAGACAGCAGGCTACACAGACAGACAGACAGACAGAAGTTCGAGTTCTTGTCGATAACTTAGTTGTCCTATTGCTTCTGAAACGTGTTCAACTCTGAGACAACGAATCTGAGACGTTTCTGTAGATAGGCCTAAACAGATGAATTATCTCTACCGCTTGCTACGGAAGCTCATAGGGGACATGCGCTAATTTCTTTCTAGTGTGTAGGGCGAAAGAGATAGCCTAAATAAAACTAAACGCATGTTTCCGACAGTGACGCAGACCTGGCAAATCGATATGGTACATTTAGCCAAGGCGAAGTAACGCAGCGCCGCCTCGTGAATGACACAAGAACAAAGTATTTTCATTGCAAAGCGACGGAGGAACGGAGGGACGAAGGGACAAAGGGACGAAGGGACGAAGGGACAGCGATTGGGAAGCAGAGCTAAGAGGTAGTAACAGAGGATTTCCCTAGAAGAGAAGGTTTATCCAAGTAGAGCATCGAAGCTCTACTCGGGACAGGCTAGTTTGTAGTACATGCGCTATAACTTTCTTAGCTTATAAGTAAATAAGATAGTGCAATGTAAATGTAATCGTAATCTCGAGATTTCTACAGCGCCCAACGAAAGCTCAGTCTCAGGAACCAGCTTATTCACAGGCACTCAGTCAAAACAAAATCGATAGGCAAAAGGGTTCGGTTCCAGGTCAAGATCCAGGAGTCAGGCAGTCAGACAGTCGGACGGCGACGGTGGATGATGTTTGAAATTGAAGCGAGAAGAGAGATGAGGGGAAGAGGAAGAATCAAGATAAGATTTTTGGAAAGGAAATGTTTTCAGTCTTGAGTGAAAGACCAGCACAGAAACTGAGAGAGGTGATGTGTTTGTGAGTCTGTATGATGGATCAGATAATTGTCGTAATGTAATGTAAATCTATTAAATTTCTCAGCTCCACACAAAAGCTGCTTCAAGGAGATCAGCTTATTCATCGGCACTGTATTAAATAAAATCCCCAAAGAGTCTGGTTCTTTGGTCAGTTGGGGTGTCAGGTCAGAATCCGAGTGGGGAAGGCCGTGCGAGACAAAGTGGCGAAAGTAAGTAAGTAATCGTATCGTTGTATTTTATTTCGAAGCGGTGAAATAGAAGCCGAGGTAAAAAATAACAGTTTTTTAAAACTGGTCTATCTCCTCTGTCTTGAGTGCCAGTGATAGGGTGCTATATCAACGTACTCGAAATCGCGCTGTTGTCGACATCTAGCGAATGCGAACAAAGGCTATTTTTACTGTTATATACCGAAACGAGACACAATAATTACATTATATAAATTGTTAATGTATAAATATATATATATATATTATCAGTTGTAGGCTCTATATGACAGATATACATGCGCACATACATGAAATAAACGGTATAGGGATGATATTTATATACGTAGACTCTAAACACGAAATCAACGAAATAAAATATCAACAATATAGAAAGAACACTGGTCTGTTTAGTTCGTTATGGCTGTCGTAACAACAACATCTGAACTTTCTTCACATTTTAGCAATCTGAAATGTCAGTTCTAATTTCAGCTTTTATTACAGTCTGTCTGAATACATGCAGCTGCTTAGCACCATCGATTGCTTTCATCGTTATTATGCAGTGGCTCGAAACAATTGTGAAGTTTAATAAATAAAATAATAATTATCAATATCTGTATTCATACATACAAATACATGCAAAATTTCATGCATGCATACACACATACACCCATACTTATATACATGCGTACATATATACATACATACATACATATATACCTACCATACATACATACATACATACATACATACATACATACATACATACATGCCTGCATGTACTGTATCTTTTGATATTATGATTGTGTATATGTTTGACACAAGACCAGTTTTATTCGATTGCTTTATATCTATGAATATCAATTATGGTTGGTGTTATAATCAGCTGTATAGATGTAAATACATTAAATTATATTGTATTTGTGTATATAAACTCAGTGGCTTACTCAAAGCCTAGAAAGCAGCCTGTGTCCTATGGGAATTGCCTAGAGGCTCTGAAGGCTTCTTTGACATGAAATTTGCCAATGCAACATAACGTGTCTGATCTTTCAAAGTCGTTGTCAACTTCCTTTCGTGCAAAAGCGACACCACACTCGCATGCATTTGGTATTGGACACCGGATTCATCCAAACTTCCGCAGACTGCTGATAACAGGCAGACGTAGGCAAAGACAGGGAGAAAGACAGACAGATGCATACATGCAGCTAGGCAGACAGACAGATTGGTAGAGCCTTTGTGTGGTTCTTAAAACGCGCTATGCAAGTACATACATGCATAGATACATACATACATGCATACATACATACATACATACATTCATATATACATACATACATACATACATACACATACATTGGCCTATAAACATACTTACGTATATACATACATACATACATACTTACGTACATACATGCATGCATGCATGCATATATGTTGACAGACAGACAGACAGACAGACAGACAGACAGACAGACAGACAGACGTGCAAATGCATAAAACATAGACACGGATAAATGCAGAGATACAATGAAAAAGGCGCAGACAGATTGTTACATTCCTGAGTTTCCACGTTCTTGGTCATGGCTGGAGAGCTTTGCACATATCATGGACAAGGATCCAGCGAAAAAGGATTGAATGGCTCTTTCCCCAGAGCACAGTTCAACGGTTTTATTAGACCCATGTCTCTGCGCTGTCGTTATAGCAACTAATTTGTCTGAAAACCAATTGTAGAAATCAATACTTTTCGAATAAGCTAAAAGAGCTTTAGTGAGAAACACAGATAGCACGTTAAAACCAGCAAACATGAAAGGTTGCAGGCAAAATCAGGATCAAGAAAAACAGGAACAAGAGTAGCGACGAAGAATATACGATGACAAAGAGGATTAGATGATTAGAACGAAATGAGAAAAAATGAAAGAAAATGAATAAGAAAGACAAAGTGCTGAGGAGAAATATGAGAAGAAAGGAGAGATGAGATACCAATTAATGCCTCAATTCTATGCATAAACCAAGTCCTGAATATAGAGACCTACACTGTGCATGCGTTCTCTTCTTAAAGTCTTCTAAATTCCAATAGTATGTACATCATTATGCATGAAGTCCAGTCACTCGATGCTTAGACTGGGTCCAGTCTGATTTTATTAAATCTTAAGTTTTTCTATCTTACAGTTTAAAAATAATGGCAGGTAAACCCAGACACTAATGTGACTTCACTGTTTATATATGGACAAATTACATTATTTCAAACTACATTGTTTAAAAGCAATATAGAACGGTCACAGGCAGAGTGAAATCTAACGGTTGGTCTCGTAGTCGACGTTCTATGTTGTCAAGTTTCTTCAAGTGTTTAGGCCTTAGAGTATAATCTGTATAATTATTTAAACCACAGATTGTCAAGAGCACTGTAAAGTGTTCTGGGCATGAACAAGTGGCGGCTCCAGGATTGCTTGCGTGGAGGGGCGAGAACATTTCCAGAAGGGCGTCACATTCTGGCAGTCCACTGTGCACTGATTTTGCGCCTGCAAATAACCAAGAGGGGCGGGGTCGAACCATCCTTCATGCCTATAGCTAAATCCGCCACTGCTGTTCCTCCTGCTTCAGTGTTCCACTTGCCTGCGTTGCTTCAATGCTGGGACTAAAAGGATGGCAGTTGACGGCTTCCAAAGCACTTGAACCGATGTGAAAAGGCGACTATGGCACACGAACGATCATCATTTACTATGTTCAATTCATTGATTGGCAAAGCTTTCATTGCAAACGCCAGAGACTAAGCGTTGGTCGATCTATCAATTTTCACGATATGCTGTGAACATAGTGAGCACAAACCAGAGAAAATAACTGATCCCTTTTCATTGAAAACCAACTGATTTCTATTCGCAGAAAAGCATTGAACAGGTTTTGAAGGTTTGCATCGAATACATTTGCGCGGTTTCATAAATTCATAGGTACATACATACATGCATACATACATGCTTACATACATACATACATTACATATATACATGCATGCATGCATAATATATATACATACTTACATACACTCATACACACGTATATACATGCACACATGAATGAATACCTGCATACATACATACAATACATACATACATACATACATACATGCATAAATATATACATACTTGCATACAACTATTCGATCTATATGCATATAAAATTGAATTTTTTAAAAGTTTTGAGTTAAGTGTGCTTAAATTTAAAATAATTTTGACCGCAAATATCATAATTAAATAAATATTTGGTTAATCTCACCGCACAAATAGCTGCCCCTGCACAGTAGGTCCTGCATCTGATTAAGTTGCAGTTTGAATCTTGCATATAATGGGATCTTACAGATCGTGCATGGGAAACTGAAACTGTTTCGCTCCTATTTATCATGGAGAGCTATGCACATCTCTCATCCGTGTAGTGGGTCGCAAAGCAGGTGGTGACCTAATAATCCAAAATATCTTTAATTGGCGAGGATTACAGAGAACTGTGGATTGCCTTGAAAGAGGATGACTTCAAGAGATTGCTGTGTGTTGCGAATGACTGTGGTCTGAGGACTGCCATACAAAGCAGAGGGATACGGAGGATTGCGCTTGACTGCATAGGAATGCTGAGAAGTTTAGAGGAATGCAGACGATGCCAAGCAGTGCAGAGGACTTTAGAGGATTATCAGAACATTAGAGGAATGCAGAGGACTTCAGAGGAATGATGAGGATATCACCGGAATGCAGAGGACTTTCGGCGACTGCGGAGGATTTTAAAGTAATAAAGAGGAATGAGCAGGACTTGAGAGGACTGCAGAGAATGTAGAAGACTGCAGAGTACTCTAACCTAGGATTGATTGATCTGAGTTAATCCATTCCGTATAGATCGATAACTGCAATGGTCAAGTGACAGACAGCAAGCAGTGGGGACACTTGTTCTGCGCCAAAATAACTGAAGTGTGCACCAGCCACGGATCGCTAGACGTCATTTCACGGTCGATCGATTTCGCTGCTTCGCCGTCACGGTTGACCGAATGTGACCACACAGTCTTTCGCTGTTCGTCTACCAGAATCGACATCAATCCTAGCGACAACTTGTAAACCGCACCCCATCTAGTAAGATTATCTATCCCATAGGGACAGCCCAGAAGGAATACAAGAAAGCCAAAAATGTACCTTATAAAAAGCCAATAAGCAATTATACCAACATGAAACCTAAGCCTGATCGTTCCTCTGACATGTCCGGTGTTTTGGATTCGACCCAGTGCTGAAACGAGCACCTTAAAGTAATACACACTCGAGCACCGCTCTATATGAAGATATTCTTTTAGGCGTTTGATGCGGACCTGACGACAACCAGAGGGAGCTAGTAGTGCACGGGTCGAAGAAATGCCGAGGGAGGCGAAAACCAGAAACAACGGCCGATTGCAAGGAGGGAGGCGCGGCAACAAATGTAACCAAACATTCGATCAGCGGTAAAAGACAATCACATCGGGTGTAGTAGGGTTTTAGGGCTAGACTTATGCGGTTCATGTTTGGGCACTGAGGTACCCTTGTGACTAGGTTTATAACTAAATTCTCTTAGATAAGGTAGCGTAGATGTCAACGTTCCAAGCAGCTGTAAGATACCGTTAAACGCTGGTTACTGCTCCTTTGCTCCAAACGAGAGCGGGGCTTATAGTTTTGTTCGGCATTCTCTGTCTAGGTATGTGTATAAATGTGTATGCGATTCTTGCGCCATATTCTTACGCATCCAGATGAGATTGACCGAATCGCGATGCGTTACTCTTTGCAAATGCCCCGCCACTCAAATAGCTTAACCGCCTTTTTAAGTGGGAAAAAAACATTAAGAAGTAATGGAACCACGGAGATCAGAATTAAGCAACTAATCCAGCTGGAACTCTGTTGGCACCACATGCGGAAGCTTTGGAGTAAGACAGCTGACAAGGTTGGACAATTCCGTTGCACACTATTCTGAACCAATCATCCGCTCAAATCAATGGCTTATGTTTAAGCTATAACTTGTACGTAAGTGAGTAAGTGAGTAAGTAAATAAGTAAGTAAGTAAGTAAATAATGAATTTATAATTAAGTAATGAAGCAAAACATAGGAACCGAGACTGAATTGATCTGTTGCTGAATGCAGGCATTCAGAGTCAATTCAACCAAAGGGCCTTGTATGGGTTAATACGACAAATCGCGTAACAAAAAACATAACATGACGTGTCATGACATGACATGCCATAACATGACATGACATAACAAGGGTCTTAACTAGGTGTGAAGACATAAGTCTGTGTGAGAATTACTGCGAATACCTTTAAGTGCCGTCGTCAGTCGAAAACAGACGTTATCATTGGTCAAACACATTCTTAATAGTAATCGAACTTATATAGCGCCCAAGTTTGTCACTTTTAGGGGTTTATAGACAGTGCATTGGATGGATTTAAAGATCGCGGCAGTCATATCGAAGATACAGGCTGCGAGGTTACGCGCAGTCGGACTGTGTTGAATTCACATGACGGGACTGCGATTTGAACGCAGGTCGCAGAGGTGAAGAACAAACGCGTTAACCGCTCGGCCACAGTGCCAGCAGACGTCATGTGTTGACTGATTCCTATCGAGAGCGGAAAAAACCTGCTGGGATCAATTAAGCTCAAGGCTGAAGTGGTACTGAAGGCGTTTTGTCAATTAATCAACCTCTGGCTTCGAGCATCGAGGGACGTCGAAAATTGTTTGACTGACAAAAAACCTGCAGGACAAATCATTTTTGACCAAGGCTTTACCTTAAGCGATCCTTGTGCATTATGAAAACGGCGCTATAGAAGTCATTAGATTATATTACATCAGATCAGCTAACATTACATCACATTACGGTTATTGAACTAACACACTGCAGTTTAGGCTTAACAAATCGTTGGAGCAACCTCTTCAACCTTCGTTTTCTTCCCCCAGTGGGTCAATTTCTCGAATCCGGTCTAAATAGCCCGGATATACTAGATCGACTTAGTAACAATTGATCTAAGCACTGCTTCTAAACTCAAGATGAGGTCATAAATACTAAATAAGCAACATGCAGATACACATGAATATGATATACGTAACCAAACTGATAGTCATTGCGCATCGATCTTCAATCCTCTTTCTTAACACATTGTTTCTGCATTTATTATGCGCCACTATCTAATGGCTTAGCATTAATCGATGGCGCAGAGCAATTGTGAGTAAAGAACTTGCTCAAGTCTACACAGTAACCGTCTCGGAGGAGGCTCGAACCCGTACTCTCCGCGTTACAAGCCGAGCGCTCTATCCAATATGCTACCGTGCCCCCTTCTACGTTCTCTGCAGTGCTCTGCAGTCCGCTTCATTCCTCTGTATTACTTTAAAATCCTCTGCAATCACCGAAAGTCCTCTGCATTCCTGTGATATTCTCATCATAGCAACACTGAAAGAACTTTGGAATAAACACAGGCAACTGCCGTCTCTCGTTGGTTCAAACATCGATCGTTAAGTTCGCCCTGTCTCACGACGACAGGGCGCATTTACGACCTATCAGGAGTTGAACCAGAATCATCGATGCTGGCAGGCGTGCAGGACAATCAACTCTCCACTAGAATAGAAACACGGACTAATCAATGCGCAACGGTTGTTCCTCGTGCTGAGATGCAATAAATACGATTGGAGCTAAACATGTCGATCACGTGGACACAGCCTGCACGGACTTAATTATATAGCTCACTAATTTATGAACAATCAACAACAACAACAGCCTATGTGGGTGTTACAAGACTTAAGATTTTCCGATTATTTTTTAAGTGCCTCAGCCTCCAAGTTCCCGTGTATATATATCATATATATATATATATATCCTAAGTACAGTGGTTACATATATAACTGTTTTAAATGATTCAACTAGGTTGTCTGATTGCGCTCTCTAGTATATATATATATATATATATACCGAAGTTGATAATTAGCCTAGTAATTAATAATGATATTTATGTTTTTGTTGGTCAAGTATCCTTGCCGTTCGTATAGCTGCATATTGTGATAGTCATGGTGTTGATGGTGGTGCTGGGGTGATGGTAGAATGGTTGGATGATGGTGGTTAGTGGTGGTTATGTTGGCAAGATGATGATGATGATGATGATGATAGTGATAGTGATAACGATTGCGATGATAAAACTTCTATCATTTGCCCTGTAGGCGCTGCTTCTAAACTCAGCATAAGGTCATAAGTATTAGGTAGGCAAAAAAACAGATACACATGAATATTATATACGTAACCAAACTGATAGTCATCGACGCGATGGACGAGGCATATGTTCCATTTCATTCGACTCATGTCATAAAATAATGGCTGAAGCCGAGTCACGCATGCCTTGGCATGACGGAGCATCATTTCCGTGACAGTTGGTCTGTCAGGCGGATAAATCAGAAATTGCAGGTGCGCCACATACGAGAGCATCAACGATACGTGATGCAGGTGTAGATGCAACTAGCAGACATAAAAATAGAACAGAAAAGGAATCCGTGGTCGATTTCAATGGACTTTTCTGTAAACATCGATTTTACAGCCGCCAGCTACAGAGGTTACCAATAGAGCGAAGGAATCATGCTGACATAAGGAAAGCGAGACAAAGCGAGATGTGGGAACCAGATGTGACGAACCAAGTGCTGGACAGAACCAGTGTTAAGCAGCATTAGGCGAAGAACCGGTTTTGCTGTGTACTTCTGAAGTTTGTAAGACAGAATGCAATGCAAGTGAAATTTCAGTTGCATTGTGTTGCATCACAGTTGCACGACCTGTGTGGCCCGGAGCGAAATGCATCCCAAAGAGGATGGTCCGAATCGATGAGGAGACTTTTCCCTTATTCTAAAAAGCGAGCAGTGAAGAGAATTAAAGACAAACTGACTGGGGAACAGATATGCTAAACCACGCAGCTCTACCGTCATTCGAATAGGCAGACAGAATCAGAGTGGGATAGACAAAAACAGAGACATACAAACATGCAGACAGATAGATAGACTGAAAAACGAGATACAGACATACACAGAATCAGATAGACAGACCGACAAACAGGATACATATGAGCATAGCTCTAGGCAGATAGATAGACTGAAAAACGGGATACAGGCGTGAACCAGGCTGATAGATAGACTGAAAACCAAAAGACAGACGTACATTAAGGCTGATAAATAGACTGACAAACGCGGGAGACAGGCATACATAGAAGCAAATAGATAGACTGACAAAAAAAAACAGAAAACAGAAAAACAAAACGAAAGAAAATCTAATGACTAGCAACGCTAATGACTGAGGTTTACTCGGGTTTTCGCCTCTACCTTCTCACAAAATGTTTCGAAGCTGTCTGCTCTACCTGCTGCCTCACCTCCTCTATCCACCCACACAAACACACACACACCTACGCACACACATACACACACAACGCTGCGCTTTTATAGGCCTACACCCTTCGTTCTTGGTTAATTTCGGCCAGTAATGACGACCGACCATTAGCTGTTGTGGATCACGCAGTGCGACAACGGTCCTAATGAATTGCGGCCACAGAACGAAGACGCAGATTCCCTATAAGAGCAGTCATTTCAGGATTTATTTCTTTATGCCGTCGATTCAAAGTGCAATCGACAATGCGATAATGATGCTGGAAAATGGAGAATACAGTCTCCTGCATAGAATCAACAACGCCCAGCAACGGAACAGGTGCTTCTACTAGCAGTCTCGAACATGTCGAAAGGTCCTCCTACCAATCCCAAGCGGAATGATATGGAAGTATGACTTCAGACATTTAATGTAGTATAACATTCCATAGATACACGTATTAATAAAATAATTAATTAATATAATTAATCAGGTAAAATATCTTTAGCCCAAGAGTTTTTGTTATTATTATTATTATTATTATTATTATTATCATCATCATCATCATCATCATCATCATTATTATTATCAAAAATAATTATTACTACCTAGAATTCGAGAAGTTGTTGATGTCCATATCGGGGTTTTTAAAAGTAAAAGCATGACCAAGGAATAGTCGAAATATGATGAAAAACAGGCTTTTGCATAAGACAAATATTGCAATAGAGCGAGAGATACCACTAGAACATGATACAATAAATGATATGAGTGGGAAATCCATAGGACATGTTTTAATTTAAGAGCAGTGTAACCGAAAAGAGACAGGACTTCAAAGTCGATAGTATGCCGTTAAAGGCACTTCCGGAGAGGTCAGGGTCAAGCAGCAGGTCATTTCACCTTAAATAGAAGCACACTGACCAATTTTACATTTGAGCGTTACAATATTCTCGCGCAGAAATGACGCAAATACAGAACAGATATTCTGATCCTACAACACCGAACTTTGGAAGCTTATAGTGCCTTCCAAATGCAGAAGGTGGTGCTAGATCTACCATCAGTCACATGAGTCTTTTAAGCGCTTTTAAACTGGATGCAGTAATAAAGATCCTTGACTCATTTATGAGTCTAACTGTGAGGCGGCATTGATGACAGTTACGCTGTCTGTCTTCGTCAAGGCCTAAAGCGCGTGAATTTATTTGCTTTCTCTTTACAGCTGTGTTGTCATATGAATGTATTTTCAAATATACATAAGGTATATGCAAATATCAAATATATATGCGACAAAAATAATATCAAATTTATATCCAGCAAAAGGATTAACTGGTGATGTAAATTTATATGCGAAATATATATGTAGCAAAACAGGCGAATATGTATGTGCCGTGTATGCATTGTATATGCATCGGTTTGTTTTTTAGAATTCGATCTTGACGCCATTAGATTCTGTGTCAGCAGCAGCAGCAGCAGCAGAGGAAGAGTTTGCGTCAGCATCAGTGTCAGCGTTGAACTGATGATGGCCATTAGCCAAGTTGCCATCTTCGTCGGCTGCTGCTGCTGCTGATTTGACAGTATTCGCATCATTTTTCCACTTTGCAGTTGCAGTCGTGTGACAATTAGACAACGGCTTCCCACTGATGATTGGCGTCGTGATTTCTGCTTGAAATGGCTTCCTCCTCTTCCTCCGTTCCTTCTCCTCCTCTGCCCCTCCTCCTTCCCCTCTGCCCCTCCTTCTCCTCTGCCCCTCCTCCTTCTCATCTGCCCCTCCTCCTCATTCGTCGGACGTTCAGTGCCAGCCGAGCATGGCATCCAACGATTGCCAATCTCTGCATTTTCCTTCTCCTTTTCCTCATTCTATTCCTCTTCCTCTGCCTTCTCCTCTCCTCCTTCTATTCCTCTTCCTCTTCCTCTGCCTTCTCCTTTCCTCCTTCTATTCCTCTTCCTCCGTCTTCTCCTCTTCCTCCTCCTCTTCCTCCTCCTCCTCCTCCTCTTTTTCTTCTTCCTCCTCCTTCTACAGCTACTCCTTTTCTCCTCCACTTTCTCTTCCTTCTTCGTGTTCCTCTTCTTCCTCCCCTCTCCTCTAGTTTTTCCTCGTAAAGGCGATAAGCTGATTTCCCTGACACAGATGACGGGTAATGCTGAGTCATTTCACGTCAACAATACAATTATTTCTCCTTTATTCGTCTGTCTGCCGCCTCCTCTCTTCCTCCGTCTGTTCCTCCTCCTCTTCCTCCGTCTGTTCCTCCTCCTCTTCCTCCTCTTCTTCCTCCGTCTCTTCCTCCATCTCTTCCTCCGTCTCTTCTCCGTCTCTCTCCCTGTCTGTCTATCTATCTATCTATCTATCTATCTATCTATCTATCTATCTATCTATCTATCTATCTATCTATCTATCTATCTATCTATCTATCTATCTATCTATCTATCTATCTATCTATCTATCTATCTATCTATCTATCCATCCATCTGTCTATCTATCTATCTGTCTATCTATCTATCTATCTATCTATCTATCTATCTATCTATCTATCTATCTATCTATCTATCTATCTATCTATCTATCTATCTATCTCTTTCTCTCTCTCTCTTTCTCTCTCTCTTCCTCTCTTACTCTTTCTCTATCTCTTTTTTCTCTCTTTATCTATCTATCTCTCTCTCTATCTCTCTATCTCTCTTTCTTTCTCTTTCTCTCTGTCTCTGTCTATCTATCTATCTCTGCTGATGCCGTCTTGCCGCTTTTCTTTTCGCATTATCTCGATCCATGTGCCGTTTCTCCTACTTTTCTTCCCTTCCAGCACATTCTGCTGCTGCTGCTGCTCTCCTCCTCCTCCTCCTCCTACCCTCCTCCTCCTTCGGTCCTTTCTTCCTTTCCCGTCTCTCCCCTTTCTTGTCGTTGTGGGCAACTGTTACAACGTAGAGCAGTTGACGCCTTTGGGAAAAGCGCTGCTGTTCGATCACAACACACGCGCTTCACATACAAACTCGCTTTTCAATCACGCCAGCTATTTCTTAGATATTTTCACAGATACACTCAAACGAACGACTGTATATACACAGTGACATCCATAAATGTATACGTATATACATTTTATATAGTAATTAGGTGTAGAGCTGTAAGTAACAAAGCAGCCGATTTTTAGAACCACTGGCGACAAAATAGAATTTAACTTGTAAAAATTTGTATGGTTTATCCTTCCTTTAGGACTGAGAAGAGAAGAGAAATTATAAGAGGTAGATTTTGTTTGGGTGGAATACTAGAAGAATATAAACTGCATGTACTATTTGCACAGACTATGAAGACGAAAACAGGCAGACGTACTTTTAGACAGAATTCCTTGTTCATCAGAATCGATCTGTTCATATTAACCTATACGACACATATGTCCTTTTGAGTTTATATTTGCACGTTTAAACTGGCGCTATATAATAACTATGAGAAATTTTTTGCAGGTGCTGTAGTCATTGATACACAATAGTAAGCCTACATGCATAGTTTCATTTTACCGTCATAGGCGGTGACATAAAGGTCATGAAACCAACACTATGGGGCATCTGCAGATATGTATTGTCATATACATATTATATATATATATATGATACTACATATCTATTATCATATATATATTATATATGATATATACATCTATATGTATCTATGATAATACATATCTGTGCAGGTGTCCCCATAGTGTTGATAAAAGCTTATTTGTACCTATGGCACCAACGTGAGGGTGTTAGGAAAGATATTAAAGCTATATATTAATACTAAAGATATTAACTGAAGAGGAAATTTTGGTATGGTAATAAGAAAAAGCGTGTGAATGACTCACTGACCTTGCGAATGAGTATGGCTCGGTTTCCTGGACCACTCGGCTGCTGCTGCTGCGCCTGCGATGGCTGCTGTTGCAGCATCTCTTTTGCCGTCGTCGACAGCATCCGTGAATCTGATAAAGCGATGAATGAAACTCCGGTTTACAGAGACTGAAGAAACGGCACCGAAGTCTCTTTGTAATGAAGCACGCACGAAGACAGAGGGAGTCTCTTTGGCACTGCAGCCTGTTTATCTTCTCCAGCAGCAGCAGCTGCTGATAGGCAGACTGTCACACATGTGCTTGTCTTTTATTCGTGCAGGTTGCCAATAGGTGGACATCAACGGTCCTTCTGACTATTTCCAGTAGACACTAGACAACCTGCAAAAGGCTACAAAACCATGAAAGATTCTCAGCATAAGGAATGTAGTAAATGTCAATTAGCTAAGTAATTAGTTAGTTATCTGTAATATAGCTCCCTCTATAGTAAATGTATTCTTCAATGGTCTGTTGGTAACTCGATTGGTCAATGATCATTCGGTTACAGGTTCGACTCCGTGTAACAACACTGGGCAAGTTGTCTGCACACACCGTACCTCCGTCATAATTTTGTATAATTTGGTACCGGCGGAAGCTGTGAAGTAAACGGCAAGTCCTGCGATGCGTTGGCCCCGTGTCCAGAGCCTTGGGATTTGTCCACTGCCGTCTCAAGGCCGAAAGAAAAGGAAATGAGAGCCTCCCCTACGTCTCACTTGTGGGATATAGGGCACTTTACTTCGCATTAATATAGCACCCTATACAGTACATATATTCTTCAAGGTGCTTTTCTCTGTAGCCATTTGGTTAGAGCGCTTAGCTTGTAACTCTTCGACGGTTAATGTGTACTGACCTTGAGCGAGTCCTTCACTCACACTTGCTCAACGCCATCGATTGATGCGTAGTCATTAATTCCCTTCTTCCTTCCCCGTCTCTCCTCTTTCTTGTCGTTGTGGGCAACTGATACAACACAGAGCTGTTGACGCCTTTGGGGAAATTGCTGCTGTTCGATCATAATACACGCGCTTCACATACAAAAAATCACGTCACCTATTTCTAAAACATATCCATAGACACACTCAAACGAACGACTATATATAAATAGTGACATCGGTAAATGTATACTTGGAACAATTGGTTTCTGTAGAAATACCAGGTAATTTAAACGAGAGGGATAATTACACTCCAATACAATTTAGCAGTAAGGATAAATCAGTGTATGATGGTAATTAAACAAATGCAGTTATTAGCAGAACATTACAAATTTCAGAGATTACACCAACGTTTTTAGATATCTTTACAGAATCTGAGTTATGTGTTCTCTCCACGTCAATTGTTGATCAATATAAGCTCCTAGAATTTTTGTTGAGTTTATTTGAATAATTACCTGATTTTTATTTTTATGTTATCAGTAATTTCGGGAATACCCTTACGATGTGATACGAATATAATAAAATTGGTTTAATCCAAATTAAGTGCATTAATTTGTTTGTCCGAACCAACCAGAAATTTTATCCAATTCCCGACTAATTCTTTGAAATAAAACAGTTATATCTTCTTCAGAGACAAACACAATAATTGTCAGCAAAGATAATGAAATATATATGATGTATAACAAATATCGTTAATACACCCTAGGAACAACAAAGGATCTAATATTGATCTCTGCCGAACACCACAACGAACTAAATGCAAGTCTGAAAATTGATCATTCTACATAACATACCATGACATAGCATAACTCAGGTTTCAAGTGGTTCAAAAGACATATAATCTGTGATAAGACCACTGCAAAAATAACCGGGAGTGCTCAATAACCAATTATTCCTTGCTTTTTTTAAAGTGTGACAGTGTTCACTGAGAGGGTACTGTCATCCAAGCCATTACGCAAGGCTACAACTCTTGCACTAAAACTTTTCTGCCTTAATGGTCCTTTCGGTTTCTTAAATAGTTTACGCCTGTGTTCTCGAGTCACTTTGTTTTGGGGGCTTATGTGTTGATGTAGAACCACTCTCGCTGCGCTGCCTCCTTTCCAGTGAAATGCTTATAAGCTTCAATTAGGTCTCCTCTGCTCCTTCTTCTCTTCAATGTTGTTAACCCACATTTTTCCATCTTTCTTCATAGCTCAGATCGCTTTAACCCTGAATAATTTTGGTAGCTCTACCTTCCACTTTCTCCAGCTGTTCTGTGTCATACTTCAGATACGGATCCCATAACTGGATGCAATATTTCAACCGTGGCCGCACCAGTGATTTCTACAATCTCGGTATTGTATCCTTGTCTCTGCTAACTATTGTGCTTTTAATTATGCCTAGTGTTGAGTTAGTCTTTTGATGCTTTAACACATTGTCTTGCATTGTGTTTTGTACGGGATAAAAGCAAATAACAGGTCGTCAAAATCTCTATTAAATAATTCAATGCCAATGCCGGTTGAACAGTAAATTGCACCGTGTCCTGTCATGTTGTAACTTTATGAATACACTCCCGTATGAGTCTTTGTTTCCAAAAGCTTCACGTGCTTCAGTGATACCAAATACAGTATATTCTCCGTTGAAAAACAACAGCTTCACCACCTCTACACACGAAAGCATATTCGGTAGTTGAGGTTAGTTCTATATATACTCAACCAGGTTTCACTGACCGTAAGAATAATGGAAGAGGATTCATACGAAGTAATTGTATATCAGGCAATTTGTAATGTAAACTTCTATAGTTTATATGTGTAATTGAATATAACTGGTGCTGGCTTTGCTGCAGTGATATGTAGATGTACACATTTTTCTATAGCGACGGTATGGCCCCGACACTGTTCATTTTTCATTGAATTGATCGGGTGAGGCCTTCACCTCCGCTGCCCGTTTGAATGGATACCACGCCATTTAAGGTCCCCGTGCCCGGACCATGCTAACTCAAGATTCAAACCTCTGAAATATGCCGTGATTGGTATGCGAACCGCCAACCTCACGCACAAACCCCGCCAAGGCAAAATATGTTTCGAGATTTCTGCTCCACTCGCACCACCTAGCGAATTCAGCTATCGAATGAGTACGTTGACCGTACACTGTGGGTAGGAAGGCGAAGACTAGCAACTGGCCCTCTTGTGCTGAGGCTAAGAAAATGAAGTTGCTAAGATGGCATACCAACGGCTGCCTCTCGGGTGAGCTTAAGAGACATACTGTTCTTCCTTTTCTTAACAATACTATCAAATAAAAGCACACCTTGATGACACGAGAACGTTCTCTCTCTCTTTTATATATATATATATATATATATATATATATATATATATATATATATATATATATATATATATATATATATATATATGCATATATATATGCATATATATTATATATGCATATATATATGCATATATACATATATAGGGCTTCAAATACTTGTCTGTCAGCAAATCACAATAGTTGGGGCCAGAAAGTAATATGGTCATTAGGAGTAATTAATCGACCTAATTGTGTGATCTTAAGCGACGCTGAATGCGATGACAATATTATTTTTTAAATTAAAATGTGCGACGATGATTACCTGATGGTGAGACCGATGATCAGGTCCTCGCTGACTCTTTCATCTTTTCCCTCACAGATTCTTCCGAGAGTCGTCTCTCTGTCAAGATGCCGCTTCTGTCTTGTCTCTGACTCTGCATGTACCTGTGCCTATCTGTCTACCCCTCACTGTCTCTCTCTCTCTGTGTGTGTGCGAGGTTCTTTGACAGATTAATTCTACGGAGACAAATGATTTTCAGAGTGCATCCTTCCAAATGAACACCCGGCTTCCTATTTCATTACTCATCGGCCGGTGCATCATCGTCCTATGCAGACGACGATGCCATCGCTGCTGCTGCTGCTGCTGTTGTGTGCCGCTTGTGGTGCTTCATCTCTGCTGTTGTCGCCGTTGGGATATAAATCCGATTTTGCGCACGTGACAGGCGCTCATATAGTCCGATGGTCTAAAGAGAATAAATTCGAATCTGTCATAAAAGTCTTTGTACCTGAGCGTGCACCTGCTCCACGATGACACGTATGATTATCCAGAAGCCGC